>VXBC01003258.1:358143-541244 GCA_013399945.1 Ploceus nigricollis
AAGGAAAGGAAAGGAAAGGAAAGGAAAGGAAAGGAAAGGAAAGGAAAGGAAAGGAAAGGACCTCAGTTTAAGGGTGAATAGTGTCAGTCTCAGTTGTGAAGAATAAAAGGGCAATACAATGAAATATTTCTAAAATTCCTGCTGAGAGATTTACAGAATAACATTTCTTTCTTTGGGGATTTTCACCAAATGTCGACTAATTATTCCTGACATTTATTCTGAGATCCCATAGTGAAGAAACACATGACCAGAAAGATTTAAGAAACCAATAATAGCTGATTTAAAATATTTACTGACTAAACTTGGAAGATACAGCCAGAGGGTTCCCCCCACACCTGAGAATGTTGCAGCTGTGCTATTGTATTCATTGGAGACACCAAAGATAGAAGCGGGCACTGGATGCTGAAAACCCCCAGTGGAAGCCTACTTACTGTACATGTTCTGCAAATCAGCTTTGAGAACATTGTGCTGGCCTATTTTCAGTGCCTCAGTCACAGTGTACTTAGTGTATTATTGGTTTCTTTTCTGTACATTCCATGATTCTTCAGCATTTCTTTCGTTATTGTTTAAGGGAACATGAGACGACTGTGTTAAGTAGACCAGTGATTTTGATATTTATCTGTTTTTCTTGAAATATACATGTCTTTAAGAAAAAAAAGGAAATTAATTTTAATAGAAAAAAGAAAATATAAATAAAATATTTTATAATAAATTTGTCAAAATTACTTTTGTCAAAATTACTTATATTATTTAGCTTTAATAATATAAAAAAAGAAGATCTCAAATGAGAAAAAGGCCTCATAAACAGATTTTGGACTTAGATAAAAGATCAAAGCCCATGAAATTAAGGAGCTTGCTACTTACACACCATTAAAGCTACACCAAGGCAGGAGCCATAAGGACTTTTCAGTAATGTAGAGACTGAGGACACATCAATGATTTGTGTCACTTGAAACTGACATTTCACAAATATCAGCAAAATGAGACAGATGAGAGAGGAACAAAGGGTATGAGCAGCTGCCATGTGAGCAGCTACTAAGGCCAGAGCTGGCTCTTGAGCTGTTTGCTCTGACAGGGCCATCAGGAAAGGAGAGGACAGGCTTAGGTTTCCTCACGCACATGCCTTCAGCATTCATTTCTGATGCCTGTGAGGTGCCTGTCCTGCTCTTCACTTCTGATAATTTACCTGCAGCACTCAGCTGGAAACTGATACCCAGACTGAAAAGTTAATAATGTTCATAGAATCACAGAAGAGTCTGGGTTGAAAGACCTTAAATATCGTCTAGTTCCAACATCCCTGTCATGGGAAGGGACAACTTCCACTAAACTGGGTCGTTCAAAGCCCCATCCAACCTAGCATTGAACACTTCCAGTGCCTCACCACCTTCAAAGTGAATTTCTAATATCTAGTCTAAATCTACCCTCTTTTAGTTTAAAGCTATTCTCCCTTGTCTTTTTACTACGTGCCCTTGTAAAAAGCCTTATCCAGTCTTATCATCTTCCAGGACCACTTTAGGTCCTGGAAGATGTTAGAAGGCCTTCCTGAAACCCTTTCTTCACCAAGCTGACAACTCTGGCTGTCTCAGCCTGTCTTCATAGGAGAGGTCCTCCATTCCTCTGATCATCTTTGCAACCTCCTCTGAATCCAGTTTAACAGGTCCATGCCTTTTTTATGTTGAGGGCTCCAGAGCTGGATGCAGTATTCCATGTGGGGTCTCACAAGAGCGGAGTTGAGGAGAAGAATCACTTCCCTTGCCCTGCTGCCCACATTTCCCTTGATGCAGCACAGGATGAAGTTGGCCTTCTGCACAGTTGGACCGTGAGTGCACATTGCCAGGTTATGTTGAGCTTCTCATCCACCAACACCTCCAAGTCCTCCTGAGAGCTGCTCCCAATCCATTCTCCGTCTATGCAATCTGTTGTTGTGCTTAGGATTGCCCCGGCCCAGGTGTAGGACGTTACACTTGCCCTTTTTGAACTTCATGAGGTTTGCACGAGCCCACCTCTCCATCCTGTCCAGGTCTCTTCGGACAGTGTCCCCTCCCTCCAGTGTCAACTCCACCACACAGCTCGGTGTCATTGCAAATCTGTTGAGGGTGCATTCCATCCCACGGTCCACGGGGCCAAAAGAGCTGTTTCCTTTCCTGAAACACGGAAGCCTCACAGGTTTTGTGAGCCAAAATAACAATTCAAAATATCAAACAAAATATCAGTTCAGCTGATCATATATTTTGATTTTGCAGCTCTGAAACATTGACTGTGTAGTTGGAACATTTCTTCCTTTACTATAATTAGCATAAATATATTATTTTATAAAATCAGAGATAATTCTTATAAAAAACTATACCACAACTGGAAAAAATGTCTTTGTTTTCCCACTTTGTGTATGGAGTGCTAAAATCAATAAGTCAAAATAACCATTATGATCAGTTTCAGATTTTTCAACAAGCCTGTTTAATTTTTTAAAAAATAGAATTTTTGACAGAAAACTTTCAAAAATATTTGCCAGTAATTAAAACCTCTGATTTCTTATATCTGGTTGAAATAACTTCCATGATCATTGTACTTTCACTGAATTTAAAATTCTCACAAATAATTTTTTTTCCAAAGATAGCAACTGCTACTCTTGTTGAATCTATGCTATATAATAAAAATGTTCTCCCATTTAAATTTAGTAAAAAATACTCAATTCCTGTGAGGTACAGATCATATTATTGGTCAGTAAAATCATCTTACATATTAGTTAGTAAAATCTTCTGATTTAATAAACATAAACAAAAACTCAATCCTGTGACTTACATTCATGTGCTCGCCATTGATTTTGCCAGAAATCCACGTAATGAGATCCATTCCCTAAATACACAGAGAACAAAGAAGTCTCAGCACTCAGGGACACAATCAGTGAAGGAGTATTACGAGCTTCAGAGAAAAATTCCTGTTTCTTTTTTCTTGTTTTTTTCATTTTTTCTTAATATTTTTTAAATATCTCTGTCAGACTCAACTTGCACATGATGTTGGATTTAGAAAAAAAGTGTTGTAGTATTAGTGAGGAGTAATTAAGCTTATTCCTCTTGATAGCACGCTCTAGAGACAAACAAGTGTAGGATATGTTTGCTGTGCATTTGGAAGGGTGACATCATTTGACATGCTTCTCAGCAATGCTTCTCTATGCTGAAAATGAGAGAATTCCTCCAGGGTGTCTTAGTCATAGCCTTTCACCTTGCAAATAATTCATATTAACATGAAACCTTCAATGCTGTTTCACCTACTATTTCTCTTGTGTAGAAATAATGTACTTGGGAAGTGTAGCCCACTATTGATAAGGTTTCATCAAATATTTCACGTCATGGCTGTTCTCACAAATCTTCAGGGAAACCTATCCCACACTAGAAAATAAAAAAAGTAAACAGATAAATAATGGTTTTGTGTATAGAACAGTTTACATTTAATTTCTTAACAGTCCACCCTAACACAAATATTTACCCAAGCTTTAATCTAATAAGTAGTCTCATGACTGTTCTCCAGTGAAGCAGAGGGCCAGCACCAAAGGTGTCAAGCAATTGAGTGCAATCCAGTGTCTGACGCTCTAAAAGTATTTGTACTTCTTATTGCTGTACAACAAACTTCATTCAACATAAAATTCCTCAAGTACAAAAAGAAATGTGTCTATAAGAAAATGAGTTTTTCTGTTTTCTGGATAAAATCTCATGTGTGTTGGAAACATTACTTTCTCTAGAGCCATTTTTGCAGTGTACCCTGTACACTCTTCAGCTACTATGCTTTAAATGACACTCTTGTTCATACAACAGCTGGAAGCCCAACCATGCAAACATTACTAAGAAATATAAAGGTGAAATCTATTAATTGGCCTCTGCTTTTGCAGGTTCTAGATGAGACACAGGTCACTCAGTCATAACAGAGACCTCAAAGACACAAATGATAAAGGTAATTTGGCACTTGTTATGCACTGCATCTTCCAACAAAATGCCTGAGCTCCCTACACAGAGCATGATCTTGAGATGGCACTTAATGGGAAGGATCAGCAGAAGTCCACCTGGCCTTCTGATCAGAAAAAAGCTGCATAAGCTTTGGAGGACAACATCAGAAGCAGGTGCTTCTGACACCCTGTTTCTGGCAGGTTCAGGGGTCTGAGGTGTTGCTCTGACGAAGGCTGAAGCATTCTTTGTTCTGCTGCAGACAGGGAGGCTCTGGAACCAGGACTGGCAGAGCTGCACCAGCACAAACCCCTGTGCTGACTCAACTTTGGTTAAATTACATTGATTACTGCACTGAATATTCTATCACAAGTCAATTTCTATGAGCAGCAAGTGACTAAAGAATACAGTGCCAGCCCTTAACATGTGTTAGGTCATGCTTTAGAGCAACAGGAGAAAGGAACAATAAAACATATTTATATATCACCAGTGAGACAATATTACCGTGCATTTCATAATGTTTCTGTATGCAGGATCTCCTCAGGATTGCTGTCTCCACCTGCTCCCTCCAGACAGTGATGCTGTGTGCTCTGTGGATGTTGCAGAATGTGTTAGTGCTCACTCCAATGTCCTAAGACACTTTGTCAGGCCTAGTCTTATCCTCTTTGCTCCAGTTGTTCTCATTGTCTTCTTTCAAGGGTTGCAGCATCCAGGATTAAACAATACCATGTTCAATGCTTTCTACTGACTAGAAAAACATTATCTCACCTCTTCATTGAACTTTCTAAATATCATATCTGAGACAATTCTGAAATATATAATTTTTTTACATATAAAATGGAATTATGTCCACTGGAATGAAAAAGCCAAATAGCAGAATGATCTAAAGAATTCTAAAGAAAATCTGCTCAAAGGAAGGATTTGATTCCCCTTTTCCTAATTGAATATGCTGATTACCAAATCATGAAGAAGTAAAAGAGCTTTTCCTCTCCTTTTGCTATGCTTTTCTTGGTGTAAGGAAAGCACACCAAGACAATGATTTCCATGCAAGATCAGTGAAGGACAGTACTTATGAATTAAAAAGAAACCAAAGTGTGTAGTAGTTCGTAGAAGAGGATAATTCCGCACATAGACAAACAAATGCCCAGGCACTTCACTTGTGGAAGTTTAGTTCAGATCCAAGAAAGATTTGACAAAGCAGGTGGGAATTAGTTTCCTAAACATTTTCATATATCTGCCTTCAGCTTTTCAGGTGAATGCAGAGACAGACAGAAGCTTAAGAACTAAGATTTTGGACTTTACCTAAAAGGACATGGGTTCTTAGCCAAACTAAGTTTTTGGCATGGCATAACTTTGAATTATTTCCATTAGGTTACTAAAATTTTTAGGGCTACGCTTTTTGTCTTGCAGAAGTATAAGATTGCTTTTCTTCAAGAAAAGTAAAAGGAAAAAAAAGGAAAGTATTTTTTAAATCTCTACATTGTTTTCTTCAATTGAAAAAATGTTTTCCTTTTTAACGTAACACATACAAAAAATTTCTGTTGGTCGAGAAATTGTTTATGAAACAATGCAATTACTTTCTTGGCTGCTCACTTTGATTCTTTTTCTCCCTGGCATTGGTATAGGCTTTCCAGGAATTTGAAGATTTAGAGAATATAATATTGTTTATGGGGTATTTCATTCAGTATTCCTGTTCATCGGTAAATCTTCCCTTTCAGTTTCCTATGCCTACCATTAATCTCCAATGTACAGCACAGCAGAGAAGGTAGTTAAGCAGCTTACATGAAGGCTAGCTGGCTGCATGAACAGTCTGGTGCTTCTTTGACAGCCTGACAAGCTTGCCTTCCTATTGAATATACAGGATTGTGGCTCATTTCTTAGCAATGCAGAAAGTCTTCCCTTTCACCCTCTGAATTTAGTTTTGTCTAAAACAGCTTATTAAAAAAAAAATTATTAAAGACATTGGTCTTCAAACTTATTCTTTTTTAAGCAACTCTCTGAAGCAACCTTCACCATGTGCCTGGAGATAAAATATAATCTGTTTTCAAATATTTCATATATTCACTTCATGCATTTTAAGCACTTAGACTATCCAAGTGCACTGCCCTCTGTGAGGAAGTGTGGTGTCAGCTGGATTCTGCATATGCTTCTCTATAATGTTTTCATGATAATGCTAATACATACTTCCTCCTTTTTGTCACGAGTAAGCTTCCAAATTCCTACTCACAAATCTTAACAGACATTGTTTTCTTCAGAAGAACAGAAATGGAAGGGATGTGAAAAACAAGCAGAGTAGGGAGGACCTGTGATATTCCTGGAAAGGGTTAAAGCTTCACTTGTGGAACCATGAAGGGTACATATATGAAAGCATATATGGCTCTTTTCATCAGCAACAAAAATTATAAAGACTTGTTTTCACCTTTCTGTAACCCTCTTGGCAATACTTGCAGGAGTTTTTCAAATACTCCTTCCTACCTTCTCTCCTCCTGTGTCTTCCACGTGCTTGGCCGGACAAGCAGCAGCATATGCTGCAGCAGATTTACAGCTGCACATGTGCTGACTGTCCAAACATACATGTGTGCTTACTGGCCAGATGGCTGCTCCCTCCTGAAACAAGCAAATTGCTGGATTACAAAGCCTCTTCCTTCAAGGAAATGCTGATTAGAGCCATCGCTATAACCAGGAATTCATTCATATAAAATGAGTGGGAACTTCTAGTATTTGAGAAAATAAGTTTTTCAGACTTGGTTATGAATGGACAAAAAAATTCCAGGGATGGCAACAACACACAGACAGATGGAGAGTTGTTCTTTCTTTCTCCTTTGTGAAAGATATGCCCAGATTTCTCATTGAACCATGAGAAACGGGAAGGGTAGCTAAGTGGAGAGACGTCAAGAAACCTACCTGGATCTGAAGTAGCCTGAAGATTTTTCTATACAGTCGTGTAGTGGTTTGACACCTCTTATTTTAAGAGCATTCATCACATAAAGCAAGTTCTGAAGGTAAATTTTTACCAGAGGGACCAGAGAGAAGATACCTTCCCTGTTGATCAATCCATAGCCGAGGACTACTGTTACTCTTCTAATTCAGACCATGTTGAGCTTGGTGGGCTTAACTATAAATGACAGTGGAAGATTTAAGCAGCATTACTAACAGCGGTAATGTGAATAAAAATGTTCTGTTTAAAACATCAGTTTATTGAAAACATTAATCCCCCTTATGTTATTCTAAATGTGCGTAAGAAAAATCAGAGAGCAAGAATTTCTTAGTTTGCTGCAGAGGAGATGTAAATTCTGACTTTGCAGTGTTTGTTCTGATGAAGAGGAAAGGAATTTTTATGCCTCTCCTGGCAGATGAGATGATCCCTTGCCTACCTTTAGGTAGACATCCATCATGCAGGCATTTACATCTAAGTTGGTCACTATCAAGATCTTTACAGCTAATGGGAAGAAATGAGTATGTAAAGGGTTTGGCTGAACTGTTTTATTTGTTTCTTTTAAGATGGTACAAACTGAGCCTTAGAATTTCATATTTATCTCCATTTATTAGAGAAGTCACAAAAAATATATTTCAGCCATAAATAATTTTGCACTAGATATAAAAAAATTGCCAAAAATCAATGTTTTAATAAAAAAATATTAGCCAGGTTATAATGAAATTTGAATGTATTTTTCATTAGTTTTTTTATTGTTGTTGTTGTTGGTTTGCTTTGGTTTTTTTCCCCAGCACCTTCAATGGTTTTTTTTACACACAGACTGATTCTAGACATAATCAACATTAGCTAGAACAGAGCACTTCCTAAGTAGTAAGAAGAAATTTATTTTCTGGTGTTTTCTCTACTATCTTCCCTATACAGTATATTTACATCAAGAACAAAAGAAAGCAAATTTAAGCTCTTCCTGGGCCTAGCCAAATTTTCTATTCACCTCTTCACCCCAGTACTCATCTGTTATTCTCTGTACCTCTCTGTGGTCCCCTGCCAAAAGGAATCCCATTTTGATTTTAGGATGCTTTAATACAGCAATCTTTTGTATAGCATCTGTTTTCATCAGCTTGTTTAGCTTTTCTGCCTTGAGCACTTTGAAAGTGTCTGATGAATGAGCTGCCCAGTGGTACAGTTTCATGGTCCCTCATCAGTGGGGATCTTATTGGTGATTTCAGTGAGCTCACAAGTTTAGAGGGGCTTAAGTCTCTCGAGAGTTATTGCTACAGCTCTAATAAGAAGGTGTTGATAGGCCTTTGGCAGCGTTTTACAAGGCTGACTCAAGGTTATTCACATTCTTTTCTACTGTACTTACAGCATATTATTTGTATTGCCATATTTTTGCTGCTGAAAAAATTATGGAGAATCTTTTTATACTCCAAAGGACAATGCCTAATCCTCTTCTGTATTTTCCCCATTTTATGCTTTCAAGTAATCTTTTTTTTGGGGAGGATGACGCATCTTGCTTATGTTCAGAAGATTCTCTATAACTGCCCTTCTTAGAAAAAGGAAATATACTTCTGTTCCTCATAACCTGGTCTTATCTTGATTTTATTACTGTAAATTAATTATGGGACAATGATGAGTCATCATGACAAGGTGGCTATAGAAAATTACATTTATTCAAATTAATCTTACATGAAGTTAAGATTCTCTTACACCACAATTTTTCTATGTCCCTTGATGGTTTAATATTTCTTCCCATTTTATTACCTGCAAGTTAAAATGTTAAGGAATGTAATTCCTATCATGTTTAAGAAGAAGTACGTGCACACATGAAATATGAATCATGTGTATGCAACCATAGATCATCAAGCATACAAGCACAATAAATTCTTTCTTTATATGAGTAGTTGAAAAGATACTCCAACAGTTGGATATGTGTGGAGGGGTATTTTATTTAGCTAAAGACAACTGACAAAGCAACTGCACTCTGTTTTACTGTGTTTGTAACTGTCTGCCCACTTGTAACTGTCAATCATTTCATAAAACATCTTTGATCAACCAAAGACATTGCCTCTGTGTTCCTCTGGAACTTGTAGAATGTAGCAGGTCATGTAGATATATATGAAATGAAATAATTGAAAATAGAGCTATTCAACTAAGAACTTATACATTGTATCACAAAAGTAACTTTTTTTTTTTTAAGCTATTGTGCAGCAGCCTTAGGGGAAAAATAAATAGCTTTATATACTTTAAGGTAATTTGACTGTAATGAGGGAAGCTGATGGGGTGGGGGGAGAGAGCTGTAGACCTTTCATGCAGCAGTCTTTTTGGTGGTATAAGATACCACAGAAGGCAGATGCTTTTGTTTGAATTGCAGCATGTCATGCAGATGCACACTGGGCTTTACCAAGTGTAATATCTGAAAGAGCTGTCAAAAGTAATAATCCAACCACAAAGCCAACTCTGTAATTTTAAAAAGATTTGCATGTTGCTTCTGCTGCCTCATATGATGGCATTAGAAGAGCACAGAATTTGAATTCATGTAAGATGTTCACATCCCCACAAAGTAGGGATTATTTCGTGTCGCAGTGGTAGGCTCCCAGAATGCCAAGTCATTTGCGCTGCATGAACAGATTGCATAATTATCTGTTGACTTTCTTGAAAAGAGAGTTGGCAGTGCAGTGTGATTAGGTTTTCCAGAGCTGGCAAATGCAGAGATGAGGAGGCAGACACTTGAGGACCATATCAGTGAAATTTTTAATAATGAGCAGAACCTCTTGGGACAATTTTTTTAAACATAGGGATGAAACACCTCAGATGTGAGATATTTGTTTGGTTGGTTTGACATGTGATGCTAAATTGAATGAATGTGAATGTGGGCTGGGACTACCATGTTGCTGAATAAGGTTGGAAAGGCATCCTACTAGCAATGTTCTTGTTTTACCAAAAAAAAATTATATTTTTTATAAATCTTTTGGTGTTGCCATCAGAAAAAATATGACTGAAATACTTTTAACTCAGGCTTGACAAATTACAAAGAACCTGTAATCCTATTTTTTAAGTAAATTATTTTTAACCTCTTCAGCAAGCCCTGAAGCCCTTTGTAGATGCTTCTGCTATCTTTACCTGCTCTACAGAGTGATATTAGCAGCATCTCTGTTGTGTGTTCACTTCTTATTCTTCTGTGGAGAGATTGCTGAAGATCTGCCATTGCACACTNTAAAATCATTTGGATGGGAGGCTCAAGAAAATATTGCAGAGATACTAAGCTCCAGATCTATCACTCAGAAGGTACAAAGGGATCCCAGAAGTTAGTAAAATAGTCACACTGGATTGAAATTTAAGTCCAAAATGGGTTGACTTTTTTACATNAGAAGAGCACAGAATTTGAATTCATGTAAGATGTTCACATCCCCACAAAGTAGGGATTATTTCGTGTCGCAGTGGTAGGCTCCCAGAATGCCAAGTCATTTGCGCTGCATGAACAGATTGCATAATTATCTGTTGACTTTCTTGAAAAGAGAGTTGGCAGTGCAGTGTGATTAGGTTTTCCAGAGCTGGCAAATGCATAGATGAGGAGGCAGACACTTGAGGACCATATCAGTGAAATTTTTAATAATGAGCAGAACCTCTTGGGACAATTTTTTTAAACATAGGGATGAAACACCTCAGATGTGAGATATTTGTTTGGTTGGTTTGACATGTGATGCTAAATTGAATGAATGTGAATGTGGGCTGGGACTACCATGTTGCTGAATAAGGTTGGAAAGGCATCCTACTAGCAATGTTCTTGTTTTACCAAAAAAAAATTATATTTTTTATAAATCTTTTGGTGTTGCCATCAGAAAAAATATGACTGAAATACTTTTAACTCAGGCTTGACAAATTACAAAGAACCTGTAATCCTATTTTTTAAGTAAATTATTTTTAACCTCTTCAGCAAGCCCTGAAGCCCTTTGTAGATGCTTCTGCTATCTTTACCTGCTCTACAGAGTGATATTAGCAGCATCTCTGTTGTGTGTTCACTTCTTATTCTTCTGTGGAGAGATTGCTGAAGATCTGCCATTGCACACTTGGCTGGATTCTCCATACCAAAATTCAGACTGAAACTTAGCTTAAGTCTGTAGCTGCAATACACTTGGAGCAGACCCTCACAGTACTTTTCTACAGATATAATGTGAAATAGGGTAGATTGAGGGAAATCATAAGTGAATGAGACTAGTTATACAATGTGATTTTAATCATCTTCCTCAGTAATCTTCCAAAACCTAAAAATTAACAATAAATCTGGTCAGCAGAAGACCTTCCCAATCACTTCCTTGGTGGATGATCAGCCTGGTTTGATGAGGATGACCAATTAAAGTCTGCAGGTAAAAAATGTTTGGCAATACATGGGTGACATATGAAGCACACTCTTATCTCTGTTCTATGGCTTGGGCTGTTCATTTACATTTACAGATCTCATAAAAGCCCCATAATGCATTCTGGAAATCACAAATCTATAGTTTGAAAAAATAAAATTNAGTATGGAGTATCTTTCTAATCCTTAATTTAATGAAAAGTAGTAAAATAAAACTGTTAAAATATGACATCAGGAAAAAAATCACGGTTTAGATGCCCAGTTTTCTGAGTGCAAATATAGATTACACAGAAAATAAATGTGCAAAAATTTAAAAATACTTTTAAATATTTTCCATAAAGTAAGTCTTCTATATGCTTACTGGATAATGTGCAGATGACAGATATTCTATAGATTAAAGATTGTGGAATTTTAAAATTCTGGCAGTGTATTTCCAGAGGTATGTTTGAAAAATCTTTGAATCTTTTCAACCATTTTTCACTTCTGATTGGAGATCAGGTATTGCAAGGTGCATATGAAAGTAAGTAATTGATTCAGAAGGGAAATCAGAGGTTAAAACTGCAATTTTCTCCAAAGGAAACCTCCCATGTTTTGAATTTTTAGTAGCTGTCTGTGTGTTATTAACAACCGTACTTAGATTTGACAGGCAAGTAATAATGTGGTTATTCATCTCAAAGACAGTGGACCAGAATACATTTCTGGCTCTATAAATGCATTTTAAAAGCTGAAAGACAAATTTCATTACAGTAAAGAATGGGGATTTGGTAAATGTAATCTTTGGGTTTTTATTGGTAGATAAATCTTTCTTTTCCTACAGCTGCTGTTTGGATTTTAGAAAGTTTAATAAATAGAGTATGTAGTCCCCTATTTATTAGTAACACTAATATTTGAAAGCTGCATGTGCTGCATCCATTTCAGAATACATCTGTCAACCCATCCTGTACACAATGACACTGAACACAGCCCAGCTACACCAATTTGAACCTAGTTCCACAGGAATGCATAATCTTCCCTGAAAAAATATTGCCCAGTCAAAGCTGGGCAATAAGACAAATGATGGAACCCTGTTCCAAATAAAACCTACTGGAATTTGTCCATAGGTTTGCAGTGGTGCCCATGTAATGCCCCAGGTGGATATTTTAGAACATCAGACATGCACTCAGGTGTATTGACTGTAGTTGTTTCCTCTCATGGCATATTTTGTAGTGTGCATTTTCCTTACATCAATTTGATCCTTAGTTTTCAGTAGCTAAGATTTTAAGTAATAAAAAATTTAACTTAATAAAAAGATATAAAAGGTATGTCAGTATATTTGGCTGAATTTCCTGAAGTAATTCTGTCAGTCCTGTTACATGTAGAAATGGCAAATAGAAATGAAGTGTTAGACTGCCAGAAATAGTATTGTACGATTTCAGTACTTCATTGATTACTACTAAAAATTTAAAGGCAGAATGTAAAACTTTTGGTCTCTTAAGCTCTTTGTTTTCTCAAGCATTATATTTTTAGATACCTTTTTTGATGGTTCTGAATGGATATCTATTTTTCACCAATTAGTTTGCCTCTAATTATTCTTGTTGCTTTAATCAGAAAAAAAGACTGCCACTTACGATTAAATATCTGTTAAAAAAGCCCATATAATTTCATTTCCTTTAAAGTACTACATTCAAGAAATCATTGAATGTATGAGTTAGGATAGCAATAACTGAAATAATAGTAGTTTCACCTGACAAGATTGAAAAAGTCCAGACATAAAGCAAGTGTCCCATGTTCATGTAACTTATAAAATAAAGGCAATTCCTTAGGAATGTAATTTAATAATGATATAAATGACAACATAAAGTTATGATCTAGTGAAAGCTGTCTCCTGCATGGTTCATAGCAAAAGAATATTTCTTCTTTTACAGCTGTCATTTTAAAATTGGTATTCATAAAATATACACAGGAAAAAAAATACTTGGAATTTATTCTTTACTTTCCCCAGGGAGTGCTAAATTCTGGTTCGTTGTCACAGTCTGCATGCTATCCTTTCAGCTAAGAAACTGTGTGATGAAGGCTTATCTTGTTTATGTGAAGTTCTGCCAGATTAAGCACATTGTTCACCCCAGTCTATGAAGGAAGTGAAGTGGAAGTAGTTCTCTGGTTACAATAGGAATTGTGTGAAGTCCTAAAAGAGGTGAATATCTTCTAATTCTTTGGCCTTTTATATTAAAAAACAGCAACACCATAATACATTTTTTGCCATACTACGCTGCTTCACTTTCCACATGTGTACAGGCTCTTCAATAGTGAGGAGAAAACAAATGGATATATGGGAGTGTGAATGCTAAATGGCAAGAGAAGCAAGAACAAAGTCGTTGCAGGCACCTGACTGTCAGGTGGGAACCAGGCACAGCCAGAGCTGTGGCCCTGCAGAGGGTCATTCAAGAGCCTCTTTTGTTTCTGTTCACCCCAAACTGCCAGGCCATCTGTAAATGTGACACAGCTGAAGCTGGGAGCTTTGGACCTTCTGGACTGACTTCTCTCATTCCCATGCTTGGTCCTTTTGTCTGATATTTCTAAGTCCTTCTCCACTCAGAAAAAAAAAAAAAATCTGCATCCCAGAGGTTCTATTGCAGACTTCATAAAATTTACAGAATCATTTAGCCTCGCCTTCTTAAGGACATTTCTGTAAATCATCTGAATTTACCCTTTTTTAAACTCAATAACAAATTGCAAACACAGAATAGCTTATTAAGTTGCTGCTTCAGATTTGCACTGGATTACACCATGATGAAAGATTTTGTCATGTGATAACTGTTGGTCTGGTAGATTTGTTGGACTCAATCCACCTTTGAGGGGTCATATAATGACATGAACCAACAGTAATGTTGTTAGGTGCTCTGTACTTGTCAACAAGAAGGCCAGAGAATTAATGGAATTAACTACATTTTCATTTTTAGGTCTTCCATCTGAGAATGCTAGTCTGGGATATTTCCTTTGTTATTGTCTTTATTACACAGGAATAACTCAAACAACAATTTTGGTTTATAAATCACAGTGCTTTCAAGTAGTGTGACAATAAATTCTGTTTCAAAGCACAAAGTTTCAAAACAGAAACAGAGTTCTGGACAGTAAGAACCTTTCAGAAAATGTATCTCTTCTTTTTTTGTCTCATCACTGCAGTTGGTCTCATCCTTTGTCTGAGCAATTTCTGGTTCAGGAGCTCCCCAACCAGTAAATGAAAAAGTTAAATACAGATTGTCTGGTTTTGCCTCATGAGCAGCAATGTTTGAGAACCAAATAATAAAAATAAGAAGAAACTAGACACTAATAATATTGGAGACAATCTTCTGTGAGCTCTGGTTACCCTTTCATCTACACATTTTAAAGCTTTGACAAACATGTGACCATCTCCACATATCTGTCTTATAGTTAAATCAAGAATTTTGAATTGAACGCTACCAATCTGCCATCTTTCACAAGTACTCAACCTTCACAGAAACTAAATTCGTATGACACAATCTCTCTTGAATCCCCCAAATCAGCTAATCTATAAGTAATACAGACAGAAGGCACAAAACACAGTTTATACCCTTTTATCCACCTGCTATCAAGTCAATGCACGTCTGTTATCTAACCTAAATTGTTGGCAGCAAAGTCAGAATGAGCTTTCTCACAGTGATTAGATGTCACTGCTGGCTCTGTCTCTAGCAGCATATGCTACTAGAATATATCTGTCCTATAAATTGGAAGACTTACTATACCAGACATCATTTTGTTGAATATCAGATGGATGGAGCTCTTTATTCACAAGGTCAGAATTACAAAGTGAAACACAAAAAGGATGAAAAGTTTCCTAATATCTGCCTAGCCAGCAGCCCAACTCATTTTGTATTTTTCTTTAGAAGTTGCCCAACATTAGGCTACTTAGAACAAGGTATAATAAACCCCATGAGGAGAACTGATCTGCCCATAAACTTTTACGTACTAAAATATAGTGATCAATATTATCTTGTTCAGATTTATTCCACTTTTAAATATATCTATGCCAGAAGTGTGAGTTCTGCGTATCTTTTCAAATTTTTGAATAGCAAGAACATCTTGAAATTATTACATTTACAAGCTACATGGGTGTTTTTCAGAGTCACTTTTGCTGAGCAGTACATAATATGCTATTTCAAATTTTTATTGATTATTCCTCCTTCTTGTATTATGGGACAAATTGTAGTGGAACATCTGCTTTACTGTTTATAGCTCATTCATTATTTCCTCTAAGCTTTTGATCCATTACTTACCCTTAATAATTTTAAATAGCCCCCAATTTTCAATTTCTTTTGATGTAATTTTTTCTCTATATCTTTAATTTGTTTCTTGTCTTTGATTCAATTTGGTTCTTGCTATATATATTGAGTTCAGGTGTCTAGAGATATGTTCAAGCTGAAAATCTAAAGTTATTTTATTTAATGTCTTCTTAGAACTTTTATATTTTTTTCTATTATGTTACGTTACACAGGAATTAATTTCTGACTACTGCTGCATCTTCAAATATTTTCTTCGGCTGTCCCAAGATTTTTCCCTCAAATGTTTATGTTTCTTTTTCATATCAAACTTAGATGCATTGTTTAAACTATTTCTTCTACTTGTAGTATAAAATATCTTATTTACTGCCATAACAAAGTCTGAGCCAGCAATCATTAAAGCCTGTAAAAACATATGAATTGGCTGGTTCACTCATCTGCTCTTTAAAAAGGGCTGTGTTTCTCTCTATCTCGTTTGCCACCATGTGCACCAAAGAATGCATAATTCCAGTTTTATATGCATTCTTTGAAAAATGGTGGCTCGGTTCTGGACACGACCCAAACACTAAATCCTCAGTACGAACAAAAATTGAGATTCTGATACCTTTAATTAGGCTTGCAGTCAAGTCTTTCAAGGTTCTTTCCATTAAAAGAATAACAGAGGTTTTGGAGTCTGGTGGCAATTTCTGAAGCATTACCGCTAATTATTGTTGGTAGGCAAGTTCTTGATAGGAGACCAACTCATCACGAGTACCAATTAATCTTTATCACTGTCCTAGACCGAGAGAGAAAGGTAATTCTGGTACCAGAGAAGCTAAATAGCCCCCTGTTGAAGAATGTCTGTTTTCATCTACCTTATGAAAGTCCAGGATGTACAAGGTCCTAATTTAAATCACTGCAGCAGAATGGATAAAGTTTGGTAGCGTAAACCCATTCTTTGTTTTCCTTTGTGCAGGGGCATTACTACAATACAGTTGAGTGAAGACAAAAGGAAGGAGTTGGAGAATGATGCTAAAATTATTCATCTACTGGCTGCGGGTATTTCTCCCAAAATAATAAAAAGGCAAGTTAGAATAATAGTAAATTCCTGCTATGCTATACTCAATCTGAAAGCAACATTGTTTCTATTACTACAACTGTTTCATGTTAATTTTTAATATAAAATCGCAAAGAAAAAATAAAGGAAGAAAAAATACAAAAACACACACATAAAGGCAAAACTTGTGAACTTAATTCCAGAATTTAAAATGCATCAATTCTTGGGTAAGCAGTCTTCCCAAAACACCTATCAATTCTATGTCCAAATTCTAGAGGTATTCATTTTCTCATCTGAGAAACTCACCACTGGACATAGTCCAGCAGATTACTTTGTAACATGACTCTCATGTTTCAAGAACAACCAAGACAAGAAGCTTCCCTTTCTTTTTCATGTAGTCGTTTGTTAGACATTTCCTCTAGTGATGGGGAATTTGGGATAATTTCTTTCCAAGAAAGCATGCTACTCATAAGACTATAGATTTTTCTCCAGTGCACCTCTTATTGAGTGCCAAAAATTCCTCGACTCCTTGCAGAAACTATATAAGCATTTTTGTTGACTGAAATATTGTTTAAAAATACCTTCAACTTTTCTGCCTTTTAGGGACTGATGCAAAGATTTTTGAAATGCACTCATAACTCTTCCAATGATTTCTATGACCTTTTGACCACTTTCTTGGAATAGTTTGAAGGGAGAATTAATCTGTGATCAAATAGATAAAATCCTAAAGATTTCTGAAGCTACGTACTTCCACCTCAAACAAGAATGCATTCTTTACTGAATTCAGTGGAGAATCCAGAATAAAATCTGAGTTAATGAATGACGACTGAGACCTGCACAGGGTGCTGGTACAGGCGCTTTTGTCCTTACTCTATTTTACTTTATTTTCCCTTCTCTGGTTTTGAAGTATTGAAGTCACAAATTATAGCACCTGCTTTTAATCAGGAGTATTTTTTATTATTTACCAGCTCCTGGCTACTTTAGCTGTTCTCCTTGCATGAGAGATAAGAAAAGATAAAATTCTTAAGAACCACTGTAAATAATATGTCAGAACCATACCCACTCATCTGAGAATTGCAAATCTCTTTATCTGTCTCTTCTCTTATTTGTATTAAACTCACACCCATAAGGTTTTAATTCCTTCATTAAACTTCCTTTCTAAAGGAATTTTTCAAATTTTCTTTGCCATGAACAATTAATACCATCCTGTTGCCCTATCCTCTACCACCTTTGCTCAACACCCAGAATCATCAATACGAAAATCAATAGCTAATATATTGAATTGTTGGGAAAAGCAAAAGCTTAGCAACATAACCTATGACAAGGTCATTCTTTCCCTCTCAGGCTACCAAACGTACACAAACACTGGCCAGCACTGAGGACAAGGAACACCCTTGGATCCTGCCAGGCTGCTGTGGTGCTTGGCGACAGTGTACATGTCAACACAAAGAGCACGGTGTTCAGGATAAACACACACACGTGATTGTGCAGACACCCATCCCAACCTGGGCTTTCCCACTGCACTCATTTACTGCTTATTAGAGCTATTGACTTTACAGATGATAAAATGCAATGTTTTTTCTCTAGCAATATTTGAGCTTAGTACTTCTTTTTCATGTCTTGAACTGGAAAATATGATTTTCTGGAAGCAGCACAATCACAGAGACATGCAGATTTGGGTCTTCAAAACCACTTCTCAGCCATTTACTTGCTTTACTTTGCCTTTTTTACTGGTATTTAGAGACTCTTAGTTTTTCAAAGAATCTTGGGTGGCTATTAAGTACCCTAGGCAAAAAGCAGTTCATCCCTTTACCAGGAGCAAATACTTCCAGCAGAAAAAGATTTGAAGCAACAGATGAACTTCTCTGTGAGCACTTCCAAAATTGTGTTTTTATTAATGTCTTTCATCTCAGCTGACAGGATAATTAATCATAATTATAAAGATAACCTGAGTTCGTGAGGCTCGCTCTGAAATAGAGTCATGAAATTAATTTCTAGATGGCCTTTGTATATACAGCAGGGTTTTCAACACTTGTGAGAGAAAACGCCTCCACTGAACACAAACACTGAAAATGACACACTCATCTTTTCTCTGGCTAAAAAAGAAATTTGACCAAATAAACAAAATACAGGTGAGATTTTCAGCTGCATAATTTTGAGAATGCTAGCAGTAAATGACTGTGCTGAACAGCTATATAAATATGCATATGTCATGGTAGCATGTATATCTTTCTAGAAATTTTGTCAAATACTAACTATACTATCCAACGGGTATAAGGAATTTATTATCAGAACAGGTTTTAGAGAACAGAAACATCTCTGTGTGCATAGGATTTACCTGCTACTGGCTTTGTATCCAGGGCAGAATGTCATAAAAGCAGCCCATTAACACTGAGCTTTTTCAGAGTCCCAGAACTGGGACTGCAGCCTTCACAGATGCTCTGCTCAAGGCAGGTTCTCTTTATGATAAATGCAGAGAAACCTGCATTTTTAAGGTGTAATTCATCTGGCTTGTTTAAAGCAGTCACTTTAAGATGTGATGAATCATACCGTAGACTCCATTGGCAGTACTAATGAAAATTCCTTAGCTGTAAAGGATGTCTATGCTGACTGACTTAGACAAATTGAGCCCAAGAAGCTTAATATGGTGTAATCATTAGGGTTTCCATTAGCAATTTTGCAAAGCCTTGCTGTATACATATGGGCAATTATATTTTTTGAGAATTAAGGCACCTAAAATTAATAGGCTTTCTCAAAGTCTGGGAACCTTGACTTTTCAGAGAAGGATAGACAGGCATCAGAATGAAAGCAGGTGTCTTTTGGTAATATTGGTTTTAATTTCTCTGTGTGTCAGCTGTTACATATATAAATTGTGAATTATAATATTAATCTTTTTATGACCTGGTTTGTCTTTATTCATTCAGGTTTATAAAGTGCTTGCTAAATGCAAAAGGATACAAATGCCAAGCATTATTAGCTGTGTTATTCCTCTTTATTACTGTCACCTACTTATATGTATTTTCAACTCAGTTTAAATTTTCACCCCCAGGTCATATTTCCTTTCTAACTACATTAGATATTTAACTGTCCATCATTGTGCCTTGAGCCCTCTGAATTTTCACATCAGTACATTTGTGATTCAGAGCATATCCCACAATGCCCTTTTCCACTCTATATTGAATGTGCTTTCCATATGCTATTAAAGATTCAGCATCACAAGCTATCATTTTATTAATTTTAAGACACTTTTTTTATCAACAGATGAACAATCATGATGATTAAAATGCTTCTCCTCTCAAGGGCTTGTACAGTATTTTGTATTCTCTGGCATGTTGATTAGTTATGTTGATTGAAAATGAGTGAAAAACAGAGACAACTTATTAGCCAGTTTAGTTAGCTGCTACTTACATTAATGAAAACGTCTGGATGCATGCCCATTAAGGATACTTGGGAGATCAGAGGTTGGGAAGTGATTCCTTTGCCTCTCTCTGCTGACAGCTTGGAAAGGATCATACCCAGGAATGGCTGCTGAGGCATGCACAGCCTCCAGAAGGAAATGCTGCTGCTCTGGAGCCCAGTCCAAAACAGAGCACCCTGAGAGCAGGGGAGCCAGGCTGGGTGGGTGTCTGCAGGCACCCTCTGAATGCTGGCACTGCAGGTGCTGCTTTGGCAGTAGAAATATTTATCAGCAGAAACAGAAGCAGCAGCTCCTCTCCTGCCACTGCTAACAATACAAGGTTTGCTTTCATTGCCACAGAGGAAACTATGGAAATAAAGGGAGGGCATGGAGCTGGCTTTCTGAAGGAGAGCTTTGGGCTTTTTTTTCACAATTTATTTATTTATGGGGCCAACTCAGAGTGCCTTTAAGGAAGCAAAGTAATTTCTTACATATATGTATTTCATTTCAGCTGGTGACAGGGAGCTTTGTACCGAGCACAAACTCCATTCTCTCAGCTGTGTACAGCTTGTAGGATGCACTGGTGGCTCATGGTGGGGGAGGCAGGGAGAGGGCAGAAGAAATGTTGCCAAGGTTCTTCAACGTTTGGAATGGCAAGGATAAAAGCAGTAAAGTGATTTGCCCAAGGTAATGCAGTAAGTGCCAGGAACTGAATCCAGATCCTCTGAGTCACAGCCCAATGCCTTAATCAGCTGACCGTGTTTCCAAGCATTTGGCTTTACAAAATCATTTGGCCTGATTTACTGGCAAAGTCATACGATAGTGAATTTTCCCACTACAAAATGTCAATGACCTAAAAAAAAAAAAAAAAAGAAGGCATAGCTTTTCTATTTTTTTTTCCCTGTTAACTGGAAGTGTATCATACCTGAGCAATACAGCAAAATAAATGCTGAAGAGAACGGAAGACGATAGAAACCAGGCTTACTGGTAATTTGTTATAAGGAACTGTGCATAGAATAAAAATCAAGGATCTTACCATCAGAAAAGTCTGTTACTTGCCTGCTGCCACTTGGATAATGAGAAGGGGTTGAGAAAGAGTTTGGAGAACTTTGCCCTTGATTCTTAAACCACTAATTCTCCACTTTGTTTCTCCATTTTCTTTCATTCTTTCTGAGCAAATAAACCAGATTTGATCCTGACCTTGCTCTAAATCTAGAATCCACCAGAATTTCTGAGGTGTTTAATCATATGTACTCTGTAATGTCCATGTACCATGCTATTTTATTTTTTTTCTATTCATTCACATTGTGAATTTTTTTTAATACGTATGTATATTAAATGTAACATTCCTCCACCCTTGTGGACTTTGGCCAAGTTCACAAATGCTACCTCTTTCTGACACTTAATGCTGGCTTACTGAACAAGTCAGTGCATATCTGTGGGTTTAAACACAGATCTGCTGAATTAGCACTGGAAAATTCAAATAGTTTCCATTTGTTTCTACTTGCTGTCCCAGTAGGAAAATTAATATTTTACTGTAACTGTGAAAAGCAAGATGAGCTATGCTATTCAGTGCCTAAATTGAGGAGAGGTACTCAGAACGTAGTTCTCCTTTACAACCCAGTTCCAAGCCTTATTTTTATAGCACAACAGCCCAAAAGTTGCACCAAAGAGATTCTGCTAGAGGGGCACTATATCAAAGCCTTCTGGCCTACAGGTTTTATCCCTTATGAATGGTGGTGGTGATCTCCAGAGAAGAGCTGCTGCCTGGAGAGGAATCTCATATTGCATGTCACTGGTGTACAGCACAGATGCATTGCAGTTTTAATCATTGAACTCAATCTTTTCAGCAGAGGAAAAAATTTCTCTCATGATATTCACAGGCATCTTTTGGGATACTTGTATCTGCCATTCTTTAGTTGGACAGGCACTTGCACATAGGAAAACTGAGGAAAAAAAAGAGCCCTCTCTTGTGGTATTCTGTTGAGAAGTCACCAGTGTATGAAACCAGCACATTTCCACCAGCTCATAACGTGTATTATTTCAATGTCTCACCTGCTCATTGTATTTACTAGAGCATCTACTATGTAAAGTGTTTAAGTCTGTAAGTGTAGTGTCCTTGTGCTCAGACAGCATTCACCTTCTGAGATCCTACTAAAATCCTCATCCAGGGAGAGCAAACACAAACAGCAGCAACCCAAAATATGGAAGTGGAGTGAGTAATTGTCTCCTTAGCTGTGGCTAAGTTAGTTGATATAGCTCCTGGAGAAGAAGATAGCTAAGCACCAACTAGAGAGATTAAATTTTCTTTTTTTCCTTTTTTTTAAGAAGGAAATTTATCCAGCAGGCAACTATTAGGCCAGGTGATTAACAATAAATAACTCTGCTTTTTCAAGTAAGCTTGCACATATTGAACCTCTTATGTACAGAGTACCCTAAAATCCTGATGGAAATACTTCATCTGTCTGTTGGTGGTTAAAGGAAAGTTCACAGGATTTACAGATTTAGAAAAAACCCAATGTGATGGGAGAGTTTTATGATTTAGATGCATACACAAATCCCTAAACTGAGCTCGAAAAAGCTTTGGATAATTTTGAACATACCTAATATGATCAGGGGGAGGGGAATGACAAGATGCTCTATTTCAGCCATGAGAATGCCTTTTTTTTATTAGATTTTGAGTGATTAAAAGTCCAGTATAATAAAACATTATGAAATGAAGTATAAAGCAAGCTGGAGGTACTTTGAGTAAAAAGAGCTTCAGATCCGCCTCTGATAGAAAAGAATGGAATAATAACCCTGTGTCATCTGCCCACATCAAACCAGGATTTTCTGTAGGTTTAAAAAAACTGAGAGGAAGAATATTCAGGAAGATCTTTATACTTTTATTGTCTTGCACTGCATGGCAGCACAGAAGAGAAGTGGGCCAAAAACCATGTTCATGTAATCCTGAATTAGCAGGCAGTAGATCAAATTTATACCTAAAGAATATGCTTCTCTGATAACAATAAAAAAGTATGTTGTAAATTAGCATGAATATTAAGCATGAATGATAAGATAAAAACACATCTCATTTCTGAGTACAAAAAATATCATTGTCTAATTTCCGCTGAAATGTGTCATAGGCGTGCCTTTTATTCAGCATTTTGAAATAAAAATGGATATTACACTTCTCAATAGTATAGTTATGCAATTCAATGGGGGATGAAATGTCATGATTAAATAAATAGGATAAAGATTAGTAAAATAATCTAATCACTATTCTCTCTTATTTTCAGTCATCACTGGGGATGGAAAAGAGCAGGAGAGGAAGATTAATTTGAGGCTTTATGCAGATATGGGTCAGTAGCCCACAGCTTTCCTGTTTTTTTTTTTTTTTGTAAGTGCTAACATGCTTCAGCACAGAGAAGTTCACTGAGAATGAGGCAGTGATTGTAAATGAACCATACACTTCCCTGAGCAAGCAGAAGTGGGAGTGTGTGTCTCCTTGCACGTGGCACCCAGACACAATCAGGTCTGCTCTGCTCCCAAGGAGTATAGAGGGTGCTTCTGTAGTGCCTGTAAACAGGTAGTCTTGAGCCAAATTTTTCTCTTAGATGTTCTGCCTGGATTTAGCCATATTTAGAACTAGCTTTGACATGACCTTTACAGTCTTATGCTGCATGGGTTCCTACGAGGTCTGCATGGACTGTCCTCCCTGTCCCACATTGCTCCACAGCCATTTCACACAGCCACAGACAGAGAGGGAGAAGCCTGATCTTGGACTAGTTTCAAGCTCAAGCTCTCAGATATTACCTAGTTGTCTGTTAACATGCATTTAAAGCCTGCTTTGGAGCTGCAGCCCTCCCATTGATCCCCAGCTTCTTGGAGGTCCATAATTTAGTAAGAACAAGCTGTGGTAAGTAGGGCTGTGCAAGGCTCTCTCACTGTGTATTTTCTCAGAGGAACATGTTGTCTGAATGCCTACATCACTGTTCCAGGCACTAGGCATGTTGAATTAATTGCAGGCATATGATGGCACCCAGATGAGTCAGTGATTTCAGCAGCCACACACAATCCATTCTACTTTCATGCAGTGGGGAGGCAGAGCCTCAGCCTGGATCTGATCTCTCAGCAGTTTTGGCCTGCCCTGTGCTATACCTGACTCCCCCCATTAGCTTTGTGTGGAGAGTCAGACACACAAAGTACCAGAGTGCTCTCACATGAGCTGTTGTTAACAGACAGCATTTTTCCTGCCTAAAAAATATGCTTGTAGCTGGTCTCTTCACACTTCTCCCCACATACACATTTTTAGGTTTTCATCAGTTATTCACTCTGCAGCCTCAGGTTGCCATCAAGTCTGAAAGTCACTGCACAGTCTAGATGCTTGTGAATTTATCATGTTACCTTTTTAGCCTCTGGCCTAAAGATTAAAAGCTCCTTCTGGGTTCACTTCAGTCCTAACAATGTAGCTGCATGATACATTTCTGTTCTGTCTCTGTCACCAGTGATGACAGGGACTTACGAGGGCAGGGTGCTGAGTCATAAAATACATCTAGAGCAAATTCAGCTCTTCGGAGAAAAACTAGGCTGGGCATAGAAAAATTGTTCTGTTTGAAATTTGGGTAAAAAGTCATTGTCATCGTAAATTCCCTAAAGTTAGGGTAGAGACGGTTTCTTTAGAAAGTATTAGCTGCAACTGAGCTGCAGGCACTGGCAGACCTCTCTGGGTACAATTTTGGTGGGAGATCAGAAGAGCTGCATTTTTTATTGCTACTAAGTGTTGTTCCTTAACATTCATCACAACCAGACCCAGGTGTATGCAAAGCAAACCACCTGTTTTTCCTGTCTAATATGCCATGCTTATAAATTACTTACTGAAAAAAATAATGGTGCTAATTGCTATAACAGCCTGACCTGTGCCACACTTCCTGGGCAGAATCTGTGGCCCTGTAAGGTGTCAACCAAAGAAGGAGAATGCTGTGACAGAAAAGCCAGAGGCAGCAAGTTACGAGGCAATTTGGAGAAAGAGCAGGCAAAAGGAGAGGTAAAAAGGCTATGGCTCTGCTGGTGCCATTGCCTGCAGCAGTGGGTTGGAAACCCAGGTCATCCCCTGCTGTCAGTGAAAAAGAAAGGAAGGTTTCCACTAAGACATGAGGGAGGATAAAGCAACAGTAACTGACCACAATTTTTAGGGTTTACTATCCCCATTCTCCACTCCCACATCAATTTCCCTCTGACTGTCCACTCTTGGCCAGGAAGCCAAGCAATGCTTCAGCCCCTCATCTCCAAGGTGGCAAAATTCAGTTTAGCCCACACTGCTTGAGAGCCTTCGGGCAGCTCTGACGTTCATTCATGTGATGTTTGAAAGCCTGAACAATCATCTGACACTGTCAGAGCAAGTGCAGATGAGTTGACTCCCTGAGGCAACCCAAAACAATGTTTACTGAGTCTCAAAAGCTGTTTACCATGAAAACATAGAACTGCTCCATGGAAATCTGGTGCTGTGCCTTGCATCACATGAGCACTATGTCAATGTTGCTGCTTTTTTTCCTGTTTAATCTATCACACTTATAAATCATTTACTGAATAAAGGTTCCTAGATGGAACAATTGTGATGTTTGCAATATCAGCAAAAACCTGTGCTGGACTGCCTGGGCAGAATCCATGGTCCAGTGAGGTATGCAACAAAGGAAGGTGCATGCTGCCATAGAAGTCAACAATATATATTAATTATTTATCTGCCTTTCATATACTGGGGTTTAAAAAGCTTGGAACTAATTTATATAAAGCTCAGAAAACTTTTGTGCTAGTCAGAAACAATTGGTGGGAATGTTTGGATCGATGCTGGATGAGCTGTTGACTTTAGTAAAATTATTGATGAGATTTTCACTATGTGAAGTTTGGGATCAAAATCAAACTGTGCAAGTTTTGCATTAAATATTGATGTTCTGGGCTTCACGTGGAAAAGTTGGAAGAGAAGAATAAATTAAGGTCCTTGACTTTTCACCCTCTCCACTCCAACTTAACTCACAGATGCTGCAGGCTTTATATTTTGGGAACTTTACTCCTCTTTCTTGCCACCCTGATGCTCTTTGTAGCCATTAGAAACCCTGGGAAGGGAAGGAATATTGTTTTTCCTCTGTGTTATCAGTGAATTTTGGGAGACATGATGTTTCCTGCATTCCCTCCTGCAAAGTCAGCCCTTCAAACAAGAGTGTGCTGAGGCACAGCTGAGCTGTGCAACATCTATTTAATGACAGCTCTGCAAGGGCATCTTTCTCTGGGGTTGACCCAAGGGGTGGTGTTCCTGAGGATGCCAATGGTATATGTCACCATTCAGCTGGTTTCAAGCATCTGGGTTTTCACAGAAACCTCAAAGAATGCAAATCTTCCTTTTCAGATGAGTCATCCCAGAGGATTGCCCATGGTGCTGTCTGGGGGCAGTGAGAAGGAGATCCTGCAAACATATTAGGAATGACTGCAAAGGCTCTTTCCATCTGGTGGGCAGAGACACCTCAGCATCTGTTTGAGGGCCCCAGGGCCTCACATCAGCTGTGATACAGACCTGTTTGCTTCAGAAAGGGATGAGTAAGCCCAGCCCTTGGCTGAACTGTTGGCTGTAAAGTTTAGAAAAGACCCTGCCACCTGGATGTGAAGTCCTGCACTTCCCTGCACAGACTGGGGAATTCTTTAGTGATCCAGTCCTGTGTATTCCCCTTTTGTTTTCCTTGTGAGTCTTCAGCCTAAAACAATAGAGCAGTTTCCAACAATAAGGGGATTTTCAGCTCTCTGAACTTAGTCATTTCCTATTACTCAAAAGAAGAAAATGTAAAAAAGTTCCAATTTAGAAAGTCTTTGGCTGGTGGTCCAGGCAACATTTATGTATCTGTTTTCACAAAGTTCTAAACTTTAGAACAGCAGGGGTGTTGTCTTTCTGTGAAAATAACATGATATTTTAGAAAAATTGTTCGAACTGGCATAGAAAATAACTTTAAACCTCACATAATTTGCAGTGGACATTTGTGTTTCCATGGCAACAGAGAATGCTGTCCTCATTTTATTTTGTCTTGCAGGATATTATAGGAAAGCCTTTTGAACAGTTTCAGTCTGTGGCTTTTTATAACAAATTACCCAAATGTGCAAGGATCCTGTTTCAGAGGCTAAATGGACTGAAATTTTGGGTATTAAGCATGTGCTTAACAAAGAATTTTTATTAATACTGTGATTTATATTAACTTCAATTTACCTGTGTCTCAGTGTTGAAAACTTCAGTTAAAAAATAAACTTTCTAAATTGAGAAATAGAACTGATATTTATCATAGGATACATATACCAAATATGTGTAGATCTTACTGACATATGCATTGTCTCAATTTTGCTGGAAAAGAAATTCTTGTTAATTGGACTTACACATATGTGCAAAAGTTCTTGTGGAAAATGCTTCAGATTCTTTATCATGATGGATTTTTATCATCTTTTTCCCCATAGTTTCAATATACAGCTTCATAATCAGTTTTGCACAATGTTCACATTAATTTATAATGCTATTTTATTAAATATCTAGTAGTGTTGTGTTATAGTAGTGTTTGGCTCAGGACACTGTCTTGCCCCAGTCTGAATATCCATTTCAAGTGAAATAAAACCGCCTTTTGAGAATGTCATATAATCATAAGATCATTTAGGCTGGAAAGACTTTTCAGGAGGCCATCAGGGCCAACTGGCCTGTCCAAGCAGGAAAAACTTTACTTTTTTTCAGTTCACAAGGTTTCTTGTGAACATTTCCAGCTGAGTTTTGCACACCTCTACCCTTGAATACCACACAGCATTTCCAACAATGAATATCACATTACAGCTTGGAGAATAATTGCCCCTTTTGCTTGTTTGTCTTTCCTTACACTGGCATCCAATGTGGTCATCCATTTTTGAAGGCAATTGCAGAGATTGGTGAGAAATATGCATTTAAACAAGCTCTGCACTACTGAAATCAGATGCCACTTTGAACACCTTTTACATCTTTTACATCAAGTCCTTCAGATAACAATCTCTTTCATTGCAAGCAATGGCAACGTTGCATATCATTCATACAGGTCCCTCTCTATCAACTTCTTTGTCTGGAATGAGTCTAAGAAAAGGGCGTTCTCTATTTTCAGCAATATTCTTTGTGACCACTTTGAACTTAATTCACATCTCAGCTTATCTTGGTTCTACCTCGATTTCCTTCGGTTTGCTTCTGTAAATCAGCATGCTCCTGCTTTGTACAAAAATGATGAGGCAACACTGGACACTTTCCAGTCAAGTGCTTTTAGATAGCTGTTGTTCAGAAAATGTCTTGTTAGGTATACTAATTATTAATTAAAGCTACTGGAAGGAAATAATACTCTTTAATTTGAGACTTTTTTCCTATACTACTTTTAATATCTTTCCCCAGATAGAGTTCTGTAAACTTCAGGCAACAGAAAATATTTAAAAACTCTCCTTCCAAAACCACAGAAGCAGAAGCAGTCACCACAATTACAGAAATCAGGAGATGAAGCAGGATTAGCATATAACAACTTGCCTGATTGCTTTTTCCTACATATGCCAAAACAAGATTAGAACAGCTGATTCAAGGGTGTCCGAAAGAGAAACTTTTTCCATGTCATTTTCTTATCATATGATTCCTGCAAAACACGTGTCTTAAAACAACAACAAATATTCTCTCATGGTTCTAAGCAGTCCTTGTTCTTTAATCAGATGATAGTTTTTTTGATCTAGACGTCCTGAACCAAAATAATTCCTGTGTTTTCCTTTTTACAATTACAGCAAATTCTATAAGAAGCTGTGTGCTTTGTGGGCATGGATAATAAGCAAATACAACAAATTAGGTGGATTGCCCAAGTTGAGAGGATGTTCAGAGTTAATGCTCAAAGTAATTTGCCTTTAAATTCTGGTGGGAGTGTAAGAAAAAGCATTACAACAAGTATTACTTCCATATGCATTTTTTCTTTGTTTCATTTATTTAGTATTGTTTTGTCTCATATTCAGAGTAGAAAATTATTTACAAGTTGATGAATAAACAGATAGATGCTTAAAACAGCAATCACTTTTGCAACAAAACTAGATGCTTTAGGAATGGGAAAGCCAAATAATAATGTGAAAACATGACAGTCCAAGGAAAGGATTCCTCCATTCTTAATTTCTTGAGTCAATCAATATGATTTTATTAATTATCAAAAAATAGGTTGTTTTTCTTAAATCCACGAACAAAATAAAGTTAAATTCAATTTTTGGTCTAACTGAACTGACCACAGAAGTACTCATCATTAGTGCAGTTACTATATGATTAAAAAAAGAGAAAATCATAAATAGAAAAAGAATGTAAATTTTCTATGTAAATAGAAAAAGAAATAGAAACCTACATTCAAGAGAGAATGTAGGTAGAATGTAGACTCTTTTTCCAGAGTGGGAACCGCCTGTGGCATATTTCATTTTGTAATGCTATTTGTAAAAAGAACTTGTTCTTAATTTTATGTTAGGTGCCATTACCTTAGAAATAATAAATATTATACAATGCACACACTTCACATACAACATAAAAATATATATGCAAAGGAGGATAGGTATAGAAAAATAAAGAGAATTCAAATTTAAAAATTGCTATTTCACCCTGTTGAGCAGATTCTCTACATAATTTTCCTTTGGGAGTAGTCCATGAAAGCACACATAATCTCAAATATTTCAATTTTCTTGCATACACCAGGATTAATCATTTAAATATACCAGGAGAAAAAATATGAGTATCATGTTACTTTTCAGAATTCTAAGACACAGAACCAAGTATTTCCCACTGAAGACAAAGGAGATTCTTAACAGGGGATTAATTTAATCTGAAGCATTTTGTCAAAGTTGTTTTTCTAAGTACACCATAAAATTAGGAGAGAGAAATCAGCACTTTCTGAGGGCAATTTGAAGATGAATAATGAAGTCTGGTAGAATTATTCACCTTCTAGAAGTATCTACCTTTCTCCATCTTGATTGTAGAGAGTGATAGGGGAAAGTTAGGAAGGTGACTTGAGGAGAGATGACTCTTCAAGAGGTGCTAGATCAGGTTTAATCTATGATTGTGACATATTTTTTCTCATGTCTTATGAGTCTGTACTTCTAAGACAGAAAGCTGGTGAAAAGCAAAATGAAAAGTTAAAAATTAATGAAGTTCTTAAAAAATTGTTTGTGGTATAAACAAAATACTGTACAGCAAGAGCAATCAGGGTTTTACAGCTGCTTCTTAGAAAACCAGAATATCCTTCTACCCTTGTGTAATGGTCCTTCAAAGTTCTAACAATAAAACTTCGTAGTGCCATTCACTGTCACATAGTCTATACAGATTTTCATGCAACATTAAGAAATGTTAAAACACCTTTTCCCTCCCACATTGTGCATGAATCCTCCCCCAGTCCATGCTTGTTTAGAATACATTTTTATAGCAAAGAGGCAAGCTCAATAACACGCAGTGATTTATCTTGGGAATACAAGCTCAAGCATAACTGAAATGAAAGCAATACGGCAGGAGAATAAGGGATCTGGACCATCTGGGTGAAAATATGTGGCTTTGAAAAATGTTTAGAGGAAAGGAAATTGACATATATCTGGAAGTGAAAAGCTCTGAATTCAACTGAGAGTTTTGTCACTCAGTTACTGATTGACTTTATTCATGGCACTGATGATTACTTTTCAGAGTCACATGGTGCTCACCTCTTTACAGTCAAGAAACCAGGGAAATGGGCTAAAACTTGGTTTCCCCATCTGAGGATGATGTGTTATCAACAACAACTTAATAGCTGTGAAACAAGAGCTAATGGAGTCTTTGGTTATCTTTGCCTCACAAGAAGTCATTTAGAAATTTTTTTTCAATTAGCAATAGTGTTACAGTACCACTTCCCTTGCTCAGCTATGCAATTTTGATCATGATATGAACATAATAATAAAAATAATAGCCCTCTGCCCGAAACTGCAGGAGCATTATTCCCATTCAATATTCACTCAACTGTTAAAAAGGCTTTTTTTCCTTGTTTAGTGTTAGCAATTTTCATATTCTTGCTCAGATAAACATAAAGTGGAAGATGAATTGCTAGTGTTTGCAAACAAGGTTAAAGGCTTTCCAGTGCTGAAACAAAAGACAGGCTTTTGTGTCTCGCTGGAAAGGCAAAGCGGAACAGATTTGTTGCTAAAACAATAAAAGTTTATTCTTCTCTCCGTTCTGGTTTTTATGGTTTGTTATTGCACTGAAACTCATCCAGTACTTACCAGGTGATAAAAAGGACAAACAAAACTCTACTTTACTGGAAAACTGTGAAGCTTTGTTGTCATAGCTGACATCAAATAAACCTGCAAAGTGGGATATTGTTAGAGTCCCTCTGAAGACAGGCAAAACCCAGAGTCTTCCTAACAAGTGAAAAATATTTGTTTGGTATTGTTCAAAATTCTAAGCTGAATTCTGATAGAATATATACTGAACTTCTGAGAAACTCATATGAAAGTCAGTAAAATTGCAGCATTCTTTGTCTATAAACAACAGGGACTGCCTAAAGGCACCTCAGAAAGTACTGAAACATGGGACCCCACCAAGGGCTGGAAACAGAGTTCTCTGCTTTTCAAAGCAGCCTATTCATTTGCAAGTCAAGCAGATATCATGTGGTAAAACACTTCGTGTCAGCAACTAATGTATCAGGAGCGTCAGGTCACACAGTTTACTCACTCAGCAGTGCACAGTTAACATCCTTTCACTTCACCCCTGAGTCAACTACGTCTGTTTATGATGTGTTTAAAATGATCAAATGTAGTCCAAGGGAGTTTATTTCTTTTGAAATATTAGAGAATCATTCATTCAATTCAAAATTATCTTTAAAATATCCAGGAGCTGCTCACCTCACCATGAGTGACAGGAGAGCCCTCAGTTAAATCTGTTCCTCAACAAGCAGATGAGATAAAAGTTGAGGAAAACCCAGATTTTTTGCTTCCCAATCCTGTTCTCCAACACCACCTGAACAGCTGATCTTCCCAGGATTTAAAATCATCTTGTGGGAAGATACATGGTAAGTTTATCAAAGTCCATCCCAGATATATACTCAAGCTAGAGTAAAAAAAAAACAATAAATCCCACCCTTAGGTGGATTTTAATTAGAAAACCCTAAAACTTACTTTACATTTCAAAAACACTATGTCTTAGCAGAAAATCTAAGGTAAGGAAAATTGCAGTAGAAGAAAGTAGAAACTGTTTTCAGAAGGCAGCCTAAGACAGGCTAATGAAAATTCATGTGGCCTTTTTCAAATTTTTGACACCAGTGAAAGATGAGCAGAATTTCACAGCCCAAACAAAAAGCCACAAAATTAGTATCTCGCCTGAGGGAGTTCCCTGCTCCAAATACCGGAGACTCTCTGAAAACAATGAGTGTGAAACTATACCCAGGTTTTACTGCAAATATACTGTTACACACCACCACTTCCTCTCTCCTCTTCTGTTCCACAAAATCCCAAGTACTAGCTAAGCATATGTAGACTCACACTGCTCCCAAAATGCAAAAGAGGAGGCATCCCACATAGCTGAGAATTCAGTAAAGGAGTCAGAAATGTGGAGAAAGATGTAAAAGAAGAAGAAGAAGAAACAAGGGGATCTCCTTGGATTTTCTCTGTCCCACATTAGACTGGGGACTCCTGCATTGCCACGAAGGCTGGGGAGAAAGGAGGGCAGGAGAAGAGCAGCGCCACTATGGGATCATTGGAGCTCAGTGCTGGCGCCCAGCCCAGCCAGACCTGGAGCCGCAGCGCCCTGAGCACCAGAGCTGAGGGGAGCAGTGCCTGCCCATGCCTCGGGCACTCACCCAGCAAACCTCGCAGCTGGAACACCAGTACTCCAGAGGTAAGAGGCTGCTCTCAGAGAAGACATCTCCCAGCTCCCATCTGAGCTTCTACCAGCATGCTGGTCCTCTAATTTCTGAAAAAATTCAGTCAGGAATGTCACTTCTAAAAGATGTTCACAGGCAAGACATATAATTTGATCTAATGAATAATAGAAGTGCTTATTAGTTTTCTGTTAGATCTCCCATACCATTCACAGAAGCTGTCCTTAGGAAGAGAAAGGACACAAATTTGTGGACACCACTATTCTGCAGAATTTGCTAACTCTTCTGGTTGCTTCTGCAATGGATTTAACAATTTTTAAGGAAGGTTTATGCATGCTGTTTCTTTTCTATATTCAAACAGTACATAATGATCAGATACACTTTTAATGCCTTTAGTCTCAGAGAAACCCACCTGGACTTAGTCCTATTTAAAAGCAGAAAATAAAAAGAATGCTTATGAATTTATTCTTCTAAAGAAATCTGGTTTAGTTCCTTAAGCAGAGCAGCCAGAAGAACAACTCATGATCATGTGAGTACTCTTCTCTACACATACACAGAACTCTTTTCAGTTAAATATAATACTGCAAGTGAGACAGAATCCTTCCATGCCCTACAGGAGAAATATGACAGCCGATTACGGGAATTACCCATTACCAAGCTACAACAGAGTAAATACATCAAACAAATATCTGAGAACAAGAGACACACCAAACTCTGAAGAACAGATATCTGACTGTAAGGATTATAAATCAGCTTACCCAATTTCTTTGGCTATGTAGCAATACCCTTATGTGAGAGGAATTGTAAAGCTCGTTTGTGCCTTGAGAAATTGTGGAAGGGAGTTTACAGTTCCTTATACAGCCAATCACTTCTAATGAGCAATATGCAAGGCCTATATGTCCCTAAGCTTTTCCCTGATATTCTGGGGAGATTATAGAGAAATTTTCTAACTCTCAGATATGTCTAAAAGATCATTCTTCCATCTATATGCATGCATTAACCTATATTCATAGGTACTGTACCGTGGAGTCTCCACTCAGAGAACCTATGGAGAGTTACATGTTCTCCTCAGTCTCCAGATGTGACAGCAGAATGTTTCTCTTAAATTATTCAGTCTTGAATGCTATAAAAAATACAATGTAAATACCTCTGGATTCATTATTTGTGCATAATGAATATAAGAATCTGCAGCTTTACCCAGACATGCTTAAGTGGCTAGAAAAGCTAACATTTGCATACTTCTGTATCTGTTATTAAAATATGTCCCCTCTGATCTTCAGCAGTAGGATCATCCTCGTGAAGAAAGGCAAGCAGTTCAGAAAATTTCTAAAGAACAACAATATTTTATGAACTGTAAGTACAAAAGCTCTTTACTTTTCACTAAAGAGAGAGACAAGAATATTCAATGAAAAGAGCTGAAACCTTAGGAAGCAGTCACAAAAAGGCAGAAATGGAGATCAATAGTGAAAAACACATCTCTTCAAGGATGGGGAATGAAAAATGAAAAAAAGCAATAGATGGAGGTTTCTGGCTCAATGTAATAGAGTCCTACAGTTAAATCCAGCAATCTTACCTTTCTTCATCAGTTACATTTCTCATTTATTTACCTCATTAACCCTTAGGAGACATTCAGTAAGTTTCATGGTCTCTAATAAACAGCCTCCAAAGCAGATTTGATTTAATTAGAAGACAAACTTTATGATTTAGCCGTAATGGACTTCCTATTTGAGATAATATCCTCTCATTTTATCCCCCTGCCAAAATAACTCACATATTGTGTGTACTAGTTTAAATTCCATATAAATGCCTGATTTTCTAATACCTTGAAAATTATGATGAGTCTTTATAGTAAACTTAAAACTCTTTTCACAGTGTTAGAGGGCTCAAATGCAACCTGAGGAAGAAAGCACTATTCTAGAAGGCTGCTGTTTGCTATTCTACAGAGAAATTATTTGATTAATCCCTAGGGGAATGACTGAACTAATTGGAAATTGTAAACATGAAGGAGATAACTGAGAAGTGCTAATCCACAGCATAAACAAGTAAATTTGCCAAAAGAAGTCTGACTGAGAAATACCACTTCATGAATGGCAGCTGGGGTGATTCAATCCTCTGTGGCAGATATGGATTGTTCCCCCTTGGTGCAACAGGTGTTAAGGAAGCTCTTGCTGCCCATGGAGGGGAGGGACTGAAGGCTGAACAGGCTTACAAATAAGAAGGACAGCATTTTCCAGTAACATAACTGGATTGATGTTTGGAGGTAAACAACAAAGGAATTACTTTTGTCCAGCTATTCACCTTTCAGTACACATCTTCATTGTTCTCTTTTCTCTCCACTGTCCACAGCAGTTCCTAGTCACAAATTTTTATCTTTCTGCTCTCCCCTCCATCCTACACATCTACAGGATATGTCTTGTACCCAGGTTTTCCTTTTCCTGCTCCTAATTTGACCCATAATTGTCTTTTCGGGCCCACTCAAGGTCCCAGTAGCAATCCAGGTGTATTTCTGTTGGGCATTCTTCAAACACTCACAAAAAGTGTTCCGTGTGCTAGGTCAGGGACCAAGAAGGAGAAACTAAAAGCAGGAGGTGGAGGACAGAAGTGAGGCACAGGAAAGATGGTTGGTCAGCTAAACCAATCAGTGGAAGGGATGCACAGAGAAAACTGGATGATGCCAAGCTACCTCTTTGAAGCTGCCTGAGTCTATACAGTTTCATCAAAATTCACACAAGAATGTTTAAAGAAATGGTCCACTGCCAGATGTCTCTGATGCACAATTGCTCAAATTTCTGACTATTCAAATTGGAGGAAATTTCAGCATTCTGAGTATTTGTTTTCATCTGAAATCATAACTCTTAAAGAATTTTTATACATATTAATATTTGGATCAGTTATTATTTCTGATATTTTTTTTCCAAGACTTTGTCAGGAGCTTCTCTTTTTTCACCATAGAAGACAATTTCACAAATTCCTGGAGGAAAATACAGACTAAGAAGAGAACATTTCCCGAAAAAAATATCATTTGGTCTTGATCCTGTGATTACTTCTCATGTGAATGGCAGCCTTGCAGTCAACATTTAGACACAATGAGACTGTTCTGCATGAGGTGAATTTGAAGACGTGTGATCATATGACTGTGTATACTAATAAGGAAGGATTTTCAAGGCAGCCTGAAGCACTTATGTATTAAACCAAATAAAAATTCATTACTTGATTCCTACATCTCTTGGATGCCTTTTAAATAGATGCATATATATATTAAAACATTAACCTTTAATTAGATATCTTAATTATACCTAATAGCTATTATTATAAGCCTTAAATACTGCTGTGATACTTTTCCAGACTGTTATATTCTCATATGGAAAACTTACCCAAGTTGTAAATTTTTGTTTTCCTGTAAAAGATGTATTACAAAGGAGAAAAGCTGATGGTATCATAATGGAAAATTATTCAGATAACAGATTAAAGCAATTTTACCATTCTTGAATTTTCATTCACTCATATTCTTGGGTATAAATTGTGTGGGATTTAGCTGGATAGATTTTTCTTCTTTTTATCAGGCCAACGATTTTGTGTCAGTTCTTTGGCCATATCAGAATGAAATTCATCACGTTCCAGAAGCCTAGAAGTTGGATATCCAAGTTCAAGCTATTCCCATTCCCCTAGCAGTCAGTAAAGAGACATAGGCTTCCCTAGAGGGCAGTTCATCTGATCTGCTCTAGACACCTATCTCAGGAAGAGATGAATTGCTGTCTGGAGATGGTATTTCTCTCCATTGACTATTTAAAAGAGTGTGTAGTAACTGTCTTAGTCACTTTGTAACTTAGTTACCGTGTTGGATGCCTAAACCAAAGCAGATGGATCTCTTGTTAGGTGACATTTTTACTTTTACTACATGCCAGGTTCAAAAGAGCATTACAGGCAAATCAATGTGTTTGTCTGCTGTCCCACTTTCTATATAAGTACATGTGAACATCTGTTTTGGAAGCTAATGAAAGTAGTTCTTCAGATTCTTTCCTCAAAGTTGTTTTTAGCAATTTTTCCATATATAGTAAGTGCCAGATATCTGTTGAGATATTCTGTGCAAATGCATGCTTGCCAGTCCTTGTAAACCTGTTCTGTCATGAGTTCCCAGTCTTCACATTAAAGCAGCATAATGCCAAGGTGCATGTACATGCAGGCAAGGAATGTAATAAATTATAAAGTGCCAAATAGAATTAAAAAAAAAAAAAAAACCTGCAAAACCTTGGGGGGAGCAAAGACAAATATATAATTTTTTTCTACAAGTGAACACAGAGTGCTAGAGGCTGAAATCTTTCAAAAGCAAGTGCACTCCAGTAAAACGATCAGACATGGGAAAATGAATAACATGAGATTTTGATAGTTAAGAGACTGGAACGAAACATCGTCAACAGTGTTTGTGGAGTAACTCATTAACTTTTTCTGCCTGTTTTGAAAGGTTATATAGATTGCAGTACTGGCCTTTCACATCTGGTGTTTAAGGTTTAGAACTCCCCTGTTCAGCTTTCATGGCTCTAAAATCTTGATTACAACAGTTTTGCTACGATAGAGAGGGAAATAAAAAGTGCCTGCTTCCAAGCATCTGTAGGGGTTTATAAGCAATAGAGAAAGTAACCTGGGGAAAGATGGGGGGGCAGGGGGGATTAAAGGGAAGGGAACTACAATATGAAATGCAACCCTTGCCATGATTTTCAACATACAATATTCCAAGGCAAACAACACTTGTTTTATATTGGTCTTTTCTTCTCTCAGCTTCATTTAGTTCTACACGTCTGAACCAGAACTGAAAATAGTAAATGACTACTGGCAGAACCAAAAGGCTTCTAAATCAGTAGCATTGTCATCTGCTCTGCAGCCACATACTTTCAGACCATGAAACACTGAAAGAAATTCAGGAAGTTTGAGGAGGAACATAAAGTTTCTCAAGCTGGGGTCCTCAGAAATCAGAAAAAAGCCTAGGTTCCAAAAAGAGGCTGAATATTTACTTCCTTTTCTGATATATAAGGCTTTTATTAACACAGCCCAAATAAAATTTGCACTATTTGCAATAACATTACTACATTGACTCATGTTTGTTGGAAATGTACTATACCACACATCTTTTCCTGAAGTATTGGTACTTCCCATATCTTCCCCAGTCTCTACTTGATAAATTGATTTCGAGATGAATTGCTTAGCAATACTAATCTTAAAGTTCTTGAAATTTTAAAACCAGTACTTCTGCTTTTTTCCATTCTAAATTCATCTTGAATCTTTGCTTAGAGAAAGGAGGAAAGACTCATGTCCTGTACCAGATTTCTGAATTTATGTCATTTGTTTCATAGCTGTAGCAAATGCCCACAATGGGCTATGGTGAGCTGGTGTGGGAAAGAAATTGTGTTACGACATTCCCTGACATTCAATCTCTAGATAGGACTAGCATTTACTTTTATTTAATTTCCAAACTCTCAGTTTTTGAGGAGTGTTTTTAATTCTGGGATGGGCCCTGGAGTGGCCACAACCAGTCTCAGGCTGGATTAAGCCTCCAGTGTCACAAGTGTACTGACTGCTCCACCAGAGTCATTAAGAAGCAAATTACTCTGAATGGGCTTTGGGACAGATCCCAGAAGAAGCTGACTGAAGTCTCCCCTCATCTGGCAGCAAAGGTCTGTGGTTTGCCAGCCTGTCACACACCCTGCTTATGGCAATGCACAGCCCTGCTTTTGTCATGTAATCTTGTGACACATACTCATAGAGACAATAAGGCAACATGATCTCTATGGCTCCTTCATCAATACATCAGCAGATTTCTAATTTTAGCTCCATATACACTAAAAAAAGCAAAGACAGTGGGTTCCTGGCTTTCTTTAAAAGTGAAACACAAATGAAGTCATGAAATATAAGTGTAGTGCTTTTTAAGTGAAGGAAAAAAAATCACATGTAAAGCCACTGAATCATTTCAAAGAGAAAGTCTGAGGGGATTTCTTTTTGTGACAATGTGAATTTGGGTACTACATGAAGGAGGAGCTTAATGGAAAGGTTTACTCATAGTGTAATATTTTTTTATCTACTTTCTTCTCATTTCCATGAACACATTTCTTGGCATGGAAAGCTTCATTTGCACACGGTTGTTCTCACTGTATGCAAATATTTTTTTGCAACACAATTTATCTCTACAGACTGATCTCTGTGATCTTTCTGACACATTTGGAAGCAGCTGACAATGTAGTTTCTACTATCAAAGTGTCTGTGTTCCCAAACACATTTAATTCATTTTAACAGCAATCCCTGAAATTTTCCTGCCTCGTGCTTTTATTCTCTTAGATTTCATGGGTTAATTGGGTTCATATGAGCTCAGTGTTTTGACTGAAGGTCTCCAAGAAAAATATTAGGTGTTATAGGGAGAAATACTGATGAATCAGTAAGATGACTCCTAACAGCCAGAGAGCCAATGTCGTGTACTTACAGTGCAATGTGTTGTTTTATAAGCTGATAAAGGTCCTGGTCATGTACTATCATTTCATGTCTCATAATAGATTTTTGTAAATAACAATAATACTTCTAGCATCCTTGCCAAGTTGTGGTGTTAATCGTTGCATTGTACTAGCTCATACTGGTTTTGTATATTCATAGGAATTTTTTTTTTCAATTTCAAAATTAAGTATTTTGTCATGTATTTTGGTATTTTTCTCTTGAACAAAATAGTTAATGAGAGTCTTTAACAAGTTGCTAAATTGCAGTTTTAGAATTCAGACAAGTAGATTGGCTCCATGTCACAAGGTACCACATTTCACGGATTATTCCTCCTATTGGATGCAACAGTTTGGATTTGGCTAAGCAATTGAGCATTAAATAACATTTGATTTCAAAGGATTAGGCTAAACAAGCAATTTGGGTTGCATATGACAACCATTTTGTCCTTATATGGTTGACATTTATGTTGTTGACATATTTTGCCAATGGTAATTTGGTGTTTATTTCCAGCTCATTGATGAAAGTATCGAGTGCCATATAAAATATCCATTATATGTATCCACACTAGAAGCATCCCAGGTGATGATTAATCCCCATGGATTAATGTATTTTTCAATGTGTTAGTTATTTCTTAAGTTCTTTAATATATACTCTATTAATATTGTAGGGCCCAAATATCTTCAGCAGAATGTCAGGGCAGCTAACAAAATTGTCAATTATAATAATGCTTGCAGCAGCAAACAGTTGGAACATTCTTATTGACTTTAGAGTCTGTGTCAGAGAAAGGTGAAAAAGAAAAAGGAAAAATTACAATTTTTTCTATAAAAGTAAACTTGAATTGATTTTTTTTCCCCCTACAAAATTATTATATGGGAAGAGGTAAGTGTAAGATTCAATTGAGAAAAAAATGTGGTCTTTTCAACTCCATCAGTCCCAAATCCTAAAGCTATTTGCAGCTCTATTGCTTCCCTTCAGGTTAACCAGAACCATGTCCTTCCATATAAAAAATAACCCTTTCTTAAAGGTTATAGCCCCTAACTTAATCCTTTCATAATGCCCTTTTAACAAGAATTTTGAAGCATAGGATAACTGCTAGATAATAAGATTAGATGTGAATCCATTAGGATGTGTAATGTCTAGACCAAACAGAAGAGGCTGTTCAAAGGGACCTGACTCTGTTTGCCTCATAAGATATTTCATGGCATTTTAGATATCCCAGATATCCTCTCTGGTTTCCAGTTGTCACTTCAAAATAATTTGTGTATTCTGGAGATGCTTTGTCACACTTACTAGCCCTGAGTCTTATAAATTGTACATTAGCCCAGGAGTCATTAGATANAAATAAAATAAAAAATAAAATAAAGTTGTGTTTTCTCATCACACAGGTGATTGTTGCCTAATGGGTGAAATCCCCAAAGATCAGCTTCCCAAAGGGCATGCAGATTTCTCAGAAGGAGGCATGGTATAAAGAACCTCAGGCTCCAAACCACCAACCAGGTAAGACTGCATTCCTTAATGCAGAGAATATGACGAAGCTGCATCAGAATAAGTGGTTTCTGCTGGTTTCACATGCTTACATTATGCTTTCAAACATTTTCAATGTGAGTTGGGCCAGGTCGAGTCCTGCTGTTTATATTGACCCAAAGAATTCAATGAGCTTCATTTCATTTTTAGTTGGTAAGAGAAGGGAAGGAGGTACCAAAATAGGACACATAAACTCAATTGCAAGGTATTTGTGTACCAGTCTCAGTGGGTTTTGGATCAGGCAGAGAATTTTATGCATTGCTTTTCTTAGAAAATCATGTTATCTGCCTACACAGANTCTATAAAAGTAAACTTGAATTGATTTTTTTTCCCCCTACAAAATTATTAAATGGGAAGAGGTAAGTGTAAGATTCAATTGAGAAAAAAATGTGGTCTTTTCAACTCCATCAGTCCCAAATCCTAAAGCTATTTGCAGCTCTATTGCTTCCCTTCAGGTTAACCAGAACCATGTCCTTCCATATAAAAAATAACCCTTTCTTAAAGGTTATAGCCCCTAACTTAATCCTTTCATAATGCCCTTTTAACAAGAATTTTGAAGCATAGGATAACTGCTAGATAATAAGATTAGATGTGAATCCATTAGGATGTGTAATGTCTAGACCAAACAGAAGAGGCTGTTCAAAGGGACCTGACTCTGTTTGCCTCATAAGATATTTCATGGCATTTTAGATATCCCAGATATCCTCTCTGGTTTCCAGTTGTCACTTCAAAATAATTTGTGTATTCTGGAGATGCTTTGTCACACTTACTAGCCCTGAGTCTTATAAATTGTACATTAGCCCAGGAGTCATTAGATACCTATGTCTGGACAATTGAATTGAATTCCAATGCCATTACAAGAGGAAAGATATATTAGAATTATAATTAGAAAGTTAAGCTATAAAAATGTTTATTCTTTCATTCAGAACTTGGATTTGAATCTAATATAGATATACATATTTTCATATGTGTCTACGGTCTACAATGTCATGAGAAATATTTCTTTTATAATTTACATAACCAAACATCACTTGAGCATTTTAAGTGCTCCATTTTGTGTCGAAACCCAAACGAGTGTGACTGTGCATGAGCTTCTCAATATTGTGTGTGATCAGCTTTGGAAATCTTCATGCAGTTCTGGTTTTCGTCAACACTGCATTCAGCATGCAAAATCAAAAATAAATTTTAAAAAATAAAAATAAAATAAAATAAAATNTGCTGTTTATATTGACCCAAAGAATTCAATGAGCTTCATTTCATTTTTAGTTGGTAAGAGAAGGGAAGGAGGTACCAAAATAGGACACATAAACTCAATTGCAAGGTATTTGTGTACCAGTCTCAGTGGGTTTTGGATCAGGCAGAGAATTTTATGCATTGCTTTTCTTAGAAAATCATGTTATCTGCCTACACAGAAATCATGGATTCATAGAATAATTCATTTTGGAAAGGCCTTCTGTATGTCACATTATCCTATCCCCCTCTCAAAGCAGCACTAATTAGATCAGGGACTCTTCTCCTCTAGGGCTCAGTGAGGGATTTTTTAGTGGCTTTCAGAACACCAGGATAGCTCCACGCACTTGTTAAAGAAGTTTCTACTCACTGAAAAGAAAAGTAAAAATAACCACCCCTGAAATTTTACCTTCCTAAAAATTACCAAGACTAATTCATTAGTGGATTACACTAATCATTATACCAGGGAATTATATCCATGAAGTCTCTAACCTTATTGCATATTATCACATCTGCTGCCCTTTCAATGATACACTTGAATTAATCTCTGGATAACAGGTTCACATCTCCTTAATTGAAACTAATGACTAAATAAAAAAGATCAAAAATCTTTATATTCTTTAATTAAAAAAAAAAAAAACCCTTCACCAAGTGTCTAAAGAGGCATATAACTATCCTTGGAAGAACTCCAAGATATCATGTGTGAAGGGGAGGCAAGAATGTGAAGGAGAGGAAAGAAAAATACTTTTTTTCAGGGGAAAGTGCAGAATTTGGAAATGGCATTAGGCCAGGGTCTGCCACACCTACACATGCTAGAGAACAATTTTACAATAATTCTGCTGAACTAGAGTATAAAGCCATTCCTCAAAAGAGATCCTAATCAACACCTTATAAATTAAAGATTATACAGGATACAACCTGAGAGTGTTTGTTGGTTTGATGCAGGAAGAGCACCCACATCACAAACATGTAAGTTGCATCCTTTGAATGCTTGACCTTTAGCTTCCTTCACCACTGAAGAACAATTTTTCTGCAGCAGTTTAAAAACCTCTACTTTCCAATAGGTCAGCAATGCCCTGAATTTTAATCTAATACATATCAACAGTCAACTCAGATTGCAGACTTTAAATTGTTGGTTATTCAAGCTTTTCTATTTAAAACAAAATTCAATTTTTTTAATTAAAATATCACTACTGGAATTATTGTATCATTAATACCATCATTTTAGTTTCCCTATAGATTTTTCTTGATCAAGGACCTTCATGTAGATATATATATCCATAATTTCCCCCTAAGAAAATAAACATGAAAAAATACTTAAACTCAGGAGCTAGAATATGGAAAATAAATGTTTATGTTCCCACTTGGAATTCTGCAGAATGATACATGTCATGTGTATGATCCTTATAAGCAAGACTAGCTGACCTCAGTTCACATGGTAATGACACTGTTATGGAGTCCCCAGTGGTGTCCTTGAAAATATTGGTATGCTAACCAAAACAGAAAGCTTTAACAATAAATATAAAACAGCTTCCACTGCACCACCTCTCCTTTGGACAGATTGCCTGGGATGTGAAGGGGACTGCAGTGTTGCAAATTATTGTGTTTACCTTCTGGGGAAATCAGGAAGACTATTAATAAGACTTCGGTAATGGAAGAGCCAGACAAAATCCATAATTCATTCATAAATGTGAAGTCACTAAAACATCCTTAGCTCATGTTTGCAATGTTTGCTAATTTCTTGTATGTCTTCTATTTCCTGGATGTTTTAATGTATATTTTTATAAATATTGCAGACTAGAACTGCAGCTGAATGTAGTGGTGTGCATATATATTCCGAGAGACAGATCCCAGCCTTTGTCTCAGGTTTGGCTTGATTTTTCTCCATGGGTGTTATTTAAAAAAAAATTGCTGCTGAGTCAGACTCACTACTACTAAATCATGGCTAAGTCAGTAAAGTTACAACAATAATAAAAGTTGTCTGTTAAAGTATTAAGGATTTATCAGGATACTGTTAGATTTACACATGGTGTATATTTTCATGACCTGCTTTGTCCCTAATTCCTCAATATTGTTCCATCCTGTTCTACAATCCAGAGATCTCAAGGAAACTGAGCTATTGCAGTAAGTGAGATGTATGTTACCAGGAAAACTTTTCAAAAACAAGGAATTTTTTTTGTGGCACATCCAGTGTCTATTTTACCATGTAATTGACATTGAGCTATGAAGTATAAAGCAATTCAAGGCTCAATTTTGCATTTGTTTACAGGAGTCTCCTTTTCAGCATGAAGACTCTGCAGTGCAGATTGTGGATTTAGCAAAGTAAAACTCCAGCCTGCACAGGTGAGAGCTAAGAAAATGTGCTATGTGTGAATTTTGTGCAGCTTTCAGTCTACTAAGTGACCTCAGAATTCGCAGGGTCACATAAAAACTCATTCATATGAATGAAAACCTGAGGAGAGATTCAGGCTTAGATGAGTACAGACACAGGGACAAATTTCCACGTGATAAACTTGGACTTCCCTCAGGTCTCCTGTGAAAACCATTTGACTGTCATTTTCCAGCAAAGCACATGGCAGATAAACTCACATTAATGCTACAAGCACAAGCAATTACAGCAATTACAGAGCACCAAAAGGTTCTGAAATTTCTTACCTCGCTCTCCCCTCCTACAACTCATCTCTGTGCCTATGCTCACAGGCATCTGTGGAATTTGAGTTATCTCTACATTGCATTGAAACAAGACATTTTAGGTTCCTAGTTATTAAAGATGTTAATGTTGGGCACATGGAGACTTTTGCAGATCCAAAGCTCCTGACAATATCCATATCTGCATTTCTCTGTGTGTGTGTGTGATTTTATTGGATGTGTATGTGTCCTCAGACTTGCTTACAGCTTAGGGGTTTATCTGGAATTGAATTGAGACATTCAAGGTCTGGTGAACTCATCTCAATTCCTAACTAACCAGTGTGTGGCTTCTGCAACAGCTGCTGGTAGAACAGATGGATTTGGCCTAAAACGTTTTTTTGGGAATATGACTGGTCTTAAGACTAGGAGGTATGAAAAAATTACAGGCAAACAAGGTACGTAACAAGGAGTGTAGCAACATTTGAAAGGGTGAGTAAAGATAGGAGACAAAACATTCCACATATTGCTTATATTATCAACACACTACTCGTCTTCTCTCCTGACTAAATGATATTGATGGAGGAATTTGCTACTCTAGTATTGCAAATGTTGCGTCTAGTCAATCCTGTCAGGCATTAAATAACATTCCCATTCTCATTTTCAAGAACTATGTCTAATCTTTGTTTACACTAATGCTTCCTTTGTTGACTTTTAACAATTACGTGCCATTGACAATTGTTTATTGTTGTTTAATTAGGAGGTGGATTATTCCCATGTTTTAATGATTACTGCTCAACAACTTGACAGAAATGTTATTCCCAAAACCACCAAGCACAAATTGGATTTGATTTATTTCACTTAATCTTGTTATGATTGTATTATAAGCTCTCCAAATTATAATTTTTTTATTAATTGCAATATCTCACAGTTTCAGCTCAGCAATGTATTCCATAGGAAGCAAATATAAAGTGTTCCTGCTGCTGAATTCCCTCTTTAGGAAAAAAAAAAACAACCCAAACGTACAATAAAGCCATCAGCACTGACTGCAGAGATGATTTTCAGTTAGTAAATATGAAGTATCCATTTGCTGTACATAAGAACATACCACCACCCAAGACATTAGAAGTGGCCATCTGTTAAATGCATTCTCAGTATTAGATATAAAATTTGAAACTAGAAATTATTGATAATGGACAACTTATAAGTGCTGATTTTTATGTAGAGAAGAGCATGGCATCCACCCTCATTAGCCAATACAAACACTTATTTTTTTTTCCATGAAATATTGATGATCACTAAAATAATAATGAGGAAGAACTGCACAAGCTGAAATTTGCATGAGCTAGAGCAGTAGCCATTTTCAAGTGCAGTATTTCACATAACAAAAAATTCAGACAGATTAAAATACTTATTTTATGTAGATAGGTGACAATGGGCTGCATGTAAATTGGTTATCTCCTGTGCATTACTGACGATACATCTTTTTAATATAAATTTTTTATGGAAAGGATGTTTATGTCATGGTTAGCCTTTAAACAATAAAGCTGGTAAAAATAAAGAAATGTAAAAGAAAAAATTCAAAGAAATATTAAAATACAGAGTTGATTAAAAAAACCCCACAGAAAGGTCCAGTTTTTCAAAATTTCACTTTTTGATTTTTTGGGTTTGGAATTCATTGCCAATTTAACTGGAAGATTTTGGGTATTGTGAGCCTGAGGAGCCTATGCTGAAAATATTGTCAGTACTGGGTTGAGAAACCCCAGAGCCCGATGCCTGCCTGGCTGGGCTGAGCCAGCAGAGAACAGAGCAGGGCTGTGGCAGAACATTGCCCATCCTTTGCTAGAAGACTTTTTGAGAGCAGTATAATTTCCTTAAACGTTTTACTGTGTTGACTCAGCCATTTCTGACAGACTGATGCTGAAACTGGAAATTTATACCCCCATCCATGTATCACCATTTGATTCCATCTAAAGCATTTGAGGAATCTGCTTCATTCCCCTGTGGTGTTTCCAGAGGTCATGCACGACAGCTTCTCTCACTCCTAGCAGCTTTCTAGAGTTTAAAAAGTCATTTTTGGGAAGAAATATAATTTCTAAAACATGAAAAAGGCTTTTAGGGATGTTCACATACTTGAGGGATAACACTGTGCATTAATACTTCAAGCTAACATAATGCGGTGTGCACCAAAACATGATTTAAGACAAATCAGTGAGACAAGTGAAATTTTCATCTTTCCTTTTGAAGATTTTGTGCCTTTCTAATAAGAAAATATATATACTATGGTTGTTCTAAGTTATCTTCTTACCGTATAAAATCAAAAGCTTTTTTTTTCCAAAAGAATTTCTGCAGGGTGTTGAGGACCTTCTCAGGGTTTGAGACCCTAATTTACTTAGGCCATCTGGAAATTTCATCTCAGGAGACCAAAACTCCTAAAAGATTGCTTGATGTTATTTAAGATTTCTTTCATGGTTCTCCATCCACCCCCCACAGTTTTATCCCGATGATGTTTTTTCTAGCAAAAATCTTCTATAGCTATGCTATTAACCCTTTTAGCCTGGAATTTCTTTCACATTTCTAGCCTAAAAATCACACTCCTTAAATCTAACTTTAAAATGTTCCACATTTCCTACTGCTCCTCTTCTTAGTAAAAAGGATATAGTTCTTTGTATGAATGATGGTTCAATAGTTTTCAAAGAGATTGTGAGATATTAAGAAACCAGAAATATTGTTAGTGAACAACAGCAATGACAGAGAAGCACTTTTGGCTTTTCATCTATATTTCTACTGCCTTTGAGATGAATCACAAAACTCACATTCACTTTGGAAGTAACTGGACTAGACTATTGATATTGAGCTATTTTTTCCAGGAATATGAAGGCAGGGCAACAAGATTTAATCCTAGATATGCTAGAAACTGGATGAAGAAATGTTTTTGAGAGAAGACCTACGTAATTTTGAAATTACAAATTGAAAAGGAAGGCCATTCATTTTCAGAACAATAAAAAGGAGAAGTAATAAAAATGAATGGCTCTTCTATTTATACATATAAAAAAGTTGTGTGTGATATTGCTATGTAACAGGAATTGGAAAATGGAAGATAAAAATGAATTGCCAAGGACATGATTTAGGTTTTGAAGGATAGATTTGGATTCCTAAATCTTTCCTTTGAAATCTTCCAAATTACTTATGAAAATGTGCAAATGAACAGCAAATCAGCAAAAAAAAAAAGTTATATTCTTTTTCAAAATGATTGATTTTGCCATCACAATTTTTTATCCTCCTCTTCTTTAACATTACATATCCCTCTAACACCTTCTGTCCACATATAAACATATATGTTTTAGATAATCAAATTTATTGAAATAACCTCTAACAATATTACACACATTCCATATGTGTATGTGTTCTGTATGTCTGTGTGATGTAGATCCCTGTGAATCTACCTATGTATGATGTCAATGATAATGGAAAAGGGGCTCATTAATCACATCACCCACCCTGTAACATTAATCCCTACTCCAATTACATATATTGCATCTGTCTACTCAACAGCTTCAGAGTCACCAAATATACAAAAAAAAATCCATATTCCTTATTCTTAAATTAAAATAAAAGTAAATAAGATTAAATGATAGCGATAAAGATGTCGGTGTTTTCAATTATATAACCAGATATTGCTGCGTCAGGAAAATATATCATATATTTAATTTTCTAGGATGATGAATCCAGTTGAGCTTCTTGTTATAAGGTGACTAAGATAGGCCTCAAGCTTCAGAAAATTAGGAACCTTTTGTTTCCTTGCCAGGGCCTGATTAAACTAATTTATTCTTGTCCTAACACTTATTTTAAATATGTCTTCTTTCAACTTGAGTAATTTCAGGGTATTTATGAAGATCAAATTGTTTAAACTCTTCTTTTTCTTAAGTTGAAAGAACCCATACTCTTTTCATACTCTTTCCCTTTGTGAAGCAGGTCTTCCCCTTTTTGCATCCCCTGTTGCAACATCTTCCAGTGTGAATGTCCTTCTCTTGAAGAGTCAGACAGAACTGGCACAGTGCTGTATAAAAGATCTCAGTAGGCTTGGTTACATCTTCCTCTATTTCTTTGGCAATTTCATTCCTGATAAATACTATGGACAAAACTCTTTGTGAATGATCACGTTTCATTCATGGTTTATTGATGTCTCTAGATCACATATCATCACCAGTGGATAAACTGGCCATTTCTAATAACAATTTATCCAATTTAATATTAGTTGCAAGATCTTCCATTTTTACTGGCAGTTTTTCTTGAATGGTTAAATAGATCTAATAATTGTTATTCTGAAGGAACAGATATGATTCTATTCAAAAAATTTGATAAAATCATTAAGAATATTTTCAATCTGGCTTGTGATTTCTTATATCTGGCCAATTTCCTTTTGCATTCAGACATGGACATTACCATTGCCCTTAATCTACATGAATGCAATCATCTGAATACATTTATAACTCTCTGATTATCAACATATCTGTGTTGGATCACTCCTGGAGTTTCTGAATGGATGAAAATAATATTTTTTTTCTCTGGATGAGAAGCAGATCTATTTCTGTATATAGGTCAGAAGATGAGACTTATAATAGACAATGGGGGCCATGCAAGGCTTAAGTTCCTCAAAAAGGTTTTTTCCCACAGTCATTTACCATTATTCTAAAACTACTCTGATCTTCATAAATCCCTTTCCTACATGAAACTGGTATGACATAATGTCATACCAGTGCCCGGTGCATCTATCACACCCTCTTAACAGTATGCTATAAAAGTTCTGTCATGAAAACACATTGACACTATTTATGCTTTTTTACCAAAAAAACATACGTTCTAGTGCTGCCAGATGTGCCCCAGAAGCAGTTTAGGTGAAGAATTACAAAACATGGGTACACACAGTCTGCTCTGGATTAAGTAGCTCTGAACTATGTAAACATGAGCAGCTCCTCAGCACATAGTCTGAGGGACAAGGATCATGCCAGAATTACATCTTTATCAGCATGGCTTTTACATTTTGACATTATCCAGATAGCAGTAATTTCTGTCTTGATTTGCACATCTCTATCAGACATCTAACCTTCTGACCCATGATCCGCATCCTTGTCTAAGATTAAAATTATTCATATGGTTCTGTGCCCTTTTAAAGTTAACATTAGCTTTTGTCTTACTCATACTGCATTGCCAATTCCACTGTTGCCTTCTTTTGAACACTGTGGGTAAAGACCCCTTCATCGTTTGTGTTAATTTCTTTGCAAGGTCTAACAGAGTTATGAGTCATTATTACATTATACTAATTTTTCATGTTTTTTAATATGTAACTACCTACTATGATTTCCCATTGTATTTTCCTTTTTAAGGTTTTCCTTTTCATACAGTGTCTCTACTTTATTTCATATCAGTCAGATGTCCTTATTTTTTCAGTCTCTTCTCTTGCTATTGTGTTTTGTGTTTAGTGTTTCAGTGTTTAAACATTGAAACACAGATGTGTTTTGTGTTTAGTATTTCAATATTTAAACATGGACAATCCATGCTTTTGAGCACAAGTTATTTTATTTCTCCAAGTGATGTTCATCTATATGACCCATTCACTTATTAGAACTATACATAAAACACTACTCCTTGCATTTTCTAAAAGACTGTTGGAGAAATCTGTCAACTATCATGTCAAGAAACATGTTGGATCTGCTTTTAACAGTATAATTTGTTATTTAGAAAGTCAACTATGTTAATAGGTAATTATTCTAAGTATTTAAGTTGCCTGTGGTAGAGTCATCATGCTACAAATATGTAAATATATATTGTGCTAGTCATTTCATATTTCTTCAGTCTTGTAATTCATACAGTAAATCAGACAAGTTTCACATTTTTCCAAACCATCCTCTGCTATTTCTTGTGTATCCTTCTCATTGATCCACATTGTCCCAATTAGGAGTTTTCAGAACCTCTTAGCATGTTTCAGAGTATGTTCATTATGTGTTGAGAAGAAGGGTAGACATCAAAATCTACTGTCATCTGTCATCTTTGTCTCCCCCACTCTTTTTCTTTTTCATTCACAATTTTCCCCGTGTGAGACTTTCAATATATTTTGGAATCCCTTCCATCTGCCAGTAAAGAGAGAAAAATATTTTTTTAATGGATAGAGCAATTCCTTACCTTTTTAATTGGACATATTATCTAGGAGAAAACAGTTAAACAACACATTCTTTTAGCTTGGACTCAAACGCATGGCCCCTAGAGGTATCAAGTACAGCATCAAACAGAAAAATTAAAAAGACATACATGAAAGATAAGATTTCTGACAATCAGGTCCTGTTGTCTTTGCAATCCATTAGGAACTGAAGGTCTTTCACAAAGGGAGAGATTCTGGCAGAAAGAGAAGGAGGGGACATCAGTCATCATACCCTGTACTGCAGTGGTGCTGCTCATGGATACTACTCAGAGACTTTAAGGCTGCCTCCAGGTATGGAGTTGGCCCAGCCACTTAATTCCAATATCTCCCCTCCTCCACCCCTATGAAGCTACTTCCATACATCTGAAATATTCCAGACATCCACTCAAGGGCCACAGGTTTTCTGCTTACCCCAGTTCAGGGAGAATAGTTTATTTCCCATGCAGAGACTCACTCGGTCTTGCTCTGTATACTTCAAAGAGATGTGAGTAGCAATCTCTTTTCCTGAAGCTGCAACCAGAGGAAGGATTGGGGTACAGGGTCAGGGGTGAAAGGGATATTACATCTTGTTCCATCAACATCAAAAACTGATATCAAAGTCTGCATAGGTCCTAACCTTGAATGCAGAACACCCAAGGAAAAGAAGTGAAACATCCTTCAGTGGGAGTCCTTGACAGGACCTGCTTGACTATGGGTGTTAAATGTCTGAAGTCAGAAATCATCTATTAGAAAGACCTCCTGTTCTGAGAAAAAACATCTAATAGGCTACATAGGCATGACTCAAGGTGATACAGTCACTCACTGGATTCAGGGTATGACTAACTGCCAATGGAGGCTTTTCAACACAGGGATGAATCATCTGTCCTGCACTGGGCATCTAAAATTTAGACATCTGAATCTAAAAAATTTACCCAAGACACCACCAAGATGCATGGGATAAAAAAAAATCTTTCCATAATGCAATCGATTTTAAGATAACATCTAAGTGGAGCAGACAACACCCATATTTGCTTTTTGGACTATGAAAGGAGCTTACATTGACAGCATTAGGTTCAGATATCTAAGTATCAGATAACTAAAGCTGGGTGACTTAACATAGAGGAGATGCATCCCTCTGCCCCACAGAACCGGAGATATGAAACTGAGATGGCTGTGGTAGGGCCTCTGTCACCACTCAGTGGGAAGGTGCATATTTCTCACCACTGACAATGGGATAAATAGAAGGTGGTTGTGCTTCTAAATCAGACACCAGGTTTAAGCACTTCAGGTTAGGACTAAATATACCTTGAATGCTAACTTTGGCAACACACAAACAGACATAAAGAAAAGGCTGTAGTAGCAGAAGTGACAAGTCTGAACTGCAACCCTCAGTTTCATATCCACTAATGAAAGACGTTTGTGCCTTAGAGAGGACTTCTAAATATATAGCAATGTAGGAATGAAATAATCTATGTATGGTTTATCAAATTAGTTCTTAGCACAGAAGTATGTCTCTCTAGCCAAGACCAATTCTAAGGTCACCCCACAAGAATATCTTCTGCTATACTACAGACTAGTAAAACCATTTCCTTTCCAGCTTTATGAAATTACTCTCCCTTTTCCTTTCTTCTTACTCCAACCTTACTTGCACATTAACATTGAGGGCATTTACCTGAGGTTTGTGTTTGGACTTGTTCAGGCCAACAAGAAAACTGCAATTTCCTTTCCAAATGGATGGAGAAGGGTTCAAACTCCTGTTTTTAATACAAAAGGTGGACAGTGGACTTGGAATGAATACCGCCAGGTCTTTTCCACTGAAGTCAGTCCTCAGGGTAGTCTGAAGGGCTAGTTGGGAAAATGGTGCAAGAATGGACAAGAAATCAGAGTAACCAAAATATACAGGCAAGAAAAATTTGAAGTTTTCTTAAATGAATATCCAACTCCTAATGTCACAATAATGAGTTTCACTGAGAAGTGAGTTGGCTGCATTGGTATGGTCCACCTTAGCTCTCACAGTGTGAGTTGCTTCATCCCACGCTGCCGCCACAAGAAAGTGAGTTGGAGCAGGCAGATATTAAAATGTTACAAATGGGAAAGCCTTGAATAAAGCAGCTGCCATATGTGCTAAGCAAGCATTGGTAAGAAGTGCAACACTTTCAAAACAAGGCTTGGTGTTTCAGGTTTTTCCAGCTTCACATTGTTTTATGTGACAGAATGCCTTTAATTAGGTTAGCAAAGGCTGAGATAATGTCTATGTTTGGCAAATGTGCTCTGCAATGGCCTGAGGGCTTCTCTGTGGTGCTGAGTAGCTTCAGTTCTTGTGAATGCTGGAGACTGCAGACTGAAACCTCTATCCTAGGCAAATGATGATTGCATCATTAGTAAGCAGCTAATGACTTTCTCTTTTATCTTAACTGGTTCATGGCTTTTTTTAAGGTTTTATACTCTTTATTTTCTCCCACTTGTCAGTTCAAGCATTGAAAAACAGACTTCACTGTGTGTTTGAGGCTCTTGAGCACCTCCTCCCAAGGAGGCAAATACAGAAAGTCTAGTAAATGTGTTTTCCCTGAAGTACTCATAAATAAAATATACAACTGTGTTCCTGAAGAAGATGGTTTTCCTCATGAACGAAAAAATTCCAGTTGTGGGGCTTTGCTCGCTGTATGTACTCACATTTCCTCATGCAGACTGTGCAATGTTTTCAGGAAGGAGATTACAGCAAGAAAAGTAAGAAATGAAAACTAGCATAGCTCAAATAACATTTGGTTTTCGGGTTTGTGGGGTTTTGGGGCTTGGTGGGTTTTTTTTGTTTGTTTGTTTTGGGTTTTTTTTGTTTGTTTTTTTTGGTTTTTTTTTTTGTTTTTTTTGTTTTTTTTGGTTTTGGTTTTTTTAGTTTATAAAATCTTGATCTCTCGTCTCTTGTTTTCATTTTGACTGTTTGACATGTTTGGAAAAATATCTGTGATTTGTGCAGTCTTGATGAATAACTTCTTTTCCATGTTAGATCACATAAGAATCCCAGATGATCCATATCTTTTAAGGTATGTGAACTACATTTGACTTTAAATAGAAGTATTCAACCATCTAAAGTTATGTACCTGCCAAAATGCTCTACTGAGTCAGACTAAGTTAGAAGAAGCATAACCCTTAAACATACTTTTCAATTTAACACAGAAAAAAATATATGCATAAAACAAACACACTCGTGCCATCACCTTGATATGATGGATTCATTCTCTATTAAGAGCAGCAGAAAAAAAAAGTCTTTCACAAATCTTCCACATGCCAGGACTGGTTGGAAAGTTAAATTATGAAGCTTTGTCTATGATTGCTAAATCAGTTAGACATTTTGACATTCATGTTAATGAGAATAGAAACTAGTTTTGGAGAATGATAAGTTCCTTTACCTATGTGCTCACCACACCGAATGCATGGCAAGAAAGGCATTAAAAACCTTTGAAATCAACATGAAATAATGAATTCTAAGCTGTTAAAGGATGCCTCTCTTACACAAGGCCTTACACAGAGGACCTGTTAGTACTGTCTGTTTTCTTCTCACCAATATTCTATAAAGCCTGTTGTATTAGGTGACACGAAATACTAGTGAATTAATTGAAAATGGCTTTCTCTAACTTTATGCCTTATAAGTATGAAATACAACTGAAGACTTGTCTCTTGATTTCCTTTAGGGTTAAGTAGAATATCAGGTGATTAAAAACTCTCATTCCAACACTCAAGAGGCTATAGAAAAAGAAATATTTTAACTCATACAGAGAAATCCTTGGACTGGACTGAGATCATTAAACCAGCAAGGAAAAAAAGAATTTAGTTAAAAAAAGGAATGGTAGGAAATTTTAATTTTACTGCACGATTCTGCTGTTTAATATTCTCATTCCACCTTTTTCTATGCTGAGGTGTGGTATGAGAGAGTATTGATGTAACTTTAGGGTTAGGGCTAAGCATTGTCAAGCTCTACCAGCTGATAAGAGCAGTAGTCCCTAAATTGTCTCAAACCTTCACATTTCCTAGTCCTCTCATTCTCAGTAATCCATTTCACAGAAACCATCTGTAATCCCTTTTCCCTCTTGTCTTACCTTTCCTACCATGCTACAATACATTCCCTTCATTTCCTATACCATGTGCCTAGTATTCCTTTGGGTTCTGAACAGCACAACTGGTGAGACAAGTTTAGCTGAAAGTCAAAGCAAAGTGCTAAAGATCAAATAGGCAGCTGTAGAAGCTGCTGCATCTCACACTATCACACTACCAAAGCCACAGAAATGACAATCAACAACCTGGCATCCATCATACCCGAAATCAGAGGGATTTTGAAATCCATACGGAAAAGAGCAGTCTGCTTCTTGTGAGATGCATATGAATAAAGGTCATAGTGCAGGTGGTACATGGCAATTGCAGGAGAAAGAGATTTGGAAACACCAAGTTTTGAGGTTCAGACTCAGGATCCCACTTCCTTAAGGCAGATAAGTTATTCATCTCTTACACCGATTGTTTCCAAATGTGTAATGAGTGCTTTTTCCTTTACCCCCAAATCAGTGTCCTCTTAAACCTTTTCTTTCTTTATTGGTACTGTTATTTTATAAATTTTAAACAAATGATTGTGTTGAAAGTGCCCTTAGGAGATATGGAGGAGTGAACAGAGCATAGGTGAGACCAAAAGGGTCATCTAACAAGACCTGACTGAGGTTGAATGGCAAATATTTTACATGTATTCCTGAGTTTGCAATGAAGATAAGTGGGAGTGCACATCTATGAAATATCCCTGAAGATGAGAGTCAATATTACATTAACATCATTAACATTCAGATGATGCACACAGTTTAAGAGCATCTTGAAGACCATGTAACACAGTTAACCCTTATTGCTGCAGTATAATGTTGCCCTTTAACTTCCAAGAGTAATTTAGAAATAATTTGTTATACAGAATTCAATTATGTGGGTTTTTTTCCTTTCTTTTATCCTTTTTTTTTTTTTTTTTGCCATGCATGAGACATGAAGGATCTTAGGCTCTTCTTTCTGGGATGGATTAGAGCAGCCCTTAATTTTATATTGTTTCACTCCTGTGTAGTATCAGAATTTCAAGAATAAAGATACCCATAGGAAATTAAATTTTGCTTAAATATAGTCAACCTTGTGTTACAAATGAGAGATTTTTATCATAAGACAAAAGAATAGTAGTAGTAATAAAAAAAAAATCTTAGAAATTACTGAGAATGCTTTAAGGGTAATTAGAGCCTAATTAGAAATAGAGATGTTATCGGTATGATAATTGTTACCATTTTATTCATGCCAGTGCATAATTTCTCTGAGTGATACAATGTGGTTCTATCCTGAAAGCACACACTCGTAAATTACTCACAGCAGTTAGTGGATGAATTAGTAAAATAACTGTGTTTTGTTTTCCGTAACTAGTTGTCTTCTAAGTACTGATCTGATAATTTGAATTAATCTTGGAGAATATTCATGAAAATTAGCATCAATTGCCAGAAAGTTCATTAAAAGAAATAATTTACATTTGAAATAAAATGCTAACTACATAAAACTACCTTGATGTGACAAAAATTATGGATGTTATGGAAGGAAATACGAAAAATAATTACAGGAAAAAAGATTTGAAAATAATTGGGATAATGAGGAAAGAGTAATAGATTCCTCTTTCAGTCTTTTTGTTCAAAACTGATCTACAGATATCATAACTGTATTTTTTTAACTGTCTTCGGTTAATGCAAGTTTATCAAAACAATGAATTTTTCAAATGAGATATTTTAAGTGATATCTTGGATGTCAACATATTAGTACTTAATGTTCTTATCATCTATTAAACATAGGAGATTGACAATATTTGCTTATGACGTGAGGGATTGTTATGTTATTGTTATAACTTAATTATGACTTTTTAGATAATCAAGGATTCAGGAACCATCGTGAAACCACCAAAGAGAGAAGACTAGTCAGTCTTTCAAGGTGCCACTTGCAAACCTGGTAAATAAATTCTTGATTGTATCCAGAAGGCATTTATTTCCTTTTTTTCATGTCTTCATAAAAATGTTAGAAACAAATTAACATTTTTTGGCCAATAAATTTGGCTTTAAATATAATTTTAAAAGCTCGCAGTTAGCTTTATTTTTTTCTCTATGATAATAAACACTGGGAAATCAAATTTGTTTACTTGTTAGTAAATACAAGAAAATATTCCCAGTAGTACAACAGATGTTGAAAGGACTAAACAACTGTTAATTGTTGCTCATTTTTCTAGTTGTGATTACTCATTTTATAATGTAATCTATGTGCATCCTTCTGAAAAAAATATCAGCAAGTCAAGCCAATTTAAAAAATCCTACTTTATGCCCTAGGAGTATGTGTAAAACCACCAGCTGCGAATTCTTCTAATTCTGAAAGTTTCAGATCCACGTCATTCATATCAGGTTTTTCCTTCCAGCAGCAGACAGAGGGTCCCCCAAAAGTCATGCAATTTTCAGACATTACATTACTGTACACCACAGCCTTCAGTTTGGTTATTTTGCAAGTGAGCATGTGGGTTTATTTTTAAAATAAAGAAACTACATTGTTATTACTTTAGTTACTATTATCTAAATAATGTACTTCATACAGATTTAATTTAAAGTCCTGTTAAAGTTACAATCAAGTGAGCTCCCCTGAAGAAGGAGCTTTGCTTTACTTGAAATGGAGAGTCATGGATAACAATTTATCTCATGGCTGAGAAATAAGACAGGGGATTACAATTCAGGATTTTCTGTAAAAGAGATTGCATTGCTTCAAACTCTGAGTCCACCACAGTTACAGCTGACTGCTTCCAATAACACAGTTCCATCTCCCAGTCACATCAGGCTGCAGGGCAGACTAAACCAAAGCAGGGACAGCTGTACTCTAAACATCTAGAACTGGACCAGATTCCTAAATTCCCTTTATATTCAGTGGAATGAAGCACGACTTTTTAAGGCATGATTCACATCTGTTTAAGAGAAATGTCTTCAGAGTTCAGGTGTATCTCAGTCCAGAACCCTGAATCTTCAGAAAACCCACTCTTCTACTATTTCCATTCAGCAGCCTCGTCTTTCTTCCAGCCACAAACAAATGAAGAAACTTACTTAACAGTAACTTATTAAAACATTCTGCCATTTGCAAGATATTTTGGGTGTTATTTCTAGTGGTTTCTGTCTAGGATCTTAGACTAAATTGTTCAAATCCTCTCTTTATTTAAACCTCTTACTAAATGTGAGATGGCAGATCGCATTGGCTGGCTGGCATGAAGATGATTTCCTGATCACAAGTTATGGACCTAAACAGTTGAAATGGGCAGAATTGTATTTTGGGTGAAAGAATACATTTCCTAGAAAACGTATATGAATAATTAGCTATAAGTTAATGACTACTTTAACAAATAGTACATGAATTTCTTCCTACAAAAGAAATAAGGTAGCTATACACTGATTATATTAACTACATCACCAAATATTGATGTAGTGAATATTGATTATAGTCACTACATATTGATTATATGTATTTTTATATTGATTTGTATATTTATATTGATTTTTATATTTATATTTATTATAATCACTACATCATCAAATCAATCATACTCTGTTAAGGGGTTGGAATGGACCTTAAAGATCAACTGGTCCCAATTCCCCCTGCCATGTGCAGGGACATGTCCCACTAAGTTGCTCAAGGCCTTATCCAATTATTCTGACAGAGTGCCTCTTTGGGTCCCCAGTAGATCCCTTTCAGACACTGGAAGGTTGCCATGTAAACTTCTCCAGGATGAAAAGCCCCAACTTTTTCAGCCTGACCTCACAGGGGAGGTGCTTCAGTCCCCTTTTCAATGTCATGATCACCTGTGGGCTTGCTCCAACAGTCCCATGTCCTTCTTATGTCGTCAGAACTGCACTCCTACTCTGGTGGAGAGTGAGCAGAGAAGAGGGGGAGAATCGCCTCCTTCAATCTGCTGGCCACACTGCTTTTGATTCAGCCCAGGATTCCATTGGCTTTCTAGGCTGCAAGTACACACTGATGGCTCATGTTGAATTTTTCATTAAAAATATATATAATTGTGTGTGTGTACATATATATATATATATATATACAACCTTTACATATTTTGAAAAAATGCTCCTCAAAATACCACTTAATAATCATACAGACATGGTTTGATACACAGTGTCTTTTTTTTATCCAGAAAAGACAGCACAAACTTTTTCACTATGGGAGAGTCTTTTTCTCAGATTGGTTTCTTGAGGAGCTCTTGACTATTGTCATCTCTGTCCATTAATAGCTATAAGCCACAAAGAGTGCCAAGTCTTTTAGGGTTTCAGGCCAGAGATTTCTACACATCTACATCTGCAGCTGGCAAAGCTGACCAAATACTCTCATTATTTGTTCATCAGCACTGACCATTTAGTTCCTCACTCAGAGTCATGTATGCTTTTGTGAGAGCATTTGTCCTTAAGTACCACTAACCTATTTTTAGTAATAGGCTTTTCAATGCAAGCTGAAAATTTATTCCTGGCTTTACAGTAATAACATTGACTTGAATATTTTAAAAGCCTCTAAGTAACTAGGAGAATGCATTTGAGAGTGTTTATGACCTTGAATGATGGAAATATTTCAACCAAAATTTTAGGATAAGCTTAGACAGTCAATTTCCAGAAAAAGTGACCTTTTAACAATGCTTCCACTTAATCAACTGTAATTATTCTTCCAAGCACTTTATCAGATAATACTTCTGTGGCCATCTCCTACCTTTTGTTCAGAATGCGACTCCCTGAAAAAGATGGTTTGATGCCAAATCAACATCAGGAAGATACAGAGTGACTCTTCCAACCCACTACTCTCGATATAAAAGAACCAAATGAGATCCTGGAATTGCTGAAACTGCAAATCTTGGCAAATTTCCTCAGGATATCTAAATTCAAATCTTCTTGCCTGACTTTTATTAACAGTAAAAATATGAAAGATTAAAAAGGTTGGCTTACTAAATATTTGCTTTGGATTCAGCACTTAATACTTGCAAAGTTCTTGCAATTTCATTGGAAACCATCCAGTAAAATGTCTCTGTATCCTTTATCTAGGTATCAAAGCTGTAGATAATGAAGAAAATCTTCTAAGTAATAATCTTAAATAGCTACATAATCCATAACTACTGATTATTTAATTAAAGCTGTCAGTGCTAGTGCACTCTATATATGCACCAAATGTACATTAATTTGTCAGATGTACTAATTAAGAAAAGAAACAGCAAGGAAGTTCAATGCCATCTAACACATTTTGTTCCTTATGTACTAATGAAGTTACGTGTAAGAGTTGAAGTTTCTCATGACCAAGGTTAGACAATATTCATATCATTGTTGGTTTTTTTCATCATCAGAATCAGTTTTTCCCCATTTTCAGTTTTCTTTGGCATATTTTCATTGTGAATTACGTTATTCCTTCCATAGCTACTGTCTGTGAGACTGTGCCAGGATCTCTCAGTAACTGCTTCCTGAGAAACTGAGAGCTGTCTATAAGCACTATCCCTCATGCATTCCTCTCCTTTGTTCCCTTTTATTAGCCATTTCTTTGTGGATATCTTCTCACCTTTTCCCTTTTGAAAGAATTTAGAATGGATCTTGTTCCTTAAGTATTTCTCATTCTCATTCTTTGCTGCAGTGAATAAATCGTACATTTTTATTAATTTATTTCTTTCTACTATCTGTTAGAAGAAAGGAAACCTGGTTTGGAAATCCTTTCAGAAACCTTTTAATTGCCAAAAGATAATCTTTTCAATGAGATTTCTCTGATTGAATATAAAATGTCACATTTATTCAAACCCAGAATTATGCAGAACAGTCTTAGCTGCTTGGTCTGGAAGGTCTGAGTTTTCTGCATCTCAAATGTATCTTCCTGGGGTTGTGACTTGGATTCTTGACTTCTCAGTTTGGCTTTTTTAATTACAAGGATAATTACAGAAGTTTTAAAAAGCTTCACAGAATAAGAAAAGTATGTCCTGATCTATTTCAATATAAGTACACCTCCATCTTAGATTGCTATACCTCAATCTTTCTTCAAATCTTACTCACCTTTCCTTTGTTAGCTACATATTGTTCAATGCCCTGGTAAAAACTTAAATTATTTTTATTCTTTAGATTTTATGTTGCTGGCTTTTGTCTCCAGATTATTTTATCCAGTTCAGAAATAGAAAAGTCAGGATTTCTTGGAAAGGCAAAAATATGTTCTATATTAAAGTGACTCAACAGAACTAAAAGCAGTAAAATTTTCTTTACTAGAAAAAAGTTTAAAACATTAAGGTACGATTTTCTGCTCAGTGTCTGTTTGTCAACCTGTAAGCCTCCAAGATTTTTTTTTTCCTGGCTATATTAGTTGGTGTAATAAAGGACATTATCTCGCCTTTCAAAACTCTGTCTGCTGGAACCATTAGACCAATACAGCAACTTGACTGAAACTCAGTTAAGGAGAGGTAATGCTCAGAACAGCACTTTGAGGGCAGCACAGATATTAATGTTTGAGACAATGTTTGTACCTTCAACCATCTTTCAAAATTAAAAGCCTTCCATAGCATCAGAGTTCAGATAATTCAGACATAAACATACATTAATCACTCATGAGACATTCTACTTAAAGTTGCAAAAGCTGATATACATCTTTTTCAGGGGTACATACAGTTTATATAATAAATTTAGCAGTACTTTTCCTAATATCTCTGTGCAAAAAGAAAGCAATCCCCTTGTCTTTGGGCATAATGAAATAATTTGTGTATAAACAGAGAACAGATATTTCCAGTCTCATTCATCTGAGTTCTTTTAAAAATCTACTTCAGAGAGGTAAGAATTTACTCTATTCACAATTACACCACAACAGTGGAACACCTATATGGTTAACTCAAAGCAGATGTCCAGAATTAAGCCAGTGATCCCATCCATAATGACAAATGTCTTCTTAGAATTATCTTTAGAATCAGATTTTCCTTCTGTTTTCAAATAACATGTTGAATGACGATTTGGAACAAGTTTTGGAAAAGTGTTTTAAATGTTGAACTGTGTTAGTAATAAGAGTTATATTTATAAGATTTTGCTAATTTGGTATTATAATCCACTTCTTACAAATAATAAGAGATAGGAGGTGTGGAGTTCATTCACAGAAAGTGCAGTGGTCACTGTCTGGAGTTCTATAATTTAAAAATATGTAAGAGTAAGCTATAGAGATGCCTCCAAAGGTAGTGTACAAAGGAAATCACTTGGGGATGTTTCCCAATATTAGAACAAGGACAACTGGATCTGCCCTCAGTGTTTTCCAGGCCTCCCCCTGCACAATGGCATGGTGCTGTTGTGAGCCACTTGGCTTCACTCCCATTGCTTAGGTGGGGAAGACAGAACTCCTTTGATCAACTGTGACTTTGGACTCAGTGAGGAATATAAGAGCTGGCAGATGTCTCCAGAGAGCTATTCCACCTTCTACATCTCTGTAGTGGATGTGTATTGTTTTGTCTCTGCTGAAGAAAATCTCTTTTGAAAAATAACAACAAGATACATACCTGCCATAAAATGTATTTTCCTGTTATAAAAATATTCTTATATAAATAAGTTTCACTGTTATCTGGTTTTTATATAGCCTTGCTTTATAGAGATGCTCTCAGTAACTACTCAGAAGGGTGCTCAGGTTCTGTGATGAAAAGTGTCAAGGCAGACTACTCAGTTGGAATTTCTAACAGACACAGTAAAAATTTCCTTTCATAACTTTTTAAAAAGTGCATTTTAAATGGCTCTAGACATCGCTGCAGTGGATGCCACATTCCTCTGTCCCTAGAAATAATTTTTAAACAACTAAATCTCTGACTCATCCTTTTTTTTTTTTTTTTTTTCTGCTAGCTAATATAGCATTTACTTGCAACATGACATAAATATTTTGGAATAGATGTCTGAAACAGATGAGTCCTTTCAGCTTAAAACAAAGAATGACAGTTTGTGCCCAATATTCTCTCTGAAAGTTTCAGAATCTTTTTTATGATATAATCACAAATTATAATTGTGTCATTATGCATAATTACTCTACACCATTACATCACATAATTGGATCAGTTGAAGTTCTAATTGCACAGTTAGAGAGATTTGCTATAAGTATGTTTGGGATATAATTACACTAATTTCATAATTCTGGGACCCGCAGAGTCCAAATTTTGTAAGATGAACGTTTATTTTTGTGGTTTGTATCACAGCAGAAAAATCTTAAGATGGTATTTCAGTTGTATAACAGTCCATATTTGTTTCCACCAGTATGGTATTAATTTTATTTGTATTTCTGACGTACTAAATTCTGCTTTTATGCATAAATATTAGAACATTGCTTGGTCCACAGCAATGTTAAACCTGTTTATACATGCGACCCTGGCCACTGATCTAGAAATGAAAAATATCAAGCGCAATGGTCAGCACATGGCAAAAGCAGATGGGCAGAGACCAGCAGGACCAGAGCCAGCTGGTGTGTGAGGGACAGGGTCTGCTTCACAATCTTGTGAGGGAGCCAGTTCAGAGAAGTTGATGTGGAATTACTGGGACACTATTAATATCCTGCTTCTTTAATGAAACATCTGTGGACGGGCTGCAGCAGCTCGGGCACCACCTGGAGTATTGCCAGCTTTGGAAAAGCAGAAGTCATCAGTCAGACAGCAAAAAGCCTGACAGTGACCTTATGATATTGGCACTAGAAGTAATCAGATTATGTTTTCTATTCTGTCTTTTGACTTTTAAATGACCACCTGCTCCCCTTCTAACAGTAATCAGTGTATGACGATTTCAGGTTGAAAAGTCAATAAGATGCAATTCTTCTTATTTCTTCCATTTGTTCTTTTAAGCTAGAGGAACTACAGTAATTTTATTTTATTATCTTGAATATTACAGTTTTTTCTTATGTCTATAGTATGTATTAGAAAATGCTTACTATATATCCATAAAAGCAGTAAGAATTTTTGTATTTATTATTTTCACATCTGATACATTGAAAATACTGCTCAGCCTAACTTTGGGGAAAGGAGTAACATCAGATATACAGAAAATTTCCAACAGTAATAAATTTATTAAAAATCACCATCATCATCTTCAAAGCAAATTCCCAAATGATTACAAGTCACTGAGGTGGGCTCTGTTGGAGTACACATGAAAGACAACTGGGTTGCTCACACACTTGCTGCATTCAGAAGGAGCCTCTGGAGGCTGTGCAGAAGCATCAATTTGCTTCTTCCTATAGTAAAATGGAACAATATGCTTAAACTTCATCCTGTAGGACTGAAAGTTTTTTTTTCTTTCTTTGTACACAACTCAATATTCTTGTCCTAGTTTGATGTCTGTGGATACTGCTTATATATAGTGTTCTCCAATTATATTTGATATTAGAGTTACTAATTCGAGATTTGGTGACTATTTTTATGTAGTAGAAATATGTAACATCTGCCATAACTAAGTGTCCAACTACAAAATAGCCATCACACAAAAAAAGAATTTATTCTTAATTTCTTTCTAGAAAACCTGTCTGTAATTCCAGCAAAAATATTTCTCTTGTTCTTTACATCTACTACTCATGACCCTTGCTTATAAGGGTTTTGCCTTAGCCTGCCATCTTGGTTTCCTTTCTTATCATCTCTGGCAATATGTGGAATTCCTGCTTTGATGTTACTGTGGTGGGTCTAATTCATAACCAAAGCCCACGTGGAGGAACAAGAACCCACCCGTGCCTCCAGCCCCTCTCCAGCTCTCTGGGCTGTCAGACCACAGAAATATCAACACTTTTTGCCTTTTCCTGCCAGCATGAAGGTCTTTTAGCCAACTGGTGCATAAAAAACTGTTCCTAAGAGGGCTGGGGACCCAGCACCAATGACTGATCCTTTACAGCAGCGCACAGAGCAGACATGGAAAATCCCAGGGGCAGTGCAGGAGGTCACTGTACACCTGCAGAGAAATGAGCTTATCCTGCTCCTGTGTTACTTGTGCTTTCATGTCAGACACCTCAGATTGGTGCTACCTGTGAATAACTAAACCAATGAGAAGCAATTTCTTCCTTTTATGAGGTTATAATAAACCATAGAGGTAGGCTTTGTTTTGGTATAGACTATTACTGAAATTTCTTGATACTCTTCATTTTATATATATTAATATGCATCTATTTAAATATATAGAAAACAGAAAGGATAAAAATGCCAGTGTTTCTGCAGGTGGATAAGAAATTTCTTTTGTTCCTTCCAAATTAAGTAGTTCTGAATGTTCTTTTGATTTATCTTTTTTTTTTCCTTATAATTACCATCTTATATTATGGATTACAAATCCTAAAAGAAATAAAAATCTGCATACATGAATCTTTATGTTTTGTACCATAATAAAAGGATAATCAGTATAGAACCAGGCTGCACAAGGTAATAAATAACATTTTCAGGTAATTAAATACCAGCTTATAGATGAAGTATTTTCTTACCTAAAATGTCAGTTAGTAAGACTATAAGGCTAAGAATTCTTCTTCTGCAACCACATTTTTAATAGTTAGTTATCCATAAAAATTTTTTATTCCTCCTTTCAATGTTTCTCCTCTAAGTGTGTAAAGCAGAAGAAAAAANAGAGGAGAGGAGAGGAGAGGAGTGGAGAGGAGAGGAGAGAAAATATCCCTGCAAAGAGTGACTGCAAATACTGGCATCAATAAGATACTGTGAAAGCATTTTTAGACAAAGTGAATTTATTTCTTACTGCTGTGAATTTTGCTGTGTATGTAATGTACTGTATCAAATCACTTGAATAAGGAAAAATTTACTTGCTTCTGGGAATGAAACCACTGCACATTTCAACTGCCTGAGAAGATATCACTTAAGATGAAATAAGTACAGAACCATACAAAAGAAAAAATTGTTTCTGGTAAATACTATATTGTCTCCATTTTCCCCTAGATTTCATCTGTAGCAGGGGTTTAAACAGATATTTAACATTGTACCATAAACTTCCCATTTAGGGTTTCTACTGCTGTTAGATGCAGGGCTGATATTCAAACCACACAGGGGATTCTGCAACTTATTCAGTTTTGTCAGGTGAAAACTCCAAAGAATTCTATCTAAATTGGGCACCCAAATCACTTAAGCTACTGCCTTCTAATTTCTTTTGGTTACTTCACAATTCTCTTCCAGCCTGAAACACAGGGAAAGGAAATGCCCTTTACAATGTCACAGTTATGGATGAGGAGATAGAAATGGTCTTTCTTAGCAAACAAAGATAAGACAGATAGTTTTGGTCCCTTTGTAACTGTATGATTCCCTGTATCTTTAACCTCTGATATTTCTGTCTGAAGCTCACATTTTAATAGTGCTTAATCAGTAATCAATATCTTTTGTTGATGGGCTTAATGAGTAGCTAAACATTTCCTGTTATGTTATAATTATTATTATTTGTTGCTTTTATTGATACTCTAACTCCCAAGAAATACTGAAGGCCTATTTATTAGACATTATACAAACTTATAGAATGAACTAATCAGTATGGGGAGTTTAAATGGACACAGCAATGGATAAGAAAGGAAATGGAAGGACCTCTGTTCTAAAAAAAAAGATTCATAGCAGTGACAAAAATAGAACCGTCATTGTCTTTCTCCAGGCTTTCCTCTTTTGTGTTCTATAGCCTGTCTGATTTTAAAGATCTGTTCCTTAGAATTAGTGAATTCCAAATTTGACAATAAAGTTAATCTTGTGAAGGAAGGTGGTATAAAGTACAACAAAAATGTGAGGTTACCTTCCATTTTCATTTAAGGATATGCATCCATCATGCAGTCTAAACGTAATTACAAGCAATAAAAGTGTTCTCTTTAGACCTAAGCAGCTTTCTCAAGAGTGTTTACATGAAAGGCATAAGAATCTGAAAATGATAATCAATATCCAGACTGATAGCAAAAGAGAGATAATTTCTTCTGAAATGATATTCAGAAAAAATTCTCTGATAGATGGAAGCAGAGCAGCAGGTTGATAATTTTTACCCTCAGCAAAGGTACAGCATATGGAAACCTAGATTAAAGCTTTCAGAAAGGATGTTGGCTTTACTGACTTTTTAAATAGGCTTATTTTTCAGCTTTTGCAGTTTTGTTGGTCTGCCAAATATGGTGGCAAGCTACCAACAATACTAATAGTCTAGCTGTCTACAAGATGCAATAGTGATCCTAATTAAGACCTGCAAGTGAAAGCACAAGCAGTTGAATGCAAATTGCAACATTCAGTTGATTATTTATACAAGAATGAAAATTCTCTTCTCTTGATTAAATTCATTTTTATAGGCTGAATTTATAACTGACCATTTCTCCAGTCTTTTGAGAAAAATAACTAGAATGAGCAGCTTGAACTTTTTTATATTTCAGAGAAAAATCATCAAAACTAGCATAGTTACAAGACTCTCCATGACATGTAAATAACACTAATAATATTCCTAAATGTTTCAATTGATCTCTCCTTTTGAATGACATACAAATGCAACTTTGGTTTCCTTTTACACCCTCCAGACACAGAGAGTGGGAATGACTTCAAAGCACACTGGGATTGTGAGATTTAATGTCTGATTTCAGAAGTGGCCTTTATGCTCTCCACTAGCTATCAGCTCTCAGTAGATCCTGCACCTGATGAGCAGATTTATAGCCTGCCAGCATGTTATAAAAAAGTCTTGTTTTGATCTTTGTATACTGAAATTTATTTCATCTGGTAGTAATTACATCAGAACTTCCATGACAAACGATGGCATATCTTATCAAACGCAGCTAAAACCAGAAATATCACAGTTCAGAGCTAACCATGTTGTGTAGCCATAGGCCTTCCACAGGGATCATCTCCAATTCTGGCTCCTGCTGCTGCTTGAGGCAGGTGTGAGAATGGACTTTGGACCTGTAGCACTACCAAGAGCTGACATATGCTGGAGGATTGCTAAGACTTGTCAGCTTCTTTGATGGCATCACCCACATAAAACAGATGGAAATGTGGTTGTGAAATTCCTATACGTTGATTTCCTGTCTGTGGTATCATCTAACTAAACAAATGAGAACATCTAAGCCATATGGTCCCTCAACTGGCTCTTCATTTCTTACTCTACGGGAAGGAGAAAAGAGAGCTTTATTATAAAATATTGAACTGAAAATCCTTTTTGAGAAGGTACTGTTAAGATTATTTCCTCATAGAAATGAAAAAAAACCCCTCAAACCAACAGAACCAGAACAATACAAGGCATACTGGTTTTAACAAACACATCTGGGGACTCTGTTTATTTTTTCCCCTGTGATGTCTGTGTGTCATGTTTCTAGAGATAGAGAAGTTTAGGGTCTGGCCAAGGATATTCAGACTATAATAAATTACCCTAAATTTTGAAATTGATAAACTAGCCAAATTCTGTCCAACATATTGATTCTGATACATTTTATAGAATTATAAAAAATATTGACTGAAAATATACTCTCAAGAAAGTCCCTATTGCACAACAGCATGCATAGTGAAATCATACCTACTCGGCATTCCAGCCTCTTCCACAATGCTGCCTTCAGCTCTTCCTTATGGAGAGAATTTGTTGAACTGTAAGTCATAATCCTTTAGGTAAAAGGTGCGATCAGGAAATTAAAAACTATTAAAACAATAATTTCATGCTTGTAGGAAAATAATAAATGGATACTTTTTCTCATTTAAAGAAATGGCGGGAAAAGACTTCTAAAATCGCTCTTTTGTATTAACATAGATGAAAGGATTTTTCTTTGCTTATTCTGTTGAAAACATTTTGGCTTAATCTGAACAAGACAGAATTCTTTTGTTTTCTAAAGGCACGGATTGCTTTGCCCTCCTCTTTTAACTTGCTTCTTTTCGAGTGAAAGGGATAAAAAATACCCAAATCCCTGGCTTTGTTGTTGTAAGGAAGAGATAGCTCAAGAAACGAATTAAGTAAGCTGAGAATTAAAATTTGCCTGTTGTCGGGTATTGAAGCTCTTTTCTGTAAGAAGTATTTTTCGGTGGTCAAGAAAAGGTAGCCTTACAAATTTTAGGTTGTGACACCTTCCCTCTGTAAGAAAACAGGCCAAGAAGTTAATTTGCTTTTGTTTAGACTGAGAAGTCAGCAGCTGTGACATGCTCTTCTGTTGTATGTCTGACCCTGCTACAACTTGACTGTTAGTGAATAAAACCTCTTATCTTTAACGTGAATCCCTGGCCATGGTGAAGGCAAATCGGATAAAATGGCACACTGGAATTCAGGAAAACATTCTCTCTCTCTCTCTCTCTCTCAATTTACATGTTTTCTGGGATGAGCACTGCTGGTGAACTGCCTTTTCAGGATGTTTACTGTTTTTAACAATAGAGGCAGTGTTCACTTCTCTTTTCCTGTAGTTCAAGACAAGTTGCTTAGGGCACACTCCAAGTTCTTTTATTGTGGTTACATTTAAATGAACTTAACTGTAAAATTTTTTTTTAAATTCTGATTGTTATCACAGAGACATTGAAATATCAATCAAGGATCTAGGATACAGTGCTATGTTCTGATGAATCACCAGAAGCCAGCAGATAGTCCCTCTTGAAAAGCCTGGTGTGTAAAGATATAAAGCCAGATTATAAGGGGAGTGAGTGATAGAGGGCTAATGCTGTGTCAGGCCCAGGATTGCAAAAAGAGCAGCACTAGAGGTGAAGTAACCAAGGGATGTACTGTTAAAAGGAGATAACGAGAATCAAAGAACAAAACAAGGAAGTAAAAGGGGCATCCATGAAGACACAGAGAAGAAAAATCTTTGAGTCTGGAAGCTGTCAGGCAAAGCAAGGTTGGAAGGGTTTTCCAGTAGTAATAAGAAAAGATTGTCAGAATAAAAATGAAATCAACTTTTTGAGACTGTTTCTTCATTCATTCCTTCATATGTTCCTTCTACCCTGAACATCAGTGAGAACTATTCAATGGAATTTGGAGGCAAGAGGGCTTCAGAAGTTATTATAGGGTATCAAAAGAAGAGATGGCCTTGTACAGATCTAACTCCCCTGTAAGGTGCTTGCCCCAGGGAAGGGATATGGAAATGTAAAGTTTTGGGGATCTGGGTCAGAAATAATTAAAGCAGTCCCACATTGATAAAAGAAAAATTTCTATTCTCTTCCAGATAAATTTTAGGAGCTTTCCTTTCATCCTTCATCTTTTTATTCTTCTGTCCCCTCAGTACCTGGTTGAACTAATTATTTTAATGTCAGCTTGTTCATTTAGGATGTGAACCATTTGGTATAAAAAAGTCATATTACCATTTTTGAAACAAGTTACCTGTAACTGATTATTCAAACTGACTCTTGAAATAGCCTTCTAATAGTGATGGGTGTGAACCTAAATGGCCAACACAATAGCAAACTTTGTGTCTCAGCTGTAGAATTCCTGAATTGTATGGTATCAGAATATCCTGACCTAGGATTTTGGTGACAAGGATCAATAGAAAAAACAAACAAACAAACAACAAAAAAAAGAAAAAACAACAACCAAAAAAACCCATGGTCTACAACTTAGGAGACAGTTTCTATTTGCTAAATGTACTGCATAAAGGAGCAGTTTATTGCCAAGGACAACACCAGCAGTTACCATCTGTCAGATGGTCCAACACACTAAGTGAGCTGGTTTTGCTTGTCAGTGATGTTTCATTGATCAGAACATTTCTTTAATCAGGTGCAGTCCCACAAAATGAAAGCACAAAGACAAGAGATGTGCACAGACCACATTTACTCTGTCAACACCGTGTGACAAATGGCTGCATTTGGCCTATGAACACAGCCATGATTTCCCCTGCATGGAAGATACAGAGCAGAGGCAGGGCTGCATTTTTCTGAGCCATATGCTCTTACCCAACCCAGAGCTACTAAACTATATGTGTCCCACATGGTAACTGGGAGGTAATCTCAAACCCATAACACTGATAATCTAAGGAAACCCAAGGTTTCAAAGCTTACGGGTTTTTTTCAATGAAAATCATGTCCTTTTCATAAGCACCCTTCAAAAAAGAAACAAGTCAGATGTATGCATGGTTTGTGTTTTATTCTTGCTTTTTTTTCCCAGATAAATCATTGGTTTCATACCCTAAATCGATCCCAGAAAGATCAAAAAATTGGAAGCCCAAGGATATTCATGGTGATGTAAAATTTTGACAGGAAATGTTGTCTGTGCTTCCCAAAGGTCTCTGTAACACAGAGCTTAACACATATTTTTCTGTCATCTCAGGCAGAGATTAACTCATTTGTCTCCTTGAGTCCAGCACTTGACCAACACTGACTCGTGCCATGGATGCCTAGACTTGTATCCAGCTACAGCAGGCCCACAGCTGCTTGTTTCCTGCTTCAGAACAAGCTCAGCTGCATTACCTGAATGAAGCAATACCAACTAACAATAACAACAACAACAACAAAAAAGTAAATTTGGCACTAAGAAGCAGGAGCTGGATTGACAACTGTGATAGACAAGTAAAGACTGCAGTTATTATTGTTTAATTTCCATAGCAACTAAACATGGCCCTTTTGCTGAAATAATATCATGGTAACACCTTAGTCATTGTAAAAAATAATAATCAGTCAACTTAGATTGGTATCAGGACTGAACTCGAGTGAAAACTGTAGACTTGGAAAAGAAAGGTTAATAAAAAACACAGAACAGAAACAAGGTTAGAGGTGATGTTTTGCCTGTGAGGGGTTTTCAGAATGCAGAAGAAAAAGATTAGTTCCAGAGACAAGATGAGCCTTAGCTCCCTGATTTCTCCTTTCTACCAATAACCTTTTTAGAGTCATTCCAAAGCACACAAAAGTGCCTGCAGCCGTATTGCCACCTTCAACTTCTGTTATCTATCCCAGATTTCAATACATATTGCTATCAATACTTTTTCTTGCAATCTTTTGAGGCAGCTACAAATTATAATTGTTTCACACCTTTATTAGAAATTTGGATTGTTTAGGTAATCTGACAGTGCTTCATGTGCTTCTTTTTCAGTTACTGGAAAAACCAAAAGTTCGTGAAATCACAGCTATGGCACTGGCATTTCTCTTTTTTTTTGGACTATGACTGCGTAAACTGAACATATCCATGGAGCAACTGCACTGGCTCATTTTGATGCATTTTCTTCTATTGTGACACTGTTATATTAAAATAAAGACTAAAAGAATGCACCACGAGAAAAATAAAACACTTGATCATCTCAACTCAGTTCTTCCTACTGTTTGCTATGCATCTCCTTATATTACTTTTTAATATTTTATAAGCGTTAAAATAGCTGAATCTGAAGAGTTTCATTTATCCCTACCTTATAAACATTTTGCATGCTGAGAATTGCACAGGAACAAAGAATATTTGTAAAGCTCAAACCCAGTGCACCTTAACCTACAAGAGAAATGAGAATTTAAAAAAAAGATTGAAGAAAAAACAGTGAGTAACACTTTCAGTTGTTAGGCAAAGTTTATCTGCTTGATCTCAGTTAAATTCTTTGAGAAAAGGTGCACACTTTGAAGATCTGGAAGCAAACATTACATGAAATTGAGCACCTACTGTTTTATAAATGCATTAAGGAAGTCTGGTTCTATTTTTTTTTTTTTTTTTTATCATGACTATGGATTTTATTTTGCAAAAGAGTTTAAATTATATTTTCATGAGTTTTCTTGATGAAAAGCAAATGAGTGGCTATAGTGCCAGTCATATTGACAAAGTGTTGCATGGATCCTTATGTCCATACACAAGCCTCCATAACTTTTTAGAATAATATTGTATTTCTTATTAAACAATTAATTCTTTCTTTTACAGTCCAATGAACATTTTCAGTCCTTAGATGGTCTAAAGAAGATTAAGAACTCCATTAGTTCTAATTTGTGATGCAATTCTGCATTGTGGTTTAAAAGATGAAAAAGACTGAGTATGTATATTGAGTGTCTTTGTAAACAATTTATTAATACTCAGATATGTGTAGTGTTAATACCACTCACACACAAAAAAATCTGTTATATAATTTTGTATGCTGTCTTTAATAAGTTTACTGTGAAAATGTTACTTTCACATAAAGGAAAGGATTAGATTCAAAATGTTGGCACTTACATTTGAAAAACCATTAAAATCATTAGTTTACATCACTGTGTTTTTTAAAAAAGAGACATTATCCCCAGTAAGCATTGTCAGGAATATTTATTTTAAACCTCCAAATAGAACTTTAGTGCAGACAATCAGTCACATTGCCCACATATCCTTTGCTTCTAAATTGCTTGGTGGCTTCCAGGGAAGTGATGCACATCATCCTGCACCCTGGCATTGCTGTGGGAGCTTGGAAGAGCTCAGGAAAGTCCAAACATTACCAAGTTCAATATTCATTGCTCTGCATTCAAATAAATGCTATTCATCTATGTGTTCAACTAGTTTAAGGACATGGAGCTAATACTGTTTCTGTCTCTTTAAGTGCTATTCACAAATAATAACTTACTTGTGGAACAGTGCAACTATAAAGAACACACTTTTGGTCACCAAAAGAATTTTATCTTACTTTAACTTTATAAAAGCACTATAGGACTAAAAACAGGAAATCATGGGCATATCCCTTTGAACTTCTTGCTCTGTGTTCATCCTCCTATAACCACCCTACCATCTCATTTGACATCCAGGAACTCTAGAGGAAAAAAAAAATTATTGTCACCAGAGAAAAAATGTCTGTCCTGAGAAAACCCTGCCCTGGCATGCACAGAACATATCCCTTTGGAGAAACATTTCTGAGAATTGTTTTTGGTTCTGAAAACTATTTCCATTTGATCATTAAAATGCAATTAAGTCTTCATCACACATAGAATACTATGCATCATGTCAACAAAATGCGAGTTCAGATCTGCCTTACTTTACAACTTGAAAGTTTTATCTTATACATCAGTCTTCATTCTACACTGATAAAAAACATGGCACAAATTTGAACTCAAATGCCAGAGATAAAGTGAATTTTCAAACCTGTTCAAGTCAGTATCCACTGCTCAAACCAGCAAGGTCTCTGATTCTAGGCAGTTAATCAACACCTTCACACACAGAAATGTGTTCAGGGTTTGCTTAATTTGGATCATCCTTCTGGTCAAGTTAATAATGACAAAGAAAATAAGAAAGATGCAAGAAGATATTTTTTGCATTTCTGGATGGAACAGGGTGCCATGTTTTCCCTAACCCATAATTTAAATCTATCTCAGCTAGATCATATTATACTAAAAAAAAGGCTGTATCTTTTTTTTTAGCATCATTTTTGCAATCTTTTAACTTATGGGGCCTACTTGAATGTATTTATTTATTTATTTTAAATGCAATTTTAAAGATTCAGTACATGGGTGCCATGTAATAAATGAAGTAGAGAGGATTTATTTAGCTTCACACCACTGACCATAGCCACTCTTGACAAACAAAGTTTTTAATCTGTCCTTTATAAAAAATCCTATTAAAGCAATCAGCTGCAGGCATTGGTGAGAGTATTTAGGAAAACACGAATATATCAGAATGTTTTTGATCCTTGAGGGCTACTTTTTATTAAATGATTCTTCACTGGACTGTCCATCTGTGACTGAGACGTGATTTTTACAGGAAGCTCTCCTAAGGAAACAAGAGAAATCAAATGATCCTATAATATTTCAGCTGAGTCTGAATCTCCTCTGGAACCTTTCCTATAACATATGACTTTCTCTAAAAGTTTCAGAGGAAGAAATCAATAGCCTCTTTCTTTAAAATCTTGATAATGTTGTGATTACTAAAATACTACTGTTAAGTGGAGTGAATATTTTCTGATTTACATTGTGGGGCCTAAAAACTGATGAAAGATGAGCTATTTGGCTGCCTTTGAAATGCTGCTTTCAAACCAAATGGTTACCCCATATCTAACTATTATGAAAGTGTCTCTTTAAATTACTTTGTCTAAAAAGAGAGGTTATTTTTTTTAAAACTCCAGTATTGCTCTCATTGAAGGAATACAGAATATCACTTTTTGATAGCTGCAAGCATACACAGATAAAATAATTATCTATTACAACAAGATGGAGAAGTTCATCTGTTTTTAGGCTTTGCAAAGGCAGAATTCATATGAATTCCAAAAATCAGAGAAAGACCACTGTCATCAGGTGAGAACTATGCTCTGTTCTTCTTTTTCTAGTGCTCCATCTGTTTATTTTCATACACTTGGTAAAACCTCATGATGGGGAATACTGGTGAACTGTGCTATGTAGCTGTGGTAAGGCTTACTGGAAAAAAATTGTGTGGGATCTTTAAAGCTGAGGAAAGAGAAGGAAGAGTGATCATCAGAACTAATGTTTTGGAGGAAGATTAGTAGCTCAGAAAAGCCATAAATTGTCTTTTAAAGCACCCTCAACTGTTAATACAGATAGAAATATTAATTATTTCCAATTAGGTAAGACTTTGAGAGTTCAGTTATTTTTTTATCACTAATGAACTTGTAAAGCAATCCTTGTACATCTGACAGGTTTTGAAGTGAAGAAATTTAATGAAGTTTACATGACAGAGTATAAAACACTGATAGGTTTCTGCCTTTTGTAAGGTAGTGCAGGTGGCCAAACACCAAAACTGAGTTGTGGGTCCACAAATTCTGTCTATAATTGCAAATAGGCTAGAGGCTGAAGTTGCATTAAATGTCAAAATCACTTCTTTATAACCTTTGACATTTTATGCAGAAATTGTATAATTATTCTTAATTTTTTCGCATAGGTTTTTATATTGCTACACCGCTGCCAATCTTACCAGATATTCTAACATGGTTCCAATGTGGTCCTGTAAAACCTCATGTAACAAACATGAGAAACTTGGGGTCTTACCCTGTACCCAGCTCTGATACATAGATGAAAGCATAATTATTTAAATTCATTGCTACAAGCATCTTACACACTCCCTAAATATATGTATATATTTAGGTTCAAAATGGGATTCAGGAAATTCATGAAGACTAAATATATCAGGAGCTATTAAATTAAATTGTGTGGATGCAATCTGGTTCAGAAATGCCTCATACAGTAGATTGGAAGTGCCTCCCAGGCACTATGAGTTTTAACAAGTCAAATAGTTTTTGGTATCTGTAGCAAAAAATCACACTAAAAAAAATAATTATCTTGAGGGTGAGGAATTAGTGACTCAAATCAAAATTCTCAAAAAATATAATTTATTACAATTAATTTTAAACCAAGCCAACCAAAACTACAACAACAATGTCAGAGTAAGTACAAAGATATTGCCCATTTCCATGTTTGAATACTGATCACAAAGAGAAATGCTCAGCGTAAAGCAAAGTATTTGGTTAAAGTGCTGTAAACAAACCCACCTCTTTTGAAGATGGCTCAAAAATGGGAAGCTATTGTATATAGCAAAGTAGGGGCATCTGCAGAGAGTTGTTAACAATTTATTCTAATTTGTCTATGCTCAGCTATTATGCTTGCTGGAACACACTGCTGGATTTCATCATGGCTACACTTCATTGCCCACAGTCTGCTGGAAGCTTACATTAAGGACTGGGAAAAAACCTGTGCTCCTAACAGAGTGAGAATATCAGATCAGTGTTATATCAGGAACACAAGGACTGCTCCTCCAGGTATTTCTGTTTCCCGAAAACATACCAATTTTGACTGTACTGGCTGCTTTGTATCTCCCACGAGCTATTGAGCAGATTTCTGGTGGGACAGAGAACTCTCTTCTCCAGACTGTGCAGTGTCTCCTCTGCTGCATTTTCACAAAGGCTGAGAGCTGAGGTACTTGCAAAAGCAAAGCTCAAGAGACTTTTCTGTACCAGGGCCTCGGATTCTTCCCAGTATCTTGGTAAATACATTGAAATGTGAAGGTCTGTGCCTAACTGCACCTCACACATTTTCTCCTGTCAGGTATCTCCATATCTGAAGCAGGAGATCTTGAATCACGTGAGAATTTCCATCTTCTGTCTAACATCAGCAACTGTCCTGCCACAGATAATAGCAGGTTCCCAACTTGTGTCTGTATCAGTACAAAAATGCACTGGCAAATGAACTTCTCATTCCCCTGAAAAATGTACTCTCCAGCCACAAGCAGGTAGTTTCCTCCAGGGAACAACGCGTGCTACTTCTTGAATTGACAGAAATATCTGATTAAAAGATATTTTATTATTGTACTAATCATGTCTAATTCTTTAACCAATACCCAAGATGCCTAAATGGCTTCTGCCCTATAATTTATGTTGTTTTTTCAGAGGAAGTGGTTTTCTAGGTACTATTTACATAAAGACACTCTTTTTTATTATCAGAATAATTTCCTGCTTTTGGAGAAAGCAAGATCTTCAGAGATGAGCATATAAGATAATAGTATTGCTGTGAAAATATGAGCTCTACAATTAAAAAAAGAAAGAAATACTTTGCTTACTTATGAAGAGTCCATCTGAACCTCAATGAACCTTTTAAGCTGATAGTTAAATTATGAAGTGCTCTATATGTTAACTAAATATTTATGTCCTACATTACTATAAGAAGAAGTTCTGGCCTCCTCTGGATCACTAGCCATATGTTTCCATTGAGGATAAGATTTTACCTGCAGCTGGAAATAAGACCTGATTCAGAGTATTTGGTTTTATCATTATACTCCTCACCACACTGACCTGCTGATAGACAGCTTGCATCATACACAGCCTTTTTTTTTTTTAATGCCTTATACATATTCAAAAGACAAAATAAACCCTCTGTTCAAATCTTCTCATGGTTAAACAGCTGTAAAGCTGATGTGCTGAGCACCAGCCAGCTCTTCAGAGAACTGAGAGGTAACTAGGGGCCCTTTTCACACTCAAGCTCACCTCACTGGGTACAAGATCACACAAGTCTTGCTCAGGGGCAAGATGTTATCTGGCCTAGGATTTGAGGTTGAATGCAAACCCAAAAATAAGCAAAAAGAAAAGGATCTAAGAACCTACCTGGGGAAAGGTTGATATTTTGGTAACTATATCCAAAATGGAGTTCCTGAAAGCCCCTTTTCAAATGCCACATAAGCATCTAAGGCACCTAACCTTCACAGTTGTTGCATTTTGTGACCTTAAAGTTTCCAAAGCTCACCTTGTGCACAATTGCGGAAGAGCTCATGTTCTGACGTGGTTGAACACTGCACTGTTGATCACTGCACTGTAAAGCTCTCACTGCCTCCCTTCACTGAATTCCCCCCAGGGTCTTCCTGACTTGGTAAGCATTATCAGGGTAGAGCTTATGCACACAGACCAGATCAGATCCCCAGAAAACATGGAGTGCTTTCACAGCTACTGCATTTGTGAAGAGGACACAGTGCAATTAAACCATTGATTTAAAACATAGGGGCTTCCCCAGGAAGTGGGAGATGAAAGTTAATTCCTCCCCCTGTCAAAGGGATTTCTTTCTTCTTAGGTCAGTGGTCAGAGGTAATAGGCTATACATAAAATAACTAAGGTTCTTTGGGCCAGAAAGAAACCAGAAAAGTCAGTATGACTTCTCTGAAAATGACACATCCTTTTTGACTTGGCTATTTAGTAACTAACCAACTGTGCTTTCTGTTTAAAATTCTCTGAATCCTTCATTCTTTTCTGAAAAGTGACAAAACAAGTTTCAACAAGCATGTGGAATTTAGTTTTCTTCCCCCAGCTGCCAATGTTACCTGGAGCTCTGTGGTTATTGCATTTGCCTGAGGACAAGCTAAGAGGAATTGAACTATTCCTGGAAGCTGAAAAGAGACTCAAACTCAGGCTGTGCCCTATCCAGAAATCATTTACAAAGTGGCTCTGGCTGATATCTGCTTCAGGTTGAACATAAATTTTCAAAGATTGTCAGCCATAACCTGATCTCTGTGATGAGAGCAAGCATTATACATGTCAGTGTCCCTCGTGGAAAATCCAGGATATATTTTACATAGAAGGTATGAACACAGAAATTCAGTATTTCTTGCCATTTCTATCTTCTTGAATAACCCAGTCTCTTTCAAACACATTCCATGTGGAGCTCATAAATACAACTTATGCTCAATTATGCAACATAGATAAGGTAGTAGCTGATACACCATTGTCAGACATGGAGAAATCACTTCTGGTCTGAAGTACCACAGAATCACAGAATTAATTGGGTTGGAAAGGATCTCAAAGATCATCTAGTTCCAGCTGCCCTGCGTGGGTAGAGATGCCATCCACTAGATCTGGTTGCTCAGGGTCCCATCCAGCCCAGCTTTGAACACTACCAGGGATGGGACATCCACCACCTCTCTGGGCAGCCTGCTCCAAGGATGAGACATTTCAGCGTGGTCACTTGCCAGCTTTGATGTCTACACCCTGTCTATCTACCTCAGAAACACACAGGCTTGATGCTTCTTCTACTTTTTGGTCAGAGATTATATGATTTAGTCTCATCCCTCTGGCTCTTGTGTGGTCTATTTATCCCTCCACAAAAGAAAATTGAAGGGATTAACCAGCCTTCAATGTGAAAAGAGGTAAAGACTCAATAAAGATTTACATCATCTCTTAGTGGCATAACACACATTTTAATGTGTTTTTGCTTGACATGCAAGGCCAGTACAATATGAAAGATTGCTAATGAATACAATAAAGCCTAACATTAAGCTTTTGACTTCATCCAGGAACAGCGCATAATGCAAAGTTGAGGTCAAAAATCAACACCTAAATCTTCGTGCTATGGTATTTTTCATGTCAATATGATCCAAAGTTGCTTTCTATTTATATTTCTTGGACTTTATCAATTTAAGACAGTAGTTGGAGATTTATTTAAGTGTAGGATGTTAGATATAATTTGCATCTATTAGTGCAAGCTAGACCTTTTCCTGCCCTCATGGTTGTATGAATGTCAAAGAGACTCAGCATTCCAGGAATACCATAATGAACTAAATATGAAGTCAAACTCATGGGGAAAAAACCCACATCAAAGGTGAAGTGTGTTTTCAATCAATCTCTTCAGATGATTCAGCTACGAACATCAAGATTGTATAATGACCTGCAGACCTGATTCCCATGCACAGCTGTATGGAGTAAACCAAGAGCAAATGAACTGTGAAAACCATTATTTTCACTGAGAGCCTAAATAAAGTAACATTTATTTGAACCTTTTTCTGTTCCAATGAGATTTTATTTTAAAGAGACATTAAAGCATAACATAATTAGGCATTAGCCTTTCCTGGCACAGAAGGGAATCCAAATTTGACCTCTTTTGTACTTCTAATCAAAATTACCTTCACATCATAGCTTTAAAAAAAATTCAAAATCCCCTATAATCAAACCATGGCTGGATTGATTTCTTCTCCGTGGATATAAATGTCTATAATGCATAAAAATGCCAAAAGTGTGCATGTTTGTAAATTTATATATTTAGGTGCATAAAGAGATGCATATATGTAGAGATATGTATCTTTGCATACATACATATATATATGTACATGTATATATTCATCTGTTTGCATATAAACATATATGCACACTTGTACCTCTTTAATGCATTTAATATAAGAATCATGCAGAAATTTCTTGGCAGCACTGAGGCAGGTCCTCCTCTTTTACAAGGAACATTGCATTCTAACAAATAATTCTTATAATTGCCCTTTAAAAATTACATGTGGCTCAACTCCATGCAGCTACATACTATACAGAGCTGTGTGAAATCTCATTATGAAACCTCAAATCAGTTAAAGCTCACCTAGTCAGAGGTTTGTTAATAGCCTGGAATTCACCTTTGGGTCATTACAATGCCTGTGTGATCTTTTAGAGGATGAAGTAACAGTACATCTATGGATTTTTTATTTTGAAAGAGGTGCTACAGAAAGAAGTTTTAAATAAATTACATCGAAACTAGAAAAGGCCATGACAAAATGCTTGTTTATTCAGAACAAAACCAGCAAATTCAGTTTGATAGTACTTGGTATTGCTTTTATCTTTCTGCCAATATTTGTTTGCTTAGCATGTCAATAAGGGTTGACTCATGGACTGTGTATGTACAAGTGTTTGTGCTGAGCCAGTTCATGAGCTTGTCTTGGGAGCTGATGTTGGCATGGGAATTTATCCAACAAGGAAACAGAAATGGTGTCACATATGAAAGAGATGACCAAAGGCTTAGACATGTAGAACAAAATACACAAAATAGTGAAAAACTCAGAACAACAGTCAATCTTTTTATATCTGGGATTCCTGCTTATTACTGCACCAGGGTTGTGCTGAGCATGGCACACAGACAGGATGCCCACAGGCACATGTGAACAGCTCACCGTCAACCTTTGACTGAACTGTGTCATTGGATGAGTAATTTCAAGTGCTGCACACACTAGATCATTCAGAGCATATTTGTACGTATTTCAAAAACAGTTAAATTTGCTGGATAAACCATTTTCTGTTAAAACAGATCACTCAGTATAACATAGCATTAAAACAGTCTGGGCAGCTTTGTTTAAGTTTTCATGTGTTTTCCACTTCAGCTTACTCTGGTCTAAAATCCACAGCTAAGAGGAAGTACAGGGAAAGGTTTAGCCCTGTGTATTAAGACAAAAGATGACACAGTTACACAAATAGAACTCCAGGTGACATTATTTGTCAATTTGTGACTAATTTTCAGTGCTCACCAAGGTGCTTGGCTGAACTAGTTACACATGACAGTGTGACTGACCTCACTTTAAGAGTGCATTTAAATAAGTGCAAATGGAAAATTAACAACAGGGATAATTAAATATCAGACTTGGTAAATTTAGGAGGAACATAAATTTAAAGGATAATATACAGATAATATACAGGTGTATATATGTATATACAATATACACCAAAATGGTTTTATAGCACATACAGCAACTCCTTTAATGAAAAACAAATACTACTGCAACATTCTGCATTCCTTTCCCACTTTGCTCAGCTGAATGTTCAAGTTAATATTCAACATATTTAATATTTACATACCTCACTGGATTAGATTGTTTATTTTGCTAGTTTTACCATATGTTCAAAATGCTATGCAAACAGTGATGACCAAATACTGGTCAGAAGAAATTATATCACAGAGTGAAAACACTACATCCTGTTTTAGAGCATGCATGTGCACTAGATGAAGGTTTAAGATCTCTTTCAGCTCAGTGATTCAAAACTTCAGATCATGCTTGATGATCATAGTCTGACGGCTATAAAGAACAGACACAAGAAGCTGCTTTCATAAACAGCCTCTTTTACTTGTGCCTTGTAGTGGTTTATTCAAAAAAAACTGCCACTGACCAGGAAATCATATCTGAAACCTCAAAAGCCAGAGTAATGATGAATATTTAGGTTGAGTCTGCTCTTTGATTTTCTTTTCAGTTAGAATGATTGATAAATATCCCTCTAGCGAGTAATATTTCTTGACTGATGGATTACTTCCTTCTTAGACATTTTGAATCAAACAAACACAGACATTTTGATCGCACTTCATTCTTTTACATTAATGCGGCATAAAATCCTCCCACTGCTACATATGTGTCAAATAGAAACATTATCTTGAATTCATAAATATTTATTGATAACAAATCTTATATGAAGTTTCTTGGATTGCTAACAAAAATGTAAATACAATAGATTTATCTTCTTCAAGAACTCTAAATACTGATTATGCTAATTTATATGATACAGATAAGGGCCTTGAAAAGATGGACATCAGGCCTGTTGGCTTTTATTTTTACAGATCCCCAAAGAATGCTCTGCAGTTTAAAATGTAAACAGAAACGGGTTTGCCTCGAGCTAGTTTTTATCTAATATTAAATGCAACTTGTTGGTGCCAAGTATTACAAGGGAAAAGAGGATGAATGTTACAATAAGATCATGAAGAAGGTCATCATAATTGTGTGCCCCAGGCTTCTGCACGAGAGAGCGTTCAAGGGGTACAAGTTTTAAAGGCACTGGGGCAGATCCAAAGCTAACATAAAGATGCCTGGTCCCTTTGAAGTCAGTAGAGGCAGCCTGATTTGCACTGCAGAGACTCCTGTCTCTGAACAGGTAACCCAGCAATTCCATGACGACTAGTTAACGAGCTGTCAAAGCCTAAACACCAGTTATCCACTCCTCTGCTTCCAGGAAAGTGACATACAGCCAGAACTATATGTGTAGCATTTAAGCATCTGCCACAGATGGGGAATTTAGCACACTCGCTGAAATTATTCCAGGAATCCCTAAACCATATTTGAGCATCAGTAAGAGTATAGAGGAATGCACAGTTATCAAGAATGCCATCTAGTGTACCCTCCAGCAACACCACCATAACAAACTCTCTGCTCACCAAAATAAACTGAAATGATGATGAACTGTATATCACACTAGATTGTGATCGATGGGGCCATTAATAGCAACCTGAGAAGAATCATATGGCTAGATCTAATGGAAATCACATGGCTTTTCAAAGCAACTTAGAGTGTTTTGTTCTATAGGATGGCACAAGATTCTCTGTATATGATTATATAAAATTATTCTAGTCTCATCCAGCCTGTCTCACTAATCTTTCATTAGGATGCCTTAGGATAGTCTATAACCGGAGGCTCCCCCTCTTTTCTGTCTCTGAATCACTCTGAATGTAGGGAAGAGGAAATTTTGTGAAGCAAGTCCCCTGGAGAGCTCCCTGGATGGTTCTGAGATAAGCATTAAGATGTGCAACCCCAGTAAAGATGCTTGGTATGATGTTATCTGGCAAGTGGTTACTCTTAATCTCACTATCTCACAGTTGCTCTGGTATGCAATAACAAATTGTAAATACCAAAATGTTTTCCACCATCCACATCACATCTCTTAGTTCTTCACATACAAGACTCAGTGAGTACACTTCTGTGGTGGCAAAATGTGAACCAAGAGCAAAAGCTTTCCATTACCCACTCATTTCAAATGTACTCATTTGTAGTGGGTTTGCTGCCCCATACAAATTTAGTTCTCTGACACTTGTGGGCAATATTGCTGGGAATCATTTACATACAAATAATTTCAATTTTTATGTAGCCTAAATGCATTTCCAAGAAAAATCTTGCTATGATTCCTGCTGAATTCCAGCTTGCATTAAGCATTTTCTCAGATACATCTACTATGTCATGATCAGTAATGTAAAAGCATTAGAATTTGTCTTCTACACTGCATTTCACCGTAAATAACGCCTCCATTTTCATCTACAAAATCAAGAATTATTTAATGAGGAAGAAAGGTCTAAAAAACAGTGAACTAATCCAGCATTTAACTTCTCTATTCACTATATACTTCCTGTATGACTTTAGGCAAGTTGTCTGGCTATACTCTAACTTCCTCCAATGTACACCAGAGATAAAGGCACAGCTGCCACTACAGAGCTTTTAGAGGGTAAATAATGTGAAAGTCCATGAGATGTTTGAACAGAACAATAGTAGAGGCAGGTAATACAGTCAGAGATATCTGATGCTCTGCTCACTTCCAGCAGTACTAATGCCTGCTCTCATCTCTGGAACATATTTGCAATAAGCTTTGTCAACAGTGCTTCCAGGTTGTTTTAGACCCATTAATGAAAAGGGTAGATGCTCAATGTGTTTAGTGACATTGTCCTGAGCACAATCTGCAGCTGAGCTGTCAGCTCCAGCATACCAATGATGCTGCCCCAGGAGGAAGAAAGCTGAATTTTTGCTCTCTCAGATGGCTGCACAAACACTGTGAAGGCTGACACAACCCATATTACTAAAGAGCACAGAAAATATCATTCAATAAACTGACTTACCACAGGATATCAAGTGTTTCTCTCTCCTCCATATTTTCATTGAACTGAAACCCAAATATAATTTAAAAAACCTCCAATAAAAATTTGCTGTTAGAATGCATCTTCACTCTTGTCAATGGAACTGCTCAAATCAATGAAAATAGACAAATTTGAGCCAGTAAAAAGTGGAATTTTATTACTATCAATTTTTAATTAAATAATGTCTTAGCAAAATACTAAGACATCAACATCCCTAGAATCTATATTTTCCACTGTGAGCATAGAAGAAAGTAGAATTAGAGCTCCTGAGCACCCTGCTTTAAGCTGGAAGACCCTGGTGTGATCTACAGTCTCCTAGCAGTTTCCACACACTCTCTCACTCTGATTAGTACGTGGGAATTCAGCAGGAAAACAGAACTAGCAGAAAAAAGATTGATATTGAACATTTAGGGAAACCAAGGGTACATGCTGAAAGATCTGTCTTTTTTATTCAAAGTTTGCGTCTGCTCACATTGCAGAGCTCCTGATGCCCATTCAAAGTGCTGTTATATGATGAGCATCACTTTTCAGTCCCATTAGTCACAATACCTTAGAAGCAGATGGACAGCATCTCAGCAGGAGGCATGATTGTCTCCATAGCTATTAAACACTGAAAGTAGTGAATGAAAATCCCCTATTAAAGGTAGGTGAAGTGAAAGTCTGACAGAAGTCTGAATCTTCACTATTCTGGGAAAGTAAACTGCACCCTCAAAGCAAATACACCAAGGAAACTCAAGAGTAAAGAAATTCCATGGGTAGGAGTTAAAAAGGGAAGATTAAAAAAAAAAAAAAGAAAAATGTATTATTTAGTAAATAGGAATTCAAATATTCAGCATAAATCAGAGAAAGTGCAGGGTAGTCAGGCAAAATCTGGTAGGTTGCATACTTCAGGATCTGCCCATAATCCTGTCTTTAAATACACGTTGGTATTTAGTGATATTTAAAAAGACTTTAAAGTGCACACACAGACATGCAGAATAACACAGTAAATCAGTAGGCATGAGGGGAATGGAAAGTAGATACTTGTCTTGGGAAAACTGATATAACTGCTTGGACTTCACAGTGTCAAATCTGGCATCAATTGATGACAAATTTACTCCATTTTCTTTCTAAGGAACCAATTGACTCCAGCCAAGCAACCTCTCTGAGATCTTCACAGTCTTTAAATGATAAATCCAAATTTTCAGATACACAATGAAACGTCACCCAGATCTCCAGGTGGCCTCCAGTTCATCTTGCAGGCTCTGGTGCAACTGCTGTCCCAAAATGTAGCAGGTTTGTGGTACCTGAGTGACAAACGGGGCTGTCTGTGGGGTGGCTTTGGCAGGAATTCTGTCCCTCTGTGCAGAATGAACCCTGTGAGCTCGCTGCAGGACAAAATGCAAGAAAACTCCAAGCACGACATGTAGTTCTCTGCTTGCACTGATAGGAGAAATGTCACTCCTATCAAGTTACATTTGGTCCAATTTCAACAGTCACTGGTTGTTGAAGAAAATCTAATTACTTTGTATGTTAAATATCATCAATAACAATGAAGAAAGTTTAAAATTGTATGGAAAAAAATTGTGTGTGTGTGTGTATATATATGTACACACACACACACACATACATATATATCCACGTAATATTAATAAATACCATGCTGTTCCCAAATATGCATTTCCCAATTGCCAGGGAGGTTTCCTCCTGAACTCATTACTACCAAAGGGGCAAAAACAGGACATGAAAATGCCTGCTAAACCATGCAAAAGATGATGAAATTATTAGATAACCAGCAAATGCAAAAAATCTTTTATCATGAAAATATCTGTGTTTGGTATGCACAGTAAGTTATTTCTAAGCTTTCATTCGGAAAATAAAAAAGCAAACAGTATGAATAAAGAAGACATCTCAAGGTACATAGTAATGGTTTCCAGTGATTTCAGAAGAATTCATAAAGGAAAAATGTTATAATAGAGTTTCTTAGCTTAAGTGCCGCTATTTTTGGTGGCACCCATTTTTGGTGGCACACTTCACATTTTTCAGTAGCCATTTTTAAGTGTGAGTGCAAAACCTGGATGTAGTTTGATTCCTGAAAAGCATAAAGATTCTTTATGCTTATGTTGGATGCATATGACTGATATACAATAAAACCACCAGTTATAGACAAAATATCTTAAAATTCAGGTGTTACAGACCTCTACCTGATTGATTAATTAATCAGACAGAAGATTTAAAGGTGACTTGAAAGACATATTTTAATAGTGAAAATATAGGCTCTGTCCTTTAAGGAATAGCAAAAAAACAATGGCTGGAAGGAAAGTCAACTCTCTTCAAAACAATAGGAAATAGATTTTGAGAGCGAGAAAGATGCATTAGCAGAATAAAATCTCAAGGCAAATGACATATTCCCTCCCTTTAAACCTTCAAATTAAAATATGACATGAAAATGAGTACAAAAGCCCACCCAGATTTCTCATTTTCCAGTCAGGAGTAACTAGGCAAAATGATATGCCTGCGGTCAAAGAGGTCATTCAGTGGTCCTTCCTGATTTCCAGTTTCATCAGTTAAATTCTCAGAATCTGCAAAGTACATAAGCAGAATTATTCCATGAAAATTATTCTTCAGTAATTTTTTACAGTATTAAGCATATTTTTGCCTTCCTTTTAGGAGACATAACTTTAACATATTTGGGCAGATTTATTCTGCAAAAAGTTGAACACCTGCATTGAGAATGATAAAGACGTCATCATGGATACCATATCTTTGACTAGAGTAAAGAAATTCAGTCTAGATTGGACAATTCATACTCATGTCTAATTTGTACTGCAAACAATCCAGTAATCACCTTATTCAGGTTAACATTAAAAAGTCTGTTTCCTAGAGGGAAGAAATTTTATAAACAATTATGATTAAAGCATGTTCCCATTTTGTAATGAAAAGACTAATACATGAACTTACAGGATATTCTGAAGAGAAAAGTTTCTGGGTTAGTGACTGTACCCTGATTACTTCCAAACATGTTTTGAAGCTGGTGAAAATGTTCACACACATGAAAGAACAGACATGTCTATTTTTGGACCATGATAAACTTTTGACAAACATTCACCCCTATTTATGAATGAATATTCTTTTCTTTTATTTACATTCCTTCTGCTTTTATTTTGTAAAAAAAATGGTCATTTGTTTGAGTTTTCAGTCACATTCAGACAAATTGTAGCACCAGGGACTGGGTCACATCTTCACACCCCTAAGGGACATAGAACCTAAAACCCATCAACAGAGCTCAGCTTTGGAGGCAGCCAAACAAGTTTGACGAGTATGTAGTCAAGGCCATTCTTACAAGTTAGGATTTGAAATCATATATGTCTGATATGAGAAAATGAAATGTAAGGTCTGGGCCCAGGCAATAAAACCACAGCTTAATTGCTTAGGAACAATTAAAGCCTTCAGCTAAACCTGTGTGAGCCAAGGGGGGAAGAGAAGTATTTTTTTTTCTGTATCCTTCTTGCCCCTACTTCCCCTTTGTGAAAGAGAAGACTGCAGAAATTTCCTCAGGCACTTCTCTTATTTTGAAATTTGGCTATCCATACAGAAAATAAATGTGACTATCTTAAAACCAAACTAAGCTATTCTACAGATCCTTTGTATACCATGCATCAAAAGCAAATACCACAACATCCTGTATTAATCTGTGCAAAAATCAACAGCCTTGGCAAGACTAATGGGCCAGAGGGTGCTGTGGAATTTTTAAACTTGAGAATTTATGAGAATAGTTAGCTGTTCAGAACCCCCCTGCTCCTTCTGAGACAAAAGAGTGAGATTAAGTATTGGTCTTAACACTCCATACTGACAGAATGCCATAGGTGCAGGGAGAAATTAAAAAAAAAAAAGAAAAAGGAAAAATTAAACTCCAGTGTGTCAGAGTAGGATTTTTCCTTCTTAAATTTTGGAGAGCAGGAGATACAGCTACATGCCTAATAAAATGAAAGTTTAAGTACAAAACAAATCACCAGTATACAAGATCAAACCTTTTGCATGTTCTAATCTGAACTGCCATCTGAAAGAAAGATATTTAGAGTAGAAAACAAAATATGGTATGATACTGAGTACTGGCATTTTCTTTATATAATTCATATGACAAAGAACCCAGAGGACTGGAAAAAAGTAACACAATTTGAATGCTCTGGCTGCCAGAGATGCTGGGTGGCATCTGCATGTCATGCAGCCCCATTACCTCTCATGGATGGACACATAACATGAGACTTTTGAGAATTCAGGCCAATATTGTTAATAAAAATTAAAATCTATAAGAATCTGGAGTTCTATGGGGGAATCATATTTTTAACACAGAAGTAATTGTATTTCTCTCTAAATGGAGGATGGAGGGCCAGATAATGTCTTTGTTTATATCTAGGCTTTAAATTTAAGATTTCTGTCGCCTGAGTGATATGAGTTAGTGAGGTGTACTAAGACTGAGGGCAAATCTGAACTGCATAAAAGGCTCTAGCAGAGGTCTGTGTTCTGTATTGGCAAAGTCCATGAAATCCTCAGAGCACTTTGCAGTCAAGAGACAACACACAAATTCTATGTAGCTGATTTTGAACTTCAGTTACCTACAGTGTTCCTTCACCCAGCCCCAGCTCTGGAGTTAATCTCAGCAAATCCAGTTCAGGCATCTTCAGATCTTCAGAAGAAAAGCCAAATTAACCATACTTTCTAGAGAACATATACGTTTACACTAATATTGAGGAAAACTTTTTAAAAGTTTTGTGCTGTCTTTAATTTCCCATTGAAAAAAAAAAAAATAGAGCTGTTTGGACAAGTGTCCTAAATGACATGACACAATGGCAGGAGAAAAGAGAATATTTTTCTCCTCTTCATCAGAGCCCAAAAATAATAACTTTCTGACATTAGAGATTCTTCAATCAGAGACTGAGGTTTCTTTCAGTCCACATTCATTTTATCACTTTTATATGAGTGGAAACAATTGAGAAAACACAAAACAAAAGTTTGGTTTTGTGCTCAAAATAGTCAAACACACAGAAACACATATTGAGCACCACTTCCCAGCAGGTTGGTGGGTTTTGTGTATTGTCACTGCCTTTTTTTGGAGCTCTCTTATGGAGAGAGCACTGAAAGATGAGTTCCAGAGCGCCTACTTGGTGCCTGAAATGGAAGTTGGATGAAACGTAGGCAGTGAAGTCCAAGAAAGTGATCCAGAAAAGACATGCAGCAAGGAGTTGTCACACCCAACAGACACTAATGCTCAAAAAGCACCTTCTTTTTCAGCCTCAGATGCTTTCCAGAGGCTTGTGCTCGTGCCCAGCTCCCATCTTGACTCCTCGGTCCCTTGGGGACACCCAAGAGCTGAGCTGTGTCCACCCTCCAGCTGAGCTCTGCCAGTGTCACGGTGCCAGTTCAGGGCACTGAGTCCCTCCCAAGGAGCAGCCACTGTGGTGATGTGCAGGACCCAGCCTGTGGGATGAGATGCAGTTCTGCCTCTGCCCACCTTCTAGGGCATTTGTCCTGAGGGTTTTGCTGCAGCTGCACACCCCTCACACAGCGCCTGGCCAGTTTTCAGCTTTGCAGCCATGGCAGTGCTGGTACCAAGGTTTCCCTCTGGAAAACAGTCAGGGCTGAAGGGACTGATGAGTGTCCCTGTCCCTGTCCAGCCCTGCAGGCTCCTCTTGCTACAGCCATAGCCCAAGACATCCTTTTAGCCCCCTGGGGGTGTCAGTCCCTGTGCTGGAACCCCAGGCTCCCCTGTGCTCTCTGCCCACACGTCTGACATCCTCTCCTGTTGCTCTCCCCAGTGCCCAGCACTGACCTGTCCTGCTCCTGGCTGGGGCCCAGACAGACACTGACTGCAGCCCCAGGGAGCCTCTGCATCCCCCAGCTGACCTCCATGGGGTGTGTTGGCAAGTCCCCTTTCACCTGCCTGGACTTGGACTTCCTCAGCCTCTGCCCATTGTCCAGTCTCTGTCCATTTTCCAGGCTCCCAGCACCAAGGAAAATGGCATCCCTGGCAACACGAAACCAGCATGGAGAAAAAGGAGACATCTGCTTCCATCAACCGTCTTTTTTCCTTCCCTAGCTTGAAAAATGCTCCATTGCACCCCTCAGAGAGAAAAACAGCATTACAAATGTATTGAAACAAGCTGTCATGGCCCTAAAATTTCCTTTTACGAGCAAAGGAAATTCCACTACTCCAGAATGACAACCACAGCACTTCTGAGAAACCTCTGTAAATCTTGACTGAACGCAAGCGTGTTGCTTTAGCCAGGTTTATTACTAGGAAATACTGGGGAAAATGTGATGAGAAAGCCCATTCTTGGGAACTCCAAACCAATAGCGAGATTGAAACTGCAGAAATTTTCCCTTCAGTGAACCAAAGCCTTAAAACCTTCTAATGGTTTGCTCATCGTTACACAAATGCCTCTACATAAATCAGTCAAGTATAATAAGGCAATAAAATTTAATTCATGCACAAATATCTGGCAATCAGCTATGCTGGAAATAAAATTCAGAGCACTAAATAGGAGCTTTGGAGGGTTTCCTGAAGCATGATTTAGGCAATTTTTGTCAGACTATGACATGATCTCTAGAAATCCATGACGATTTTCATGCATATTATCCTGTTTTGCCACAATTGAGAACCATGGCAGTGCTGGAACTGAGGTCTCCCTCCGGCAGACACTGTCAGGGCTGAAGGGACTGATGAGCTTCACTGCAGAATCCTTTTGGTTCTACAGTTTGGTTTAGGTTAGTAATCAAATAGAAATAATATTTACTGAAGATTTAAAAATTACTTGTAAAAATATACTTGGCATCACAATTTGAAACTTGGCATATGATGGACTACCATAAGAACTGCCCAAAAAGCATTTTTCTTCCTTTCTCAAATTTTATATACAAATAAACAGAGGCTCTCAACATTATTTGTTTGTATTAAAAGAATCGACTTCATATTTTCAAGCATATTTTTTGCACTTGTGTAATTCTCAAATGGGATGAATCCAAGTAAAATACCATACAGCTCATATCAATGTCTTTTATTAGAGAGGTTAAAAGTAGCTAAAATTTAGTTAAAAATAAATTATGTCAAGCCATTTCTTTTTCCAGATGGAGCAAAAAACACATTTAAGATTTTTACCAGCTACATATTGCTTTAATGCTTTGGAGGAGGTATAACACCCCCAGCCCATGACATTTACCTATGGCACACAGAGATTTACTCTCAGTTATACCAGGGATACGAGGAACAGGAAGCAGCCAAAAGCATGGAAGATGAGTGCTAAGTTTGATTCAGCTTGTGTTGACTGAAGTCCTACCTAGGTCCTTTCATCCCTTCTTTTTAGTATTGAGCCACCGACTTAGAAGGAAGCAGGTCAAGTGACTTGCTTCTTTAAGCAACAAAAACTTAGGAAGATGCACAATACATATTCTGTGCAAGGTTACTCCTCCAGTCTATGGAGCCCTCTATTTTATCCCACTGTTCAGCCAGCTCAGCATCACCTCTAAATGCCTAATGTAGACTGAGTATCCTGCCATGACACACTTGATTAGAGAGCTGTGGATTGAGGTCCTCTGAGGAGGTACAGACCTCAGGGATTCTCAAGATTTTAAGGAACCAACTACTTAAAATTCTCAACTTAAAGGTCACCATCCAGCCCTTTTTCCTCTCCCCATTCTTGCCTCACTTCCTCTGCACCTTGACACAAAGAACGACGTGAGGGAAACAGTGAAACTCCTTGAACTTTCCTACTCTTGGACTCTTAAGTAGATTTTTCCTTGGAAAGAGAAATCTGCCCCAATACCCAGAGACCAAAAGAAGGAAAAATAAAGTCAAGTGAAGTACACAGGGCTTTTTCCAACGAAGCTCAGAGGGGATTCTGGCATGAGACAATAGTCTGGAAAGAATCAGAGAATATAGTAGAAAGAATGTCTGAAGGACCTCCTGAGATGAAGCCAAGAAAGGCAATTTTTTGACTTCTGTCCAGAAACATTACCCTTTCAGGAACTGAGGTCTGGGGAATTTTTAAAGCTGTTAACTATATCCTTTTAGGTAGTCACTGAGCCAAAGAGTGGAGTAGATAGAAGAATTAATATGAATGACTCAGATTCCACATAAATCCAGATTAGCAGCAGTTTGGGCATCATGAGCTTTTGCCTATTTCCTCCTTTTTTCTCTCTTTCTGTTTTTGTGCTGTTTTTTTTTTTTTTNTTGGTCCCCATACAGACCAACCGGATGAAAAGAGTTTATGGGAGTTCAAGTATGATAAACTCATGATGCCTTGTGGATTTAAAAGCCTTCTGCCCCTGAGCTCTGTGACTCACTCATCTTCAGAAGCCAAGTAAGTTTTCCCAAGTAATTCAGGAGCTGACTGGCTCAGACTCATGGCACAGCTAGGGAAGCATGGAACGGCTATGAATGTTCAAAATCTCTTCCTGGTTTTGAGATAATGCAGCATAAAATAAATCTCCCTTGAACAGATTCAGACCTCCTGCCAGACACCACTCACAGTGTGCACACAGACAGTACCTGATGGGTAGCAATTTGTTAAATTGCCATAATTCTGGATGGATTAAGGGCAAAGGTCTCACATATTACAGCTACAGAGATAAGTCTCATCTTTTGATTGGAAATTCTATTGCTATTTCAGTAAAGCAAGGTTGGACATAACAGCTACAGAAACATGATCACTATTGCCATTCCATTCCTTTTACTTTGGCATTGTTCTGCCTAAAATTTTTCTCCCTCATCCACCTGCAAAAAATCACAAAATGGCATCTGAGCAATATCATTCCTCACAATGGGATGCAGCGGGTAAATGCTGCTGCTGTCTTGTATTTCCTCCATCTCCACAGTTTCTATATCCTTTCTGTCTTTTGGGTTTCTTTAAAAACACCATCACTCCATAAAATCCATGAAATTATAAATTTAATCACATATTGATTGGTTGGCAAGAATATTGTACAAGTCTCCTGTATGTACAAAAATTCACTAAGATTCTTAGGTTTTGCAGCTCTCTTTCCATACTATTCTAATGACTTTTTAAGAATAGTATGATGAAATATCTTAGCAAAATACACATTCATCCATGCGTTTACCACCAAAACAATTTTTTAAAAGTATTTTAAGCAGGATTTGTAATAGCGTTTTCCACAGCTAGAAGGCTCCTTGAAAAATATGATTAATTTTTGAAGTGGCACATATTCAGGTTTTGTCTTATTCAAAGGACTAGAAGCTGTGGCACAGACTTCAGCGTTGACAGGGTCATATCTTGTATGTAGATCTCCCTAGTTGAAAAATTATGTTGAATCATCATTCACTGCTAATCCAGGCTGGTTTTTTACAAAGAAACAAAGTTTCCTTAGACCATGCTTCTGCTTTGATCTTTTATCTCTGCTTAATTAAGAACTGTGATTCATTTTACCTTGCCAGAATATCTTGTATCCCTGATTCATTTTCCCTTGGCGAGATTAAAAAAGGTGACTCTTGGCTGTTTTCTACTTTTACCTTTGCATAGCTGGTCTAACAAAAGTGGCTAACATTTTCCTTATTAATTTTTAGACTTTTGCATTGGCCCTTCTGCCCAAAGGCTGCAGCCTTTCTGTCCTCCTTGCTTCAATTCTGGTAACGCTACCAATGAAAGACATTTGCTTCCTGCATGTAGTAAACTCTTATTAAAACACCTTAGATTTTTTTAAATTCCATTTCCCCTGCAGCACAGAGTAGGACTATGCTTGGATAGGATTTTTTGCAATGGATACCTTTGGCCTCATTAAATAATTACAAAATAAACCAGAAGGGGTTGGTTCCAACCATTATATGGGAGATAAACAGTTTTTAAAATGTGGCCTAATTAAATAATTACTCAATAGACCAAAACAACTCTGATCTGTCATGTAGCTAATGTGCAGTTTTCAAAAACTATCTAATTAAAGTAATTACCCAATAGAGCTGATGGTTCTAAATGAGCCACTACTTTTCTTTGGGTACTTGGTGCCAGATTAAAACAATCTGATTGCATCATTTCTTTAAGAAGGTTTATATGTATCAATCAAGAACATATTAGGATCTTCTTCCACTTCTATTACTTTTCAGCTTTTTTAAGATTCTTCAGTGATCACAGACTTCTGTGATCCCTGGGTGCCAAATGAGGGGGTGCTTCATTTCCAGATTAGAATCTCGGATGCCTCTTCAGTAACAGTGTGTTCCTTTATTTTCTATTAGCTATATTTTCATTTAGAAAAGGGATATCAGAGACCCCTTTGTAAATGCAGGCTCTTTGTATGACACCTACTTATCCTACCCTGGCACCAATATAAAGATTTGGGGTGCCAGTGTGACACGTTACAACTGACTGGTCGATTCTGATCACTGATGTATTTTAGCAGCAAAGCCCTCCTAATACAAAAGCATTTTATACTAATAAAGTTGTGCTTTGCTTGGAATAATTTAACCTCGCTGCTCTCCTTTTCCCTCCCCCTACACTCCTCAGAATAAAAGGAAGCCTCAGCAAAAGCTCCGTTTTGCCAATATGACTGTGCTTACACCAGCGATTTCACCAGCACTGTTCTGTCAATCACACATCACACTTTACCACCCTCCTCATCAACAGAGCTGCTCCAGCAAAATTTTGTATTACAGACCTGACCTGAGCCTCATTAAAGTGGCCAAGGGTCATAGGCTATAAAGGCACACAGACATGTTTGGAAAACAGCAGCTTCCTATCTTCTCTTTAGTTTAATTGCTTTTGAACTTAAATGGAAGCTGACTTTGTTTTCAAATTTTGACCAAAATAATTTCCATGGCTACTTTTGACTGGTTCAGTTTTTTAGCCACAGAAATGTTATCTTTTTAGCTATACTTTGACAATTCAGATATTTTAACATCTTGATCATAGGGCTATGCCTGGAGAGGTTTCAAGGAGTATCCAAAAAGAAGAGGATCAATAACACAGGGCAAATTTTTGTAAAAATTGGAAGGAGACCAATACAAGGCTACTGGAAAGAGATGGAGGACGAAAAAGTTCCCAAATACCAAAAGTGACTTCACTAGACTAGTTCTGAATTGCCAGAAGACCTTTTTGACTTGGTAGCAGGCATAGCAGCTTGCCAACTTTAAGAACAGTCTTTTATTAAGGAACTTATAGAAAGCTTTGGATATTTAATTTTAGTAATCCAAGTGTGAATATATTGTATTTATTTTTAGAAATATTCTTAACCTTCTGTGACTCTTTGCACTGGTATCTGTCATTAAATGATGTTACTCACTGTTGTATTCCCAATACCATAATGAAGCCTGTAGCACATGTCTGTTCTTGTGTTGGCCTAATTGACTCCAAAATTTCACAGACACCATGTGAACCAACTGAGGTCCTCTAGCAATGACAGTGAGAGCCCCAGCCCTCACTACAGTGTGACAGCTTTACTGCTTGTAACAGTGAAAAACAACCAAAGAGCAGAAAACACACGCATGTGCAGAGGAGCTTTGACTTGCAACAGGGTGAAGAGAGTGTGGAAGAGCCAGCAGAGAGATGAGAGCCCTGAACCTAAATCAAAACGAGGTCTATTAGAACAGTAAGACTATTTTCAGGATTTTCCCTTGTTTGAGACTAACCAAAGTGACAATATGCCAAAAGAAACAGTTTTTGTTTTAGTCTGGAAAAGAACACATTCGTTAATAATGCAAAGCTTATCCTTGTTTTTACAGTAACTGCAGCTGAGTAACTGAGATGATAAAATTCCAGTGCAGAGACTTTAAAATGTTTCTATATCATAGATACAAAAAGATTATAAGTATGATCTCCATTTGCCTTAGAAAGACCTTTTATTTTCTTTTGTCAAATCTCTCTGGCAAATATAGCAACAATCCAGATTTTTCAACGAGAATATTGAGCTTGTGACTTCTTAAAAAATTAACTTCTCCCTCTTTAGCCATATCAGTCATTCAAAAATTTTCATAAGCGGGGATCTTTGATATATATGATGAGACGGACTTTGATTCTTGGGACAGTATATTTGGTTATAGATGTCTTTGTTCTATGAATAAAGTCCTCCTATGTGATCTTTGTGGATACAAGGAAGGCACCTTATTAAATATAGGGTCAGGAAATACTTTTGAGGTGTGCAAAAATGTAATAATTTTCTTCTGCTGCTAAAGGGCAAGCAGAGTGGCACAGCCTTCATATCTTCTGTCTGTTAAACTAAGAATGGAATGAACAGTCCCATTCCACAGTTTTCTTGTATTGTAGTTGAAAGAAATTATATTCTTAACTTCTTTCAGCATTGAGAAAAATCCTGAAATATTTTCTTTCTTGCTATTCTTAAGTGATTATTGCTGGGGGGGAGAAGGGGAGGGGGAGGGGCACTGGAACTGATAAATTTTAAAAAACTTAAATTACAGCACTACATGATAAAATGAGAGACTGAGGATTAAAGACAGGTTTACATAAGAAGTTTTCAATTTTATTTTAAATAATTTCTTTCTTTCTTTGTTTTTAGAACAACTCAGTGGCCAGATCTGGGATTCAGTTCTGATTGCATTATGTGACTGGGCAGAGAAGCAAGGATTTACATCCTTTTTCCTATTCAAAGCAATCTACTTTGTTTAGGAACAGTTAGGCTGTAGAACCAACTGCTGTAGGATTCTGGGGATGTCAGATGTACAAACACGTTGAAAAGAGAAATTAGGACAAGGAGTAATGGCTTCAAAAGGAAAGACAATAAACTTAGATTGGATATAATGAAGAAATTCTCCACTGTAAGGGTGGTGAGGCACCAGAACAGGTTGCCCCGAGAAGTTGTGGATGCCTCATCCCTGGAGATGTTCAAGGCCTGGTTAGACTGGGCTTTGAACCACGTGGTCTAGTGGAAGGTATCCTTGCCTGTGGATCTATATGATCTTCCTTTAAAGTCTCTTTCAACCCAAGCCATTCTACAAATCTGTGATTCTAATCAAATTCCTAGAGGATGGTCTCATTATTGTCTATCACCCATACACTCCAAACCCAGCCTTTGCCTCAGAGGATCTCTACATTACTGATTAGACAAAGATGAGCAGTGTGACTTTGAAAGACATGCTGTACTTGCCCTCATTCTTAGAGTGCAGTTTCACAGCAGCTCAAGATGATGTAAGTGCTGCACTTCCTCCTGCCCTGGGCACATAATTCCAGCCTCATTCCTTTATCCAGCTGGCCCAGGAAACATTTTCAATTGAAAACTAAGTGATGTCAGCCAAGTCAGCTTCCTGATCTCATCATATAAGCATAGTTGTTTAATCATTAGGTTTTTTTCTGTAATCTTCTGCTACTGACAGATTTACAGTGGTTTATGAAGCTGTACAAACCTCTGGTCAACCCCAGGATAGAGAGCTTAATGCTACATTCCTCTGAGCCATCCTGTTCTTACCCATGTTCTCCAGTGATGGGAATGTGGGCAGGGAGTTGTGTTGGCTGAACTGTTGATTTTGTGACAACTACCTCCAGTGAAAAAACTAATTCAAGCTTGTGCAGGATGAGTTAATTATTTTACTCCTCTGTCAAGGTAACAGGTAGCTTGAAAAGTAGTCTGCTCCTACTGAACTGCAGCAGTGTAGTCTGAGCTGGTGATCCCCTCATGGCATAGCGTGATGCTATCACTGCTCTTTAGAAATAACCCCCTGTATGGGCTCTGAAGATCTCCTGACCTTTTTCAGCATTTGGTTTGTCTTAAACTTCGCTAGAGATGGCTTTTTTCCTTCCAGCAACTGTTCTACACCATCTATACCACTTCTCTTCAAAGGTGCTGTTAAACTAATCCTTAATTTTATAAGCCAATCAGCTCAGTGTGTGGTAAGGTAACAAGAAGATAAGAGCTCTTGGCATGTGCCTGTGTGCAGCTGTGTAACCTTTCCCACCCTGCAACACTTATCTGACTTCAAGAGGAAGGCATCAAAAATACAGCATTGTGAACTATTTTCACAGCATACGGGTCTGGCTGTGCAGTGTTTTAAACCCCCCTCTGGTTCAAGTGCCACACATATTTTCTGTTGAATACATTCAGTGCTGAACTCCAGTGAGAATGGCAGCAGTGTCCTGAACCAACAAAAGCATTTATTCAGATTACCTTTCAGATGGCCACTATTCCCACTGAAGTCAATAGGGACACAAGGGTTAACTGTTTAAATTTAAACAGATGCCTCAGAGCTTCTTGACTTGAGAACAAAAATTAAATCCTGGGGCTGTTAAGTAAAACTCCTTCACTCTGGTTTTGGATTCTCTGATGAGTGAGAATTCTCAAAGGGGGGTGGCTGTGGAGAAAACCAAGAATTAACAGTGAAGTTACAATAATATTAAGCTAGTTATTACAGTCAGGGGAAGGAAGAAATAAAAAATACACACTCTAAACCACACACACAATATTTCATATTCAAGATTTTTAAAAGTTTAAATTTATCTTGAAATATTGAAATTCTATTTCTTGTTATTATTTTTGTCATAATCATAAGAAATATTTTCTTATTAAACCCTACAAAATTTTAAAGGAAGGAAATACAAAGAAAAGAGGATTTAGAAAACATTAAGTAATTCATAATTGAAAATCCTATTTCATCCTGGAATTTAAAATGTTTTCCATTTAACCTGAAACTTAAAATTAAATTTGCATTTTTGTTGCAGAAATGCAACAGATCAGAAATAAATAGTAGCAGTACTAGTGATTTCTTTTTGGAATATTCTTTTTCAAATTATAATCCTTTTACTGAAACAAAAATGCAGTGCTCTAGATCCGCTGCTGAGTGATGGAGAGGAGGAGGATAGCAAGGGAAAGTAGCTTTTGGTGGGTGAGATTCTGTCTTGTAAGGTTTTTTATGGAGGAACATATATTTTCAGCCCTTTCAGCTCTTTTTTTGGGTGACAGTTGCTTTTCCTACCTGAATATATACTCTACGTTAGAGAAACAGATAAAGAACCCCAGTGATTGCTGACTTTGTTTCTATTGTCATATTTGTTGATGTTATCTTGGTTTATGTGGGTCAGAAGGCAGCCACCCTTGGCTCTCTTGCTGCTGCTGTCACTTAGAGCTCTGAACAGTGGCCCCACCGTGTTACCAAGTTAGAACAAAGGCACTTTTCACCCATTTATCACACAGACAGCTGAATACACATGGTGTAAAACATTACAGAACCAACCTCCAAATCCTTCTGCTTAATAGCATTGTATTCCAGCACCAATTGTTCTCTAGACAAAGAGGTGCCATAGGGCACCAGAGGGAAACATATCATTTCAGAGTGTAACATATCATAGAGAGCAGTTGTGAAAGATGTCCTTGCCCATGGCAGTGGGGTTGAACTAGGTAATCTTTAAAGGTACTTTCCAACACAAACCATTCTATAACATAATCCTCACAATTGTGGTAGTAGGAGTTTTTTGTTGTGTTTTACAGCTAAGTGACATTGTTTTGAAATAGCAAACAAGACAGATAAACAAAACAATCAGCTGTGTCAGACTTATACAGACAAGATTTTCTAATTAGGGGGGCTGAAACTTCAAGGTCACTGCTGGGATTTTGAAAAGCAGATATAAAGGCTGGGGCAATGAGTGGTCTCAGTGGGACAGGGAAACAAGGAAGGAAGTGATGAGTCTGTGAAGGAACCTCTACTTTTCCCTTATGAAAAGCTTTTCCCCCTTTGCCTTTGATAAGTGCACTCAAAGCACCGAGAATGTGAGACAAAATGCTGGACATGCTGAACTCAACAGCAGAGCTGCTGTCATCTTGTACAGGCCACGATTTCAAACAGAAGCAGCTGTATGAAACCCAACTTGGAGCTGTTTGAAAGAACCTGAATCTCCTTTCAGAGAATCCTTCTTTTACACTGACTAATCAAAACTAGAAGCTTTAGAGTGGCTCAATATAATCGTAAATAATCATCATCATAAATATCCACATGGCAAATCTGAAAATGTGTAAAACACCACATTCTGAATAATAGTACCCTCTTTGTTCAGTATTAAGCCCCAGTCATCCTGGCTTTATCTTCGAGCAAGTTACTGTAGTACTGAATTCTAATGAAATATTTTCATCTACATCTACTGTTTTAGGTGTTGCTATTTTTGTTGCTGCTATTATTATTATTAACTATTATCATTATTTGCTTTCTCTATGTATTAGTTATTTTTTAGCTCTGTAGCTGTCTGTGATTGTTCATATAAAATAGTGGTCTAGTGATGTACATAATCAAAATTGATTTAAAAGTAATATTCTATGGAATCTGAAGAACGAGTAATCTCTCACAGAAGGTGATGGATGAATAGTTCAATACCTGGCACGTGCTGCTATTTCAAGTTCTTCAATCTTCTTTTTTAACTCTCTAATCAAAAAGTTTGATTTAAATACATGTATTTAATTTATATAATATACACTCAAATTTTAACCTGGGGAGGAGGAAGGGGGAGTGATTCCCTGTAGCCCAGAGATTTCTAGAGTGACTTATCCAAAACAGTGCAATTTTTGATCTCCAGCTCCAATAAGAACAATTAAAGAAAATACCTTTCAGAATCAAAATCTGTCTGGATGTTTCACTATTCCTTCAGGATATAGATTATTGAGTTTCAAGAAAATCATATGCTGAATAAGCAGTCAAATATGCAAAGCAGGATTTATCCGACAGGAAAGACACACCCTGCCAATCTGTGGTGACTTAAAGTCATTATTTGGGATTCCCAGCAGGAGATAAAGCTTTGTACTGAACAAGGCACAAACTCAGCCTAAGGTGTCTTTCCCCTTTCTCACAGAGCAGCCAAATCACCAGGTTCTCAGGGTATGGGTGAGTCTTTTTATCTGCCTTGCTCTTTCCTAACCCTTCCCAATCCCTTAATTTCTTCAAAACTCTTGTGTTACTGTGGGAAGTTCCCATTACAATAAAGTGGAATTTCCCAAGGAGTGAAATTCCATCATTAGAAAATTCCCAATTATTTCTGCTAAGATTTCTCATTAAATTAGCTCCCTAAGCACTGCTGGGTGAGGATTCCAAGTTCTCTATATCAATGAAAAACAGCTGTATCTCCTGGGAACTTGAAAAGACATTTCTCAGGGGAATAAGAGCCCTAAGGTGATGCAACCACTCATTGTAGTTCTGGAACTGGTGATAACACTCATACAATTACATGTTTTTAAGAGATTTTCAGACACATGTTTCTTATAGTACCGAAGTTATCCAATCTGGAGAACAAAACAACAGTGTATTACTTAGGTCACCATTGGATCATATTGTGGCATTTCAATAAAAAAACAAAAATGAGGTAAGGGCTTACTGAGCATTTCTAAATAACAAACAAATCCATTAAAATCTGGAATTTAAATGGATTTTTAGATATTCTGCAAGCAGAAAAAAGAGAGAAATAAATCAGATACATTATTCACCACAAAGTACTCTCCCAAGTCCTCTTTTTTTCGCTTTTTTTCTTTATCTAGCAAACTACAGAACCAGCCATTGCTTTCTGGGGATTTCATTACCATGTGGAAGACATATTGTAAGAAAGCTTGTCCACTAGGGAAGCATTATCTTTTACTGGCAATCTGTGAGTGCCACTGAAAAATGACCTTTTACTATCAAAATATTAATGTCTTTATCTCAAGAAAGAATTTAAAATCTAAACCTCGCATGAAAATGGGATATCATTTTTCTTTGCACACCATGGATATGGTTCCTTCATAATGTCTGTATAATTCTCTGTTTTACATGCACCTGGAGCCATATTATATGATAACTAAACGTTATTATATTTCATAAGTCTATGGTAGTGTTCCTGTCATGGGGAATGAAAACTGTAGACTACACATATTTGTATCTTGTGCATAAAATTCTGGGGTTTCTCTGACAGACAGACAGGGATAGTGGGCAGCAAGAATTAATATCTGTGTGAACCTGGAGGTGAAACAATAGAGGACCACTCAGTTTAGGGGCTTACTTACATTACTGTCATTCTCCTGGTTCTAAAAGAAAAGCAGAGCGAGCAATGATGCTTCCTTTGCGTGCTCATGTCATCACAGTTCTTACATCCCTTCACTCATGACTTTGCAGCACCTACTTCATTCCAGGGAAAGTGCATAAGTCCCACATTTCCCTGTGAAGAATGTACTACACTGCTGATCATCTGTGCCCCTGAGTCCTGGGGCATCATTCCACCCAGAGGGAAATAGGTGATGGGGAAAAAAAGAATGAGAAGGGCAGTCCCAAAGCACAGGTCCAAACCTAAAGCCCAAATGTTTATACTGGTTCTTGATTCATAGGTTTTAGTTTGGCATCCACTTTTTTACAGCTAGCCACAAGGGGGAAAAAATTATATGTGAAAGAAATGCTGAGATAATAGAAAATGGAAAGATGAAGTTACATTACATGCATGTGAGAAGCAACACACAATCCTTTTATACAGATAAGAACTGAATTGGTTAGTTTATTTGGGATAGATTATTTCTTGCAGAATTTCTTTGAACCTATGCCTTGAACAAGTGAGATTGTTACTTCCCCCCCTGTAATCATAGTAATCCAACGCTATTGAATAATCAGGAAAAGACAAATTCATTTAAAAATATTTACATGGATTACTAAGGATATCAATAAGCATTTAAAAATGCTCTAGCTGAATCACTGTCCTTAGGACACAGTAGATAAACCTTAACTCATGAACCAAGGACAAGCTCAGAAATTCTTGCATAATTAAGATAATGGGATGGCTTGATAATATCAGAAGGGACAGTCCAAATCCTTTCCCCTCACCACAAACCTGAAACAAATGTGTCTGCCTTTGATTCAAATCTAGTACTCAGCAAGCTGATTTAACTCACTAAACAAGCAGAAAAATTAATCCAAAAAGAAGTTGGTAACATTGTTTTGATTTGACTTTGTCAGCTCCTGTAAGAAAAGCATATGCTATAATTATGTCTTGCACTTCAGTTCTACTGATATCCACAGGAATTCAAGAGCATGCAAAACATTCAACAGAAGCTTTCTTTCATGAAACCAACAGTTCAACATAAGGAATTAGCAGAATTCAGAAATTGGAGCCTCTTCTCAGATGTGCTGACAACAGAGGACTTAAAATGGATCTACATTTCTTTTGCTCCCTTTCTCTGAAGACACCAATTCACTTCTAGAGGGGAGCTGCTCTTTTTAGTGGTGCTAAAATTTAGCTACAGTCCCATATCTAAAACAACACACAGGCCAAAATAAAACCTCAGGTAGAAGCATCTAATGCTGCATGGTTTAAAGTGACTGCTGTGACCAAAAATTCAGATGATAAAAGACAGCATAATGTTTTTAAGAATTTGCAAATAGCCTTATTACCTAAACCCATCAGTGTGGGAGTTAAAAAAAACAGCATTAATATTCACATTCCTACAGCAACACTCTGCAGCATGGAGATTTTAGGTCAGCTTCATTTTAGAAGGATAAATAATGAATTGAAGTGCCAAATCATATTGTGGACACATTCTGTAATGCAAATGCCTCTTAAAGGCAAAAGAGAGACTCATGCTTAGAAATCACATAGAAAAATCTGTATCCGATGAGTCCTCAGTAACTACATTGCAATTTATAAAAGATTTCTGCCCTCATCTACTTCCATGAAAACTTGTTTTTTTCCTAGCACCTTCCAGTAAGGGGTCTGATTTCATGGTAGAAGTAAAGGTACTAATGTCTGTATCGTATGGCCAGCCTTTTTTACCAAAAGATAGAAAAATGGATTTTGGCCATTGCTTTCAGTCACCAAAATTCATGGTCCAGGACTGTGGTATAAAATTCAGGTGTGAACTGAAAAGATTAGGTCTCAATAGATATATTACTTGGCTGTCTTATTTCTAGAGGAAAAAAACCAAAAAAATCCCAGGGAAATCACAGAGAACTTTAAAATCTTAAATTAACAAAAATGTTAGTACATTGCTACCAGAGCTTCAAGTTATTTTGTCCCCAGATCCTAAGGCCCTCTGTTAGGATTCACTGGGACTATTTAGAGAGTCAGGTTTGAGTGCATAAACACATTTCTTGTTTCAGATCTCAGTTTGACTAATTAATCAAATTGCATTATTTTTAATAGGTTTTTACAAGTTGGATTTAGGGTGAGGTTTATGCTCTATTTAACCTGTGTTTTAAATGAAGTACTGTGAACTTTCACTATCTATGACTTAGTCTTATACATGATATCAGGAGATCAAATGAGCCAAAATAATTGGTCATTAACATCCATTTCTCTTTTTTCATACATTTGCAGAAACAAATACTTTGAGTTTCAAGGATATTAGGCAATTCTTGTCACCTTCACTTCCCAGAGTGTTGGACATAACAAAACAGCAATCATAATGCAGGGAAATAGGACAAACCACAAGTGGGAATCCTTGATCCATTGCAAAATATAATTTCATACAGAATAAAAACCTCTTCAAAAGAGGAGGCAGTTGCATTTGGTTATTTTTTCCATAAAGTTTTATAAAAGGTTGGCATTTTGCTTTGGTTTGATTTGCTTTTTCATAGAAGTTCATTTCCCAGAGATGAAAACTGAACTTCTAGCTTTTCCACCATTTGCTGAAAGATTTTTAGCTTAAGATAATGAAGGGTTAAATTTAACATCCCTTGAACTGCCAGAGATTATGAGTAATGCTTCTGAAATTAATGCATTTCCTCTACTTTCAGATGCTAGATGACAATCTTGGCAAATATCCTACACAATATTCACTAAGGGGTAGCAAAATTCTCTCCACAAAATATATGATTCTTTATTAAATTATAAAATGAAAATGTCTTCAGAACTCTGACGATTTATTGGCCTATGAGCTGTGGTCAGCTAGGCCCATACATCTTATGATGTCTTATCCCATGACTCTCAAAGAGTCTTATTCTGGAGTGTGTGGGGAATGGATTAATCCCAATAAAATAACCAGCATGCATGTAGAAAGACTTATTCCACTGTAGGAGGACTGAACTGTTTGATTAAGTTAACTACACAAGTGGAAAGGAAAAATAATTTTCAGTAGCTGTTCCGTAAAAATGAATAAAGACATAGATAAGTTTGTGAACCAATCTCCTCATGTCAGTAAGTCTTTTCATCTATACCAGAAGGTATTTCTTTACATAAAATCAGGAAGAGGAGAAATTTCTAAACTCTCCAATGTGAGCTGTGGTAGAGAATTCCCACTTGAGTAATACCCTTGTCTAAACAGATAGTTTATAGAGCATTTGGTAAAGTTTGAGCACATGATCACTAATTTTCTTCAACAGTAAGCAAAAACATTAAGTACTTTAAATTTGCTGACTTCCTGAATGATCTGCACGATTTCTTTAAAAATCATGTCTAATTACTATACATCAGTTAATCTCACTGAGTCATTCTATTTCAGAGCCTTGCCTTGAATTAAAAGGAGTTCAGGTACAATTAATGGAAATCGTAGCCCCTTCTAACACCAGGAGGAAAGATTTTTTCCTTACAATCAGATCAAATTCTTGATTTAATTTACTTGAGGTTTTTGAGAGATGTAAAGTCACTGAAACTCCACTGACTCAGAAGAACTACTAGATTAATTGCATTCAGTCACAAGAACACAAATGCCCTGATCTGATGCTTGCACAAGGAGGGTCATGTGTCTTATATGATTCAGTAAAACATGAGTAGCATCAGCTGGTGTCCAGAAGCCAGCTTCTTCACGTGATTATAATTAGGAGCAATGAGTGCAGTGAATTCACAAGTAACTTCTCAGTTTCAAGAAAAGCAGAATAAGATGATAAATTTGATTAATAAATTGTGTCATTTACTGCATGGTTCCATTTCTCGGTCTCCAAAGACTATTTTATAATTGAGAGTCATCTGACAGCTACAATCTGCATCACAATGTTGTTTTCACACATGAGACAACACTGATTACTAGAACACATCCAACATATTGTAACAAGAACAAACAGTGTAGCTGCAGACATTCAGCCCCTTTACACCACACATGCTCTTGCCTTTGCCTCACACAGACAAACATGATTCCTTCACAGAAATCTTAATAACTTCTTCCAACATTTTTAAACATTGTTTTTATTTAGTACCGCATCTTCAGCAATATGTGAGCCTATTATATTGATGTGAGCAGCTATATTCATTGGAATGAGAATCAGGGGCTTGTAAATCAATGGCATTAGGCAGCTGACATGACAGGGACCTGGGGGCCGATTTCTCACTTTACATTGCTGATTGAGTAGATCATGGAATCTCACAGAACAGATCAATGTTTTCCCACCAGAGGACAGCTGCTTTCACTGAATTACCAAACTAGCACAGAATTGTAACACGTAAGTTATTTTGCAAATGGCCCAAATGTGGTTCAGAAAATGGTTCTTCTACTACAGCAGAAAAGTCAGAGCTTTTCTTTATGAAATACAGCTTGTTAATAAGTTATCATTTCTTAAAGTTATAATTGCAATTATCATTTGTATGGTTAATTCAAAGCCACATAATTGAACCATGCAATCCAACCAGTGTTAGGAAACAAGTGAAATCTCTTGGCCTGTACTGAGCAGGCAGTTTGAAGAAAGGAGAGCAAAAGTCCTTTTCTTCCCCAAAGCTATAGAGAAGTGCACAGAGAACTGTCATTTTCCTGCTGATCAGCAAATACTGACAAGCATTTCCTTTTGGTCATGTGACCAGCATACAGGAGAAAAAAAAAGGTTTGTTCATATTTTTCTAATAGTTCTTCTTCTCTATTCTTGGAACAGGTTCTGAGTATGTGATAAAAAATATCAAATCCTCTTGATCACATTGAAATACAGTTACCTCCTTAACCCATCACATGCTTATCCATGATGCCATTGTCACTGAGGGATGTAGGAACATGGCACACAGAGATGGAACCTGGCACCCAGAGATGGATTAGTCAGTCACCAGGTTCCCTACCACTGAAGGCAATCACATCAGACACACTTTTAAGTAAATTTATAAAGCTCCACTGTACAAACAAACAAAAAAAAAAAGATTGAAAAATTTGTTTTAGCATTCTAGACTCCTTTAGGAAGGCCATTCTGAGACCTATCAACTGCTCTGATTTTTGAAGTAAACTGTGAGATTGTGAGATCACCTTTGGTACTGAAGCAAGCCAGAATAAGGAATTTGTGTCCAGCAGGAAACCAATGCAATAAGCCCAAGTACCGCAGACATAAAGTGAGGAAAGAGGATTCAGACATCTGTTTTGGGAATGTCAAAACAAAAAAAAAGGTTGTTTCTCTTTATCAAAATGGAAGACTTCAAAGTTCTATAAGGCAAAACTAGAAGAATCAGCTAAAAAGGGGATGTTTTCAAGATGAAACGTGGCAGAAAAACAGAAAAGTAATGTTAAAGTCAATATTCCCCTGCAGTATATATCAGCATTAACAAAAATCTAATTAGGATTTTATTTGCTAAAGACTAGAAGACATCAATTATTTTCTTGAAGGTGGAGATACAGAAAAGGACATCTCTCCAATAAGGGCAGGACTCATTTGACAAAATGTGGATAACTGCACTGGAGATGTTTGGGAAGACCTCAGATTCCTACTCTGTTATGACAGTATATTCACTAAAGGCTTTCCAAGAGCTGCTTCTCGCCACCAATCATAAAGCAAGCTGAGGGCTCGCTGAGCTGTAGATTTCTGTAGTAAAATAAACTTAACCCCATACTGATGCTTCAGTGATGCAATTATTAAATGTTGTGAGTGCATGTGCATAAATATTTCAAGTTGTTGCAATATTTAAATGATGATTTAAATATTGAAATGGAAATATCATCACTATATTCACAGTATGATGATTTATCTTTTACTATTACTTTAGTTTTGTTGTTTCATATGCTATTAAAGAATCTTTAAAATAGAGATGATTGACTGCTGGATTTTAATTCCCAAATAGTGAGATCTTCTGGCAGCATATGGATAATTCCATTGTATCATATTGCCAACATTATTATGTCATGCATCTAGAAGCACATCCACGTATTTATGTGTATGAATTTGATTAATCCCATTCAATTTCTCACTTGTAGAGAACTTAGAACACATGTCAGGATTTGTGAGATCAGAGGCCATGACTTCTGACAGCTGAACACTGAAGAACCTCACTGCACTCGTTTATTTTTCCTGGGCCCAGCAGCATTCACTGGGTTCTTTTCTAGGCTCACCATCCCCACTAGAGAGTTGGGGAAATGATGCCCTTGTTCCACCCATTTTGGGGAAAAGTATGGTTATTAAGTTAACAGCCACCTGAAGGCTGAGCTGAATGCCAACTTGTTGTGGCTGAGAAAGAGGATTACTGCCACTTACTGAGGTCAAGCAGAAACACAGAACAAAGAGTTGTGGTTAAATAACATCTTAAACTTCTGCAGTTAACTAAACTAAAATCAATGCCTTAGACATCAGAGAATTTTTATTTGGTAGCGTGACTTTGATGCTTTGTACTTACACAAGGAGTACTGTGCAAGAGATTGTGTGCATTAATAAAAGTATGTAATTTTTAATACACAAATGAGGGGATTAATTAAAAAAAGCACAAAGATAACAGCAAAATAAAAACATTTTATACTGAAATGGTTAAAAATATGTTGAGAGAGTATTTAAAAACTATTCTGTACCCTGATGGCTTGGAAAAGGTAAACAAGATATTAAAAATGCAAATGAAGGAAAAAGATGTTCTTTATCCAAGTAGAACTAGTCTTGGAGGAGAAAAAGAGACAGTGAAGGGACTGGGTTACAATTATACCTTTCTAACATCTCCTTTTTTTATACAGATGTGTCATTTCACTGTTTCATGGGAGACTGCACTGGGGCTGTATGTGTATTCAGATGAAAGGAGAAGATGTGATTGAGAGAAGCAAAGGAATTCCCTTTTTGGCGAGCTTCCCTCCTGAGCACAGCACTGCCTTCAGAGACCTGAGCCTCCAAACCTATGCTTACATATAAAGATTGCTGTAAATGGAGAAGAAAAAGACACCACCCCCTCAAAGCAAATGAACAACAACAAAAAAAACCTCCTTGAAAATCTTGTGCTTGACTGAAACTAGGGGAGCTATTTCATGCTGTATTACCACAATGATTAATTTTATTTTGAGACTTATAAAAGGACTAATTGCCCTAATAAAAATTAAAAGGCCTTTGCCTACTAAAAAGATCATCTTACAAGCTGATATTTAGTGTTTTCAAGTGACTAATTTAATGGCAGTAACCTTAAAAGGGCCTGATTTGTCAAGCTGTCTCATCACTGCTGCAGCTTGGGCTACAGCTGCTCGATGAGAATTGCTCCTTCCTGTGAAACCAAAAGATCTTGTCTGCCAGATTCAAGAGGGACAGCTTATTTGAAAACTATGTCTGGCTGTTACAGCTTTAGCTTGAATGAACAGTTCCTCTTTCCTCGAGCCGTTTTACTGCCGTGTTTCCAAGGTCTGTTTTGCCCTGCCATTTGCACTGCTGTATAATTACTCAAAGTATAGGTGACCTCAATTAATGTTGATTTGCTGTTTTCTCTCCTGCTCAGTCTGACCCAGCACCCACTGAAGTCAGGACTCCAATGTGCTTCAGCTGCAGGAGCTGGATGTCAGTCCACACACTGCAAGACAAACACTAAGCCCAAGTGCATGTAAACAGCTGTACACTAATTCTTTCTAGTCCTCTCCTCCTCTTAAAACAAGGACTTTTCTCATGCTAAGGAGCAGCCCAAACTGAAGAATGAGTTGCCAGTCCCGTGCTCCTCATGACAAAAGCACTGAACAATTCCCTCCCATATATATGTATTTTTCAAACACCTGGACACCTTCAGTTAAACTTTTCCCAGTCAGCTTTTCTGTGGAGAGAGGCAGTCTGTTTTTCAGAAGGTCTTTACCTTTAGCTGCTTAGAAGTGTATGAGTCATGCGGGAAACATCCAGGATCCTTGAGCAAAGGAACCTTGATCCCCCTATGCAGATTAGGACAACTGGATCCTGACTGGGGCAATTCACATGCTCTCAGCAGCAGAGGAAAACAATCACATTCAGTCAGATGACAGGATTACATCAGATTCCATCTGCTGTGCAAAGGTGTTTTATCCAAATAAGTAGAAGATCCCAAGATACAGAATACACTAAAGCCTGACATCCCAGCCTTGTATTCTTATCTCTTTAAAACGCCTTATGGCTAATATCATCTTTTATTCAGCACTATCACCTCTTCAATTTTTCATTTCAATCTCAAAGCTAACGTCTTGACTGAGGTTCCTTTTGCTGATTAATATACAACAGTAAAATCCATTTTAGGGGCAACTGACACTGCTTTGGGGATTGTACATGACAGTAAAATCATGTCAGTGCCTGTTCTGAAGCTATGACTTCAGACCCTGTGTATTCCAGCTGGCAAACATGCAGACAAGCACTGGCTGGGATCACAACGCCCCTGAGGGCACTATCCCCAGTGCCTGCCCTCCTGCTGGGTGTGGGGTCACACCCAACTGGCCTCCACCAGCCTGTGCTGGGACATGATGGGAGAGGGTTTGGCATTCTAGGCTTGGCAATGAGCTCATAATGCCCCTGTGAGCTCGGGACACAGCTCCAGTTAGCTGGAATTGTGAGGTGGAAGTCCCACACCTCTTTGGAAGCTCTCTTTTTATGTCAGGTGCACCTGGGCAGTGGAAAGGGACAATTTTCCCACAGTTCTGAGGGATTAGGGGCAAGCTGTGGGGAAGAAGGGAAAGAGTGAGGTGGGGAGGTATCCAAATGTGCCACTTGAGTACCTAATGTTTTATAAGTGAGACGTTACAGGGATGCTGAGGATTAATTCTGTGCTATCTCCCAGCTCCCTTCTATAGCTGGCAGGAGAGAGGGCTGAGACCTGACCCCTGTTTCAGCCATCTGTGACTGTGGTACTGTCCTCTGGGGGCTGAACTCATCAAGGGGGGCTGCTCTTCATGGGACTCTAATATAAAGCATATCATGGTGTTACCAAGCCCTGGTATGAGTTACACAATTATCTAGCACATTTTCAGAGCTTTTAAGGAAAGAGGAAACTTTGTATTTTCTTCTAGGCTTTTAACGCAAATACACATGGCTTTTCTTTTTTCTTTCCCTGCCTGTTGTGATTAGGAAAATCTCTTTGCAGCACTTCTATTTTTACAAGGCTATCTTATGAGGTACAATACAGAAGGAAAACCTGAAGGTTGCTTTACTAGTCAGTACTCAGGTAAGCCAAGAATCCCCACACTGATTCATGAGATTTAAAGTACACTTTGAGAACTTTGTGCATTTCTTTCTGCTTTCTCAGCATTTTAGCTTCACAGCACTCACTTCCCTGAAATTTCCAGTAACAAAAACTATGTGAATTTTACTCTTTAATATTTAACAAAGTTTAGGGTAATGCAATACATTGTATACAGGTGATTTTAAATTGGCCAGCTATTGTTATACAATGGCTTTGGCAAATGTGGCTCAGCTGTGACAAAAGAAGTTTGAAATGTCATAGCAGTGCAGGAATTGAAAGTGGAACATGGGTTAAATCAATCTACTGTCCTATTCTTCTCTTCTTCTTTCTTCTAGTGCACAAATAAAAAAGAAGCAAAGCAGGCACGCAGCCACCTCAGATATAAAGACTTCTAGGACACTAGTGTGGACAAAGTAGAATAAGATATAGTCACTTCAGGCTTGATGTAATTGCCAAACAAGCTGCAGTGGCTACCAGGAATATCTTTCTCCAGGCAAGAATAGTGCAACATGCATGACACAGCTCTGCTCCAGTGCTTTGAGTATCTTTATCCCCACAGACACCACACCAAATCAGAAAAAAATATCAGAATGTTATTAATTTGAGTCAGCTAAGTAAAGGAGTGGCATAAGAGACTCTGCTTTTGTGTGTTTGCCGCTGAGCAATCTTTATAAGTGGCATTTCCTGGACTGCTGACTTGGATTCTGGCTGTATCACCCAGAGGTGAGAACACAACCTCCAGGACATGGGGTGAAAATACACTCTCCTCTAATGAGCTGTAGCCACACACCTCTGTAGCCTTCACTTAAGCAGTTTAACTTAACTTCTGTAGCCTTCACTTAAGCAGTGAACACAATTGCTGCGCCACACAGAGTAACTCCGAGAGAGGCAAGTCCCTGAAGTTTTAGAAAGGGAACCACACCGGAAAAGGGAATTGTCTTGGGCAGCGCTCTCTGGAAGAGCTGTCTCTGGAGGTTGCTTGGGAAACAGCTTCTGGCTAACATCTTGTCCCAAAACCAGAGCAATGTCTCCATCATATTTAGGGAAATGGACAGGACTGAAGTTCTTGAGTCTGCCTTCCCTCAGCTCTCAGAGACAATATCAGGTCTCCAGCCTTTTGTCCGTGGCAATAGAGAGAATCATCTGATGCTGCACTAGCAAAATCATAGAGAAGTTGAATGAAAAGATCTGTCATTGTCTAGCCAAGGCTGGCTCACATATGCAAATTTTACACATCCCCTGGTAGTCCCCAACATCCTTGCTCAGCAGTTCCTGTCTGATTCAAACAGAGAGCATCTGCTAGGGAGGGTGATTTTTCTTCTGGTTGATAGGGGATCTCAGATGTTCCCAGTGTTGGACTTCCAAGCTGACACAAGTTTTTCACACTCTGAACTGTCTGGTGATGGCTTCATGGATGTTCAGTGGAGCTTAGTTCTAAAATCACACTTTTTTTATTTACCTAAGTGAGGTTTAATCTATATATTTCTGAATATATAGAATATATATAGCACTGAAAGATAAATGCTCCTGTGACTCTACTTCTGTTTCCAATCTGTAAATACACTCTTTAAATGTAAATTCTCTCATATTACTCACGTGTGTGACATTTATGCAGCCTCAATAACCACACAGGTTTGCACCTAATTTTTCATTATGCTTTGTCAAGTCAGGCACAGAAAATAAACCTGACTTTCTAAGCCCATGTGCACATATAGAATTGGACACCAATACTTGGACCATCTTAAAAATAGGTTCTTCTAATTTGAAATTCAAAGATATGAACAATTTTTAATTCCATTAAATGGACTGTGGTAGGAATCAGGTCCAGTTTGTACTTGAGTCACTGAAATTAAAAAGAAAAAAAAAGTTGTTTTCTTTTGCAACTCTAATTGCAATATTTCAATAATTTAAAATGTTAAGACTGATATTTTATGGATATCAGAAGCTCAGGGTCATATACAACTTGTCTTTTAATTCAAGTGTGGTTTCAGGTGAGACTGTTATTATTTCAATTAACAGATCTTCTGTTATGAGAAATATATTCTGGATTATGTCTTGTTATTCAAATAATTAGTTTCAATATTAGAATAAAACAATAATAACAATATTAATACTAATAATAAACAGCAATTACTTTAAATAATTTTTTGAACCAGACTGAATCTGACTTCCAAAAGCAAGTAAATATTGTTATTCTTTTTTCACACAGGTGAAATCTGAGACCCAGAGGAAAAGCTACATGATACAAGAAAGAGAAGCTAGAACTGGGATTTTAAGCTTCTTAAACGATTATCTCATACTTCTGTAAAGACTTGATGGCTATGTCTTGCTGGATTTTCATTAAAATATATATTTAAATAACAACTTGAATCTGCCATAAAAAATCTAAAATGTTGTTCACATAGTTTTTCAATTAATATTTACATTTAGCTAAGCAGAGCACAGCATAATGACTATGAACTGAAGTTATGGCTCTGTAGTTTGTTTGTTTATGGCACACCACATGTTCCCATGGAAACAACCCACTGTATCTATGGTAACAGGCACAGCGGTATAAACTGTGAAACCAAAAAGAGGAAGTTAGTAAGCTCAAGTTCTAAGAAGAACTTGTCAAAATGGAATACTTCCTGTAATGAAAATCTGTTATAATCCACTGGGCAATTGTCATAAATCCTTGTTTCGATCTCAGATCTGCTGGTGGATCCCAGATATTCAAATATGCAGCTCTGCTGGTGTTGTGAACATGGTCTGTGTGGGGTGAGCATGTTCTCTTACCTCAGGGGCTGCATTTATTTCAAGTCATCAACAGAGCTTATGCTCATCTGCCACAAAAATATCCTGCAAAGGATTGGGGTTTTCCTACACTGTACAAAATACACACAAAATTACTGGGTGTTTTTTCCTGTATTTCACTTGTTCACCAGAGTTCTTTATGCCATTTAAAAAACAAACAAAGCTTTGCCACAGTAGAAGATATCCACATAATCCTATGCTAATATTTTCCAAAGTTGTTCAGAGTCACCATCCGGAGATATTGATCTCTCTCCATTAACGACAGGGAGGACTTAAGTTTGTAGGCTTTGGTAAACTGAATTTCACAATAGTGAAATACTCAAAATAGCCTTTATAAATACCATCCTTCAAACATTCAAAACAAGTACACCACTTGAAGACAAATTGTGTGTATTTCTTCTTAAATTAAAAACCAGAACATTCCATCATTAAAACTACTTCATGAATTGTTGGTGTTCAAAAATTCATTTTTTTTATTTTGAATTTCACTATAGATGCACCCTGATTATGAGTTCTTACTGGAAAATTGACCACAGAAGGAAGTTAAACAGGTGAAAATTTTATGTGCAAATAAATATACATATAGATTTGGAAATATATTTGGTCACAACTGACAAAAATAAATGTATTGGAAAAAAATCGTGCATTTGGTGTTCGCCACTCTATCAGAGATCATTACTCAAAGTTTGTATCATTTCCTGTAGCATTGGCTCTGGTCCAGGAGGTGAAAATGCCCTACATGAGATTTGGTCCATCAAGGATATGATCCTGTGTCTTCAGATTTCCTGCCTAAATCTTTCTTCTTCAACAAGCATTTTTCCCACCCTTAATCCTAGCACTGAATCTGGAACAATTTACAGGACAAAAGTTAGTAGGTGCAAAAGTTCTGTGTCTGAATTCACCTTTGTTAAATGCAGAATCCTTCCAAAGGAGCACAAGGTTTTTAACAGGAAACTCCAAGGAGAAGCTTGTATATATTTATGTAGCCCCATAAACTTTATGGACTCTTGCATGTTCTTACCAAATGAGATTGTGCCTCAGTGCACATTTGACCCATCCACACCTGGTGTGAGAACAAACTTGGATTTTAACTGGGTGGAGCACACGTGGCCATCCATAAAGCAATTACTCAGAAGTCTTACACAGCAGTTGCATAATTCCTTTTCTATATCATAAAGGAAGTGATGTGCAAGAGAAAGCAAAATTGTGCTTAACTTAAACATTGTGGTCAGGAGGCAGTAGATTATACCACAATTTTCTGTTCTACTGTGCCATTATACCACTGTGAAATTATGGAGTTCAAAATCCCCATGCTGGCAGAAACCCGGGGAAACAAAGTAAACACTCATGACCAGATGTTAATATTTCTGTTAATGATTTTCAAAATGCATTGCAAAATCTGAAATCCTTAGAAATACCATCTCTTTTTTTTTTTCCATCAAAGCTAGGATTCCTAAGAAACCCAGCAGCAAAATGTTTTATTCAAAATAGTTAAGATTTCAGTGAAAAACATATTGTCTTTCAATTTTGCAATTAAAAATTGAACTTTTCAATGATATGCAGAAATTTACATTTGATTATGTTTTGCTTTTTTTAGCTAAAAAGATTATGGCAGCTGTGCTACTCTGACCAATTCAGATTAGGTCTTAAATTAGCACTAAAAAGTATTTTTACAGCATTTAAGCACTGCTATCGGAATAGCAATATAAGTTACTGTAACCACTTGGAAGTTTCCTACAAACACATTGGAGCCATGTATTATATTCCATTTTTAGAATATTTTCATTAATGATCTAAAAGAACATATCAGTTAAGGTTGAAGGTCATATTATATTGAGACGTATTTCCAAAATTCCAGAAGTAGTGTAAAAGGAAAAAATGTTCCAAAACACAATTTCCAGTAAGAGGCAGATATCCTGATGACAGCAAGGCCAGAATTACTTGGGATTGGTAATGGAAAAATAAAAAATAAAAGACTTTTCCCTTTAAGGTGCCTGTTCTAAAACCTCACTGTTTCTTGTACTGCATTATGAGAGACTGTCCTCTTCTACATAAATTTGGATCCATGAGAGTTGGATGATTTCATGCTATGGATATTTGGGTTGATTGCTACATCAGTGGCTGAAAGCCCCCAGGGAAAGCACATCTTGTCTCTGGGTATTTCTGGATATCACACTAAATCTGGCTTACCATCTCTACCCTATCTCCTTGACTCATCCCACATGTCACATTTAATCAGACTGTTCATGAAGCAATGCTACTTTCTTACTCTATAAATATTTGGTGAATAGTTTGGACAAGTGATACTCAGCTGATGATTTGTTTGCAAACTAATCATTCCAGCTATTCATCACTTGGTCTTTGTTATTCACAGTTGTTCACCCAGGTCACAGAGTCTTAAAGACATCTGAATGATTATGATAATTGTTTTTCGAGGAAGAGGACAGTTTTGATATTTTTATTTATTTCTTTTAATTACCCATATCACAGAATAATCCGAATAGTGAATATTTATTTAAAAAAATAGTAATTGCATTTCTATACTTTTCTGACCTCTGACCAAATAAACAAAAAGATTAAGAGCAAACTAATGAATGGAATAGGCATTTTATACTCTCAGATGTCATTGGAACAAGATCTACCAATAAATCTTGAAGGGGAAGAATTTTGTACCACTGTAGAAATCATGAAGAAAATGCTTTTGATCATATTACAGGGAAATCATAATTGGAAAGCCAAAAGAAAAAAAAAGGAAAGAAAACCCCTCCAAAAAAACCCCAAAAAATATAACAAAAAATATAACAAAAATATAACAAAATGTAACAAAAATGCCAAGGCATTTTAATGAACAATTACTTATTTATGTATAGTTTTGTGGATGAAAAAAGGGGGAGAGGGGATGTGTCTGATAACTTCTGATACTAAATCCCAGAACACACAATTTTATAGTGCGTGGTCACATCTCTGATTTTAAAGATGACTCATTTTTCACTGGACCATGCCTGTTTTCATCTATTCACTCACAATGGATGTGGCCAAACGAGGCAGCTTAGGGAGCTTCCCTTCCCTGCAGAGCCCGGGGACTGAGCGTGAGTCTGCACTGCTGCCCCAACACAGCTCTTTGCTTGAAGCACAATTTTAGTCATTGATTGCAAGAGGTTTGGAGCACTTCACACAACCAGCTGGCATGTTTTAGCTTCTGAATAGCAACTCTTTGAGTGGCCACAGCCTGCTCACTTGCAATTGTTATAAATAATCATACATACAGAAGTCAGAGCAAAATTATTCTTGCCTGCATTCGTTTGTCCTTAAGAATTAAATGGGGCCAGACTAGCAGAATAGTTTTCCAATGTATATCTAAATAACTGATACAGGAGACAAGGAGACAAAAAAAATTAAATATTTATATTTCTCATACTCCTAAAGTCCTAGCAACTGTAAAAACAATTGCTATTTTTCTGTGCAAAAATACCTGTTCCAGTATATTTTAAAAAATACTCTTTCACTTCCTGTTTGGTGACAAAGACTCCTTGCCGTGGTCTGTATGGCAGCCCTGAAAATGTTTGTTTGACTCTGTTTTGAACGAAAATACAACATATTAGGAAATCATAGTAGAATTATCAGGAAGGTAATTCAGCAGTTAAATGTTTAAGATGTTTTTGAATAATTAACCTAATAATAAACCTACCCAGGTGCTCCCCAGGAGGAAAACAGGCATGAGTAGTAGCAAATTACTTACATAAAAGAGAAAGAAAAGTTTACACTCCAGATGAGGAAGCTGAAAATCCTCGTTGTATTTTATTGTGAAAAAGTGTAAATTCATCTGGATAGAAGACTTATGTTTCTACTGGGTTCTGCTGAGAGATTGAGTAACTAAAGATAACTGTAATTTCCTGAATTCAGCTGAAGATGTTCACCTTGGATGTCTTTAACAATTTTGCATAACATCACAGCCCAAAAAACATACAACTCAAACAGGTAGTAATATATGATTACACAAACCACCTCATTCTTCTGTGTTCTTGCAGGTTAGAGAAAGAGGCTTAAAATAGAATAATTGAGGCAATCAGGTAAGAAGTTGCTAGCAATCAAGGACTATGCGGAAGTCATGGAAACTTGCCCTTTACTGAGTAAAAACCATAATAATCAAAATTACCTCATACTTTTTACAAAGTCAAATATAAGAATACCAATCAGTCTTAGCACTGCAGTATAGATAGAAATGTATATTGTCAGGATAAGTAGTAATATAAAGTGAAAATAGAAGACAGCTACTACACAAAAGCAAATGACTAGGAAATAACATAGTCTGGAAATTAAATTTTCAAACAGTCACTTCATTCAAGCCCAGGAATAACCTTCCATTAGGAGAAGTGGGTAGGGAAAGAAAAAAAAATGAGTTACAGAGAAATCTGACATATTTACAGAAGTGATTTTTTGATGTGAGGGTATGGTGAGAGGCAGTGAATTTGCTGATCAGGAAGCTCCTACGGCAAATGTGTTAACTCTCCTTAGGAGACACATGAAGAGAAAATGAGAGAAATATCAATTAATGAACATAAAAAGTTTGTCATCAATTTCAAGCTAATTTCATGTAAAGAAAATGAAAAATATTTTTTTTAAAGTTTTTGGCTCTATCTAAACAGCAAGAATTTGCTAGAACAGGTGCCAGCCTATTTATTCCAGAAAACCATTCAGACAGAAGTCAGTCTAGAATGTCAACAGCCAATTTGCTCATGTTGCTAATACCAGTTGGTACAGTGGCAAAAAGACTTCACTCTTCAAGTTCATTTATTCTTTGGCTTTTGCAGGTCTTGTAAATTCCTCCTTACTATAGGCCTGGGGGCAAATCTACAGCTGGTGTCTACACTGTTTTACATAGTCCCTCTGAACAAATATGATGTAGCAATTACCTTATGTTTTTCATGCCAAACATATATTCTGATTATTTTCATGGTTCTGGAAAGTTTAAGTACATCATTTCTCAACTTACAGCACATTTTTTCACTACACACTCAAGTTTGTTGTGCTTTGTTGTGGCTTTTTTTGGTTTGTTTTGGCTTCTGGTTTTTTTGGTTTTTTTTTTTTTTTTTTAATAACAAAACCCAAGAATTACATGGCTTCTGAAAGTTTGAGCTCAAAGCAAATACTTAATATTGCTAGATTTGCAATAAAATCATTAAAACTGCTGACACTGAAATTTACCTCAACCTGTCCTGCTTTTTTTTCCTCTTGAAATCTAATGCAAATTCAAATCACAAGAGGAACATCTGCAGCCCTTTCTGATCCTTTATTTTCTGTTTAAACTCCAAATCCCTTCTAGTTTTTGCTAATTCTTTCTTGTTTTGTGATAAACTTTTGCAAGATTTTATAATGAATCACAGTAAACAAGCAAGCAATCATTTGGTTAACTTTGAAAAACAAGTGCCATGTGTGGAGAGAGCCTTGTGTAGGACATGCACAGGAAACAATGCACTATTGTCCTTGAGGTAAATTACTACATTGGAGGTTAATTAAACAGAAGATGCTAACACTTTTGGACTGTTGCTACTTTCATCAAGACAGAAAGTGTAGATCCATGGTGTAGAATAGCTGGTTTATGGGAAGATGGAGTTTTCTGCATCATCATAATCAGCCCAGAGTTATCTGTAATCCAATTTTCCGTCTAGCAGGTGGGAATATTGGTTCTTACTTCCAAGAAAAACTGAGACCACCAAATTATAAAAAACAATACTTATTCTAGTTTAAACATTTTAAAGCTTTAAACAGAAACCCCCAGAGGTGTGGACTCTCCACAGTGAATGCTTTTAACGACAGATTTGAATAACATTTGTGAGTAACAGCTTCACATAACTTGGCTGTCTAAAGGAGGGAGGCAGAACCAGCTCATTTCCTGAGGTCTTTTCAGATCCTGAGGCTTTAGGAGTCTGCTGGTAGGTGGTTAGAGCCCTTCTTTGGGATGCAGTCTAGCTTCCAGTCACCACTTCAACACCTGGGTAGGACTTCTAGGACAGAGACACCTCTCTAGTGCCCGGTGGTTATGATGCTGACTCAAGACATAAGTAAGGTTCCTGCTGAGAACTAGAGGGGACTTAATTAATGCCACACTATTAGCACATAACAAGACATTTCTCATCCTTCCACTCCCACTTTGACCAAATTTCATCAAGGATATGAGAAAGGCAATAAAACCTAAAAAAAGAAAAAAAAATTGTATCAAAATGAGTCAATTCCCAGAAGCTTTTTTTGTTCCAAGTCGTCATTTTCCAGACAAAGGAAAAAAACCCCTTAACTAAGTAACATGAACTAACTGGAGAGACCACAGAAATATTAATCTAGAATCACATCTAATTGTGATAGTCTGGACACATATTTATACATTCATATATCTTGGACTGAAAAAAACCAGACAGATGTCACCATTAGGTTTTTTTATTCAAACTCCCACCTCTTACACTCATAACTACAGTCAGCATTAGGGGAATAAAAAAAATAGAAGTGAGAGTGGCATGTGTGATTTGGGGATACACAATAGTAATTGCCATTGTATTTTACAATTGTTGTGTCAACCAGGCAACAACAACAACCAATTAACTAACCAACCAACCAAAACAAAACAAAATAAAAAAAACAGTGAAAAAATAAATGGTAAGAAAAGAAACCACACAAAGCCTGGAAACTACTCTGACTCCCTTGGAGCCCAGGACAAGTAATAACTACAGCAGCTTTGACATTTCAGAAAGGTTTCCACTGTGGTTTTACACTAGAACCAGATCTAATTAGTTTCTGATGATCTTATTCTCATTTTAGAAAGAAATAAAACCTGATGTAAGTTTTAAGGAACATAAAAATACTAAGAAATAGGAAGGGAGAATTGTATGTATTTTTTTCTTGACGTGATAAGGAGACATTCAGCTTGGTTTGTGCTATTTTAACACTTTTGGCAGAATAAGTTCTACCCTCCTCTTCTACACAGAAAAAAAAATCTTATTTGGATTGGGGACACAGTACAGAACTTGTAAAGCAACCAATCCTACCCACTTTCAGGCAGCTGTCCCCAGCTGCTGAGCTAAGTTACACCAGCAGTGATGAGAGTCAGGCACCTCCAGAAGCTGGTTCTGGTAACCTGAAGGCTTTTCACTGATTCTGGATGGGAACTGCAGAAGTGTCTTCACAATGGGAGCACTTCACCTCTGTACGACAAATCCCAGCTGGGAGATGCAGAATGGCTCATATGAATGAAGCCTGAACCTGGGCTGGTATATTCTAAAATGTAAGTTTTCAAAAGTATCAGTAAGTATGTACTTATTTACCACAGGACTTCTGACAGCTGCTTGAAGAGTAGTTAAAATGATGAGAGGCCCAAACTATTCTCAGCTGTAACAGAAAATGTAGCAGTCACAAACTGCATCTTAGAAAGTTTCTTCTGGTGAAAGAGAGAATTTTTTTCCACTGGAAGGATGAAGAAATGCTAGAAAAAGCAGTCCAGGGGGCTGTGGAGTCTCCATCCAAGGACATTTTAACAATTTAGGGTAGACAAAGCCATTGTTGACGTGATTTAGTGCTGGTGACAGGTCTGCCTCAAGCAGGAGACTGGAGTGATTCAGAGATCCCCTCCCACCCACGTTTCTGTTCTGTGATTCTGTGGCTCAATGAGGATTTCTTCCTCCACTATCATAGCAGATGCTAAACAAATCAGCATGTCAGCTGGGTCATCCCATTCAGAAAAATGCAATAAATATTCCGGCTCTTAGTGAAATGCTTCAACAGATGTGTGTTTTGCATTCTTCTATAAACGCCTCTCCATGAAAAACAAATTTTGTTGGTGTGAGACTGGAACTTCTCCTTTGGTTATCCATCCTCGCAGAATGATGTCTGCAGCAGCACCACTGTGCCCTTGTGCCTACTGGCACGAAGGCAATTTGCGGCCAAGAAGGGAAAGTAATCGATCACTCAGCACTTATAATCTGCATGCATCTTAAATTTCAATCTGAAGATCTAATACACATTTCTGAAACTAGCTATGTGCAAATGGTCCCTGTGTAGCACATAAATCGATGTTGTATTGTTTTGACCTTTTGTACAGGTGTTTTACACTGAAAAAAACCAGACCTCTTTGTATTACAGGGATGTCAGTGCAGTATGAAGTCAGTTAAAGGAATTGAATAAGAAAATCTTACCTGGTAAAGCTACACTTTTAATGTATGGACTCACCAAACACGAATCATAGGTGATATTTGAACAAAGCATAAAACTAAATGTTATTTTATAGCAGGGCTTTAAAAACAGAAATAAAACAGGAAGAAGGGATACTTTTCTTATCACTGATGCATTTTACTGTCTGTTCTACTATAAAGGGAATACATCAGTTTCTGGTACCTAGGAAAAAAAAAAAACAGAACAAACAAAACAAAAACCAAACAAACAAACAAAAAAACAAAACAAGAAAAATCAAAAACCAACCCTGACTGAATTAAGCTTGTTTCAGTAAATTAAAAATCCTCTATAAGTCAGAGGTTTGAAGAGCTGGTAGGAGTCACCACTTGACTTCCAAAGAAAGTGCAGCATCTGTGGGGGTGAAAAGTCAGTCCCTCTGGGCTCTGACTCTCTGAGAGAAAGGTTATTCCAGAACAGCCTGTCAACCTTCAGCCCAGCCACCACTGGCACTTCTCCCTCCTTGTCTCCTTAAGGAGATCCCTTTTTCTAGGACTTGGAGAGGATTTCTAAGATGTTGCAGGACCTGCACTGAGCCATGATTATCCCACACGCCACTAATTCTCTGTTAGTAAGGAACTCTCACTTCTCATAGTTTGGGTACAGATGAATGACAGAAGAATTTTGTGAAATGATTGGAAAGTCCCAGCAGAATCCCAGTTCCTGTTTCTGGAAGACGCACAAGAAGATTTCTTTCCTTACCTAAAAACCAAGGTATCTGGAAGATGTCTCTCGACTATACTTCAGAGTGCACCTTCAAAATTGTTCTACTCTAATAATTTCTCTATTGTTGCATTCAAGTGATAAATTAATCACTTTTCAAAAGAAAATAGGTTTTTTTTCTTACATTTAAGGCAATTTTTGATTAAAGACTGGGTTTTTTACAATCCAAAACAATTAATTTGATTAATGGTCACATTTACTCTTGAAAATAATCTCAGCAAAATTTTTTTCTTAGGCTTATTTTTGGGAACTTGCTGTCTAAATATCCGTCAAGGTTTTTTACTATGCCTGGCTGTGAAGTGCAGTTCAAATATTTCACACGCTGCTGTTTTCCTGACGTTGGAGGAGAAGAGCTGTTTTCTAACATGAGAAATGGATTTGCAATCTATTCATTTGGGCTGAGGTGTTTAATTTTAGGCAGCCAAGCTTCTTGTCTCAAGTCCTTTGTGCCTCAGATTATCTACTTCTAAAAAGGATATAATGTCCTGTGTTTATCTCCAAGCGCTGACAGGAGGTTTACTTAATTTACATCAGCAAAGTACTTTGCAATCCAAGTAAAACGTGCCCATTTAAATGCAATGCTTTATTACAAGACAGGAGTAAATGCTACTGTCATTTATCCCGGTGTCAAATGGGACTAATCCCACAGAAAACCAAGGAACTGCACATGTGAAAAGGCAGTGGAGAATTAAACACACGACCCCCTTGGGCATCAAAATGAAGCTCAAAGAAAAAAATCATAAGTGGAAAGGATCTACAAGATCTTTGAGTGTAAATGTCAATGCAGCACTGCCAAGCCCACCACTAAACCATGTCCCTGAGAAACTCGTCTACAGGTCTTTTAAATACCTCCAGGCATGGTGAATCCACCACATCCCTGGGCAACATGTCCCAGTGCTCCACAATCCTTTTGGGGGAGAAATTTTTCCTAATTTCCAATCTAAACCTTCCCGGGTGCAACTTGAGGCCATTTCCTCTTGTCCTGTTGGTATCTGCCCTGGAGAAGAGGCCAATCCCCACCTGTCTATAACCTCCTTTTTTCAAGTGGTGATCCAGAGCAATAAAGTCTCACCCGAGCCTCCTTTTCTCCAGGCTGAGCCCCCCAGAGCCTCATAAGAGGATGGTGTGCCCAGACTCTTCCCCAGCTTCGCTGCCCTTCTCTGGGCACACTCCAGCGCCTCAGTGGAATCACAGAGTTATGTTTGCACTCCTTGGCTCCCCGTTGCCCTCCCGAGAGCCCCGGGCCGCGGCTCGGCCCGTGAGGGAGGCGGGCGCCCAGCGGGCCGGGGGTGCTGGCCCTGCCGGCTGTCCCGCCAGGCCCTGGCAGAGGCCGCGCGGTGCCGTCACTGCTGACAGCTGAGGCCGAGCAGCTCAGGCAGCAGCAGAAATCCCCTGGCCTTACAGTAAGTCCTGTGACACGCTATCGTTTGACTGCATTAGCTCAAGTGACGGGGATATAATTGACCAAGCGCTGCCTGGAGCGGTGACTCAGTCTGTGCCAGCCGGGCCCAGGGGCTCCCCAGGGAAAGCTGGTGGCTGTGCCGGGGGGATGCTCCACACACGGGCAAAGCTGGGGGAAGAAAGCATTTATAAAACTGATTTCAAAACCAAAAGTGAGTGAGGGCCAGAAACGAGAGGCCAAAGTGAAGAAATATGGTAGGTCAAGAGAAATAACAGGGTCAGAAGTTATTTCTGGCACCGTATCTGGCGACTGTGTTTGAACATTGGTGATTAACGTATCAGTTATGCCTGAGTGTGATGCAAGAGGCTCCGTGAGTGGTTTGCCTGTGTGTTCAGCTCTCCAGCCTGTCCACTTTGTCCAGACAAAATCCCAACATAAAAGGCTTATCTTGCAAATTAGCCAGCACAGTTATCCCATGGGTTTATTTATTTTAGGCTGTGGGCCCCGTGGACAGACACACCCATTAAAAACAAAACCAAAAAACTACTGCCCTCTGCAATAGGAGTTTCTAACTTTTTCCCCTTAACTAATTTTTTTCCCAAAAGTGGCCAAAAAAAATTGCAGTACATGATATACTGGCAAGACCAACAATGAAGAAAACCCAAATCTGTCTCTGTTACATGTTGGTTTAATGTCATAGTAGGACCCAGATCTGTTATCTCTGTGCACAGTGGTTGTGGTGAATGGGGAAGTGTGAAATGAAATACGGGTTGGTGAGAAGCTCAGGAGGAAAGAGAGTTAGTAACACTCTGAGACACTGTCAGGGAAGTGAAAGCACAAACTGGTAAGTAGCAGTAAAAAGTCAGACTATGAGGTGGAAAAATGGAAAATAAAAGGAATTAAGAATTAAAGCATTTTGAAAGAATGAATGGGTCAAAAGAGATTGCTGCAGAATATAGCTCTGGACCTAACCCTATACAAATGCATGTCTGTATTCATAGTGGGGTGGGTGGCAGGGATGAGATACCTGACATGTTTGCAGAACAGTTGGGGTCTTGCAGGATGTGCTGATTTTTTTGAGAGCTTTGCCTTCTCAGAACTGCTTAATAACTATAATTTGAAATAGTCAAGAACACATGATAGTGTGAATCATGGCTCCTGTGGCAAACCTGTGGTAAGAAGTTGTGCCAGCAGTAGTGTAACAGTTTATTAGAAGGTGAACATATGCTTTTCATCCAAAAAGGGACATAGCAAAGGCATTTTGAAGACTGAGAGTCCATTAATCAAAAGAATATGTTTCTCTTTGAAAAATAAAAATTCCTTCATGTACCCAAACACAAATTATCCACCTACTGCTTTGGGTCATTTCCACTAAACAAAGCTTTTTCTTCTTTGGAGAGACAGAACTAGCAATACTCAGCTGTACACCACACCGAAAATATGTTATATCTTTAATTGCACAAATATTCCACTAATTTAAAGAAGGTGGCCTAAAGCACTGAAATTTGCCATTCAACATCTTGTAAAAGGCTTTGAAACACTTTATAAAGAAGAATAATTTCTGACTGAAGATTTCTGCAGATAGATGTAGAGGTCACATTCTTAGCTGGTATAAAAATGAGGTAAATCCAATTAGATTATTCTAATTTATGATCTTGAGACATTTTTGAGACAGTATCCTAATTGAAGCTTGAGATATTTTTCCATTAAAGGCTTTCCTCCCATGAGACTTAAAAATAATGCATTTTTACTTTTTTTACTTTTTATTTTTTACTTTAAAATCTATAATTTTACTACTTTTAATTTTCAATCTTAAAAAAGTAAAAGTAAGACATTCTTAATAGGTGAATCAAAGGTGGTATTTCTCACTCAAGGCCTGGGTAAAAGAACCAAGTACCAGGTCTTTCAAGATAGTTGAAACTTGAGATTATTTCCCTTAAAAGCTTCTAAGATTTTTTGAGAAACAGTATTAAGAATATAAACACTTATTTTTCCTATTTGAAAACATCCCTGTCAGAATGTTTTTTGTAACAATTCCTGGATTGCATTTCCTGATGACATAGGAAAAAAATTGCAACTTTCTGTTTTAAGTTGCAACTTTTCTCTCGCCTTAATGAGTTGAAAATGTATTCTCTACCATATATAGGTATATGTGAACAGCAGCCAGGTTTTCAACCATATGAGCTAAGGCATAGGCAAGGATTTAAATCTGACTTCTGCATGAGGATTCCACCATTTGATGAACAGCAATAGGCAAACTGGTGGACTAAATCAAGTTTGATTTATGAATTTTAGCCCCAGTCCCTGCTCTGAGACATCAGGTTTTGGACCAGATTGTATCAGAGAGTTTGAAAATGAAGTTTGTTGCATTGCTGCTTAGTGAACTGCAGGGCATTTACTTGTCCACCAACATTTAAACACAGAATGTAATAGCTATTCAAAGAGAAGTCCAGAGGGTTGGATTCCCCAGAGCCTTAATCAGCCTACATGCATCAATTTTACACCAGTGCATTGTTTTATTGACAGATAGAAATCAAATCACAGTGATATCTACGATCTCCAGTTTCTGACCATAATTTAAAAAAAGCAGAATCCAAACCATCTTTTCCAGTAAAGAACTCTTGCTCAAAATGGTTCCATTTCAGTCATAACTGCAGCATTTAACCTCTGAAGAGGAAGGAATAGCCTTGCTGCTGAGATGCTATGAGGAGTGGGTTTGCTGTTACTCCTGTTGAACAGAGCTCTCATGCAATGCTTTTGATCCCAGAGGATTTTCTTTCTGTGTTTTCTGCCTGCCAGAATAGTGGGTACCAAATCACAGTCCATACAGTCTATCCAGAGAAACAGAAGCAGAGCCTAGACAGGTCAAAATGTGTAAGGCTCTACCAAAATCACGCAATACATATTGAGTGGAGGCCTGAGCTGCCATCAGCAGCACAACACAGCTTGCAACACTTTGGGAGGGAAGGAAAACAGCCACAGCAGTTTAAAAATCCTCTGGTTCCTCTGTGGTCAGAAATGGTATGCTGGAACTTGAACTAATATGCAACCACATTTAAACATAACTGTGGCTGGAATGGTTTGAATTCTAATGTGGACAGTACCTAAATTAGAAAATGCTTGGGAGAAGCTGCATGTAAATGTGCATAAGGGAGTATAAATGACTGGCACTAGTGTCACTTTCACTTTGGTAATTAAAGCAGCCTCAATAGTTTGAAAGCAAACAGGATTCAGAGAAGTGGAACTGGCTGCTGCTTTTAGCGCAAGGATTCAGAGGCCCTCTAATTTTAACTCTTCATGAATGTAGCATTTGAGCAATTCATATGAAGCAGGGAAGAATCTTCCCATTCTCTCAATATAGGCAGTTCCAGCTGAGATGGTGTCATGTTCTGGTTTGGAAGCAGTCACGTTTCTCCACACCCATTCCTAGACAACAGACAATTTCTTCCTTATGAGATTTTTTTTTTCCCCTACTGGGAGCAGAGCTCTTCAGTATTTGCAGAATACAGTGTAGGTGAGGGTCACTTCTCAGCTGTAAGTTAAAGGTGATTGTCATCTACTAGAGGGCAGTGGACCAGCAGCTGTGTGTTTTCAACATCATGGTGTATCCTGCTGGAATGCTTTGTCTCCCATGGCAAGTGGCCTGAACCATTTGGTGAGCTGCAGCCTCCTTAGCTCACTGCCTAAAGCCCAATCCCAAGGCAGGGTATCACATCACAGGACTATCACCTTCCAGAGAGGCTGATCCTGCTGGGCCTGACAGATCAACACCAAGCTTAGGTGATTGCAAAAGCAGGGCTTGGATCACTGCACCACCTTCCCTTGCTGCAGTTGTTTTCCAGTGCTGATAAACACGCTATAATGTCCATTTTTACACAAAATAATGCCACTTGCTTTTCACAATAGGACTACATACCTCTCAGTAAAATATGCTCATGACATATTAGCAGGGTGTTAATAAGCATGCAGGTTGGCCTTGTCATTGCTTCTGAAATAAATGAAGGTTTCTTTTGTCAAAGCTTTTAATAGACTTTTGGATTGGAAAAGTGCCAAGATGGTCACAGGATCGCATGACTCAGAGGGCTACTGAGATTTAAAAGTGTTTTAAAAGTTTAAAACAATAAAAATAGCTCTACTGTGTCATTTTTAATAGATATAAATGTGTGTTACACAATTCAGACCCAGAAACTCCTTTCAGTAATGAACAAAGATCATCATCATAGCTGACATTTCTGAAATGTTTGAAAAGTAAGTTCAAGGTCATGTTTGAATGCAAACATGTTACACACAGTAATTATCATGAGTTTGTTATATTTAATGGTACAAAGTATTCAGAGAGTCATGTATCAAGTAAACTAATGGTCTATTATTGAGCAAAGTTTAACATCAAGCAATGTGCTATGAATTTTAAAACGTTTTTTAATGTCAGACATAGAAACTATAATGAGAAAAGTATTTTGATTACAGATTTATGAAAGGGGAGAAGAGGGAAGAGGAGAAGGAGAGCAGAGGGAAAATTTCTTTAAAAAACAAAACACAACAAGAAAATATTTTCTAAATGGATAGCATTTAGACCCTGCTGTGAGCTAACAGGATGGGATCTATGGAAGTGAATTAAATTGTGTTATGCATATTAATATCTTGGATTTCCCAAGGCAGGTGAAACTCTTTCCTGTTCATTTCCAAGCTTGTACATTCTGACCCAGTGTCAAACTGAAACTGGAAGGCTGAAAGAGCTCTCGGCCTCTCCAGGAGACCTCTGTGAGTAATGCACAGGTCTCAGGTCTCATCTCCTGACACAGGATCCCTTTGCTGGAGGCGGTTTCAGTATTAATCAGTCTGTCCGTCGCTAGGGGCTACAACCTGCTAACAAAACCCTCAGACTTCTCCCTGATTCATTGCAGTCCATGCTCTAATTTTACAGAGGTTTAATTTAAGTAATGTAGTTGCCCCCAAGATTTTTTTTTTTAAGAAACATTTTTTTTGCCAAAAAATAATTATTGATGCCATGATCTTTTCCTACTACTTGTTTCATATTTGTACTGTGCTAAAATCGTGGCTTGCCTGTTTTTTAAAATCCCTGGCAAAACACTTCTGATGTCACAGTGGGGACAAATCCTGGACAATTGTCCAGGAAGACACATTAATATCTGTGCTGGTGGCACAGCAATAGCTGCCAATAAAGTGAGTGGGAATTGGGTTCAGGGCCATATTTGTTCAAGGCATCTCTGGAGGCAAAGCAACCACATGGATTTCATCACTTCATACTCGTGTGGCCCCAACACACAAAGTTCCCAGAGGTGAAATTCACTTAAAATAAAATCAAATTAAGTGCTTAACCAAAATGGCATTACTGTGCCTATTAGAGATAAGGGGAAGGGGGTAAGATTCAGACCTGAAGGGCTAACCCACATGAGAAAAATAAGGGATATGATTTAGATGGCTCTATAAGTTGAGCTCAAAGTTGAGCTTAGCAGGGAAAAGAAAATGCAGTGGTGGGATCCATGAAGGAATTAGACAAAACGCTAAGACCCAGTAAATAATATTGAAAAGTGTGATTCAGCAAAGCATATCACCACTGTTCAGATATTTTCCTTGCCCAGGCACAGGCTGTCAAGTAGGAACCTATAGAAATCACAGAGAAAGATGTTAACCTCCAAATAAAGAGAGAAATATATTTGCTGCCTAAAAGATGTAATTGGCATTTGATGCAATCAATATTTTTCACCTACTGAGTGCCCATCTAGTGAAAGGATCTATTTCTGGGTTGTTACTATCTTCATTATTTCAAAAGCCCTGGGAATGACCACTACAATCACTGTAACAGTCCTCAGCCTTCTTCCTGTGACAGTTTTCATTGGCAGGCCTCAACATTCTCTACAAGAGAAGTCAAAATCATTACCCTCATCTTATAAACAGGATAAGTAAGGCACAAGAGGGACAGAGGGGGGCAAGATCTCTCCCGAGGTCAGACAAGGACTCAGACATAAGCCTGCACAGTCCCAGGTCAGTGATCAGCTGTGGGGGTTCCTAATCCATTCCCTCTGCTCATCTGTGTTTGGTCTCTGATGTTTTTTTTAAGGTCTATACACATAAATGTAGCACTGATACAGAATTGGTGGAGTTCAGGATAGATCATTGACATTGTTTCACTCTTGTCATGTTCAAATATTTTTTGTTCCCCACCCAAAATTACTTTAGAGACAAACAAGTTCGAATAACTCTAGGAGCACCTGTGTCTACTTAAAATCATTTCCTTATGCAAAGCCACTCCCAAGCATAGTGGCATATATAACATTTTTTAAGCAGAGCATTGAAGTCAGTGGTTGTGACTGGAATTTATCTACAAAGGTATTGCAATACTTGGAGGTGTTGGGAAAGCCTTTTTAAAATTCCACTTACTTAAACTATGGGAAAAAATGTAATTTATATGCCATTTTTTAAAAATATAATTCTAGGCCTAGTTTAGGAGATAAAACCAGGAAAATGTGAACTTAGGAGCTTTGAAAATAGGGATTAATTAAAAGATTCCAGCATATTTGCACTTTTGCTTATTTGTATACTTTTTATAAGACTTCCTGTTTTAGGAAATCTTGCTTTTCATTTTTGATGACTTAGCAGTAGTGACTGTTTAGATCCAGAAAGGAGTTTTTTTGCTCTGGTTTTCATATTTCTTATGGGAGACTCATGGAGAATTATGGATCTGGTAGATAAAAGCATACTGGGAACAGATTTCCTGGGCACAAGATGTTTATGGTGACTGAAAGGGTTGACTGAAAGGTACAGGGCTTTCATTAGCCTGTGTCCAGATTTCTGTGCCTAACTCTAGTGACAAACCCACCATGAAGCTCTGAGAGACAAAGCAAGGGGGCAGGGAGGGGGCTGGGGCCCAAGGCAAAGCACTAATGGGGGCATGTGTCTGTTTTGAACAGTCACTCGAAGATTTCCCAGAGACAGAAGGATAACTTCTAGCCAGGATACAACTCTTTTGAAAACCTGTGGCCTAACTGGTAATTCTTAAGTATTATCCCCAGTTCTTGCTTCTAAAAAGGTGTTTCTCTTTTACCTCACACACAGAGAAGTGCATATCAATACACTCTTCAGAGGAGATGGATGGAGGGCTTAATTCACTTTGCAAATCTATGGAAGCAACACTTTAGCACTTTGGCACAAACCGCCTCTGACACTGAAAATTAGTAAAAGAAAAGAAGTGGTGAAAATGTCAGGAGCAGGAGGACTTCATTTTTCTCTTGTTTAAAATGTCATCTGTTATCTGCAATCAATGCACGGAGACAATTTCCCATACCATAATGATTTACAGTATGTTTATAGGCACAGATAGAAGTAATCACAGGGTTAGGCAAGTGTCTCTTGGTGAATTCTTCAAGCCTCAGAAGTGCTTAGTTCTGCAGTTCCCTCTTCACAGGAATGCAGGGGAGATCAGCACAGAGAGCTGTGCAATTTCTGCCTCTCCATACCCAAACCATAAAATCTGCAGCCTATCTGGCTTCAGCTGTGTATAAACATACCCCATGATCACATGCCTGTGACTTGAAAAAAAAATGTTGTCTTTGCCGCTGAAGAAAAGGCAATAAATATTTTTTGCTCTTTTCATATCTAAACAAATACGTACGAAAGGAAGTACATTCATAGTCTTGGTGCTAGATTTAATGTTTTAAGGTTTCCATTGTTTGGAATTTCCTGTTTAATGCCTTGGAAAAAAAATTCCATTACTGATTTTTGTCCTTTCCCAGTGAGAACTCATTGTCCAAATCTTTAAATGGTGCTGAGATGAATGAGTCCAAGTTTATTCATTTCCTTTGTGTCCACCAGAATTTGGGATACTGCTGGATACAATATCTCCTTTGCCCCCAGAATTCCTGTTTAATATTCCTTAGCAACAGAACCTTGGATGTCTTGCTGGCTTTTGTAGCCATAGAGCTCCACAGACATCACGTGCTCTTTTCCATCCAGTACTCCATGTGAAGCAGGGAAGTGTTAAAGTCCCGGTGTATGGATGGCAAAGTAAAATAAAAACATCTCAGCACTTAATACTTCTGAGAAGTTTTAATCTGAAGTTCAGTGCACAGAGGTAGAGTAAGGAATGAGTGTCAGGATTTCACATCTTGGGCCAGAGCCACAGTAACTTATTTGTCCTTCTTGTCAGCGTGTGAGTGATGGCTTTTAATAAATAAAATGATTCCTGCATCTCGAGGCCACTCCCCTTCACATTAGCACAGTGGTTTTCCAGAGGAGTTACTCATACTGTCCCACAGCAGCTGCTACCAAACTCCACCTCCTGCAACAGAGAAAGGCATGGTGTTTGTCTCATGTTCAAAACTAGAGCTGGTCAAAAATTTTCAGTTGATTTTTTTTTAAATAAAGATGCTCTATATTCTTACAAGTCCTATTTCTTACAAAAATTCAATTTCAGTTCTTTTCATGAAAAAGTTGAAGAAACCCAATATTTTCATCTTTTACCCTCTGAAAGCATTGAAAACTTTCCAAACGCAAATCAGCTAAAGCCTTTAAGTCCAAATCTTACACACTCACAGGTATTCTAACCATTCTTTTTCTAACAAGCTCCTGCTCAGAGGCTGTCATCTCTTCCATAACACCCCCAAAGCCTGGTAGATTGTGAATATTATAGGGCATACAGTAGGTTAGATCATGGGTCAATTTATTCAAGTAGCTCCATTTTACACACTCAGTAGTTCCCCTAAAAATGAAACATATGCTTTGGCCCTTGGCATTTTCACAGTGCTCACTTGCCAGTTCAGTATTTATTTATTCCTAGGTTTGCTACTTTCTTGGAGGGTGACCTTGAACACTTTCATTTGTCCATATTTTACCACCATTTCCTCTTTTTCTGTTTTCAGGAGCTTCACAGCAAGCGTTATCCAATAAAGGGGCAATCTGATTTTTGAATTTAAGAAAACTGCCACAGTGAAGAAAAAAGTATTTTCATGCCATTAAGGCAGAATAATATGAGTAATAAATAGTAAATAAGTGGCATGACCTGAGTTATAAATTTCAAGGTCCTGCCCTCTGCTTATTTTACTACTCTGTGCTGCTTTTGAACAGATTCTCATATATCCTCCCAAAATAGAACATATAAACACAACTCAAAGAAATCAGAAAGAGAAAAAGAATATAAGCTCATGCAATATAAAAATAAGGGTTAATTCACAACTATAGATAGCATTTCAACTCTGTTTGTACAGTACTCAGCAAATACTCACTAATAAAATCTAACTTGATGCTTTATGGCAGTAGTGATGTTCCTAGAAATCCTTAGTATTTTAACATTTTGGAAAACAACCCTCTACGTGAGGGGATCAGTCATTTTCCTTCTGTAACAGTAAAAGCTTCAGGATTTCAAACAGATAAACACTCTGCAATTTGAGCTTTGTGAGTCATACTTAACAAGGCAGATGTGTGCTGAGAATCAGCAGTCCATAATGCATGGGTGTTCCTTGTCTCTGACTAAATTACTTAAGACAGATCAGGCAGAAAATGCAGACTTGCACAGCAATGCATTTCTCTTTGTCCCAGGACACAGAGGTCGCTCCGGTGATGGCTGCATGGGGAAGGCTGCAGTGGAAGAGAGGAGCCACTCGCACATGATGGTGCAAAGAGGGATACGAAGCCTCCCTGACACAGGGACAAGGATTGAGACTGGGGGCAGCTTAGAAATTGACTGTTAGATCAGACTGAACTCTGAGCCTGCAAATCACTGCTTCTGTGAACCCTATTCAGATACAGTTTCTTTGAAGTCAACAGCTGGTATGAAAAAAAATCAAACTAATGGTGTTACTTACCTGCGTAAAAGCCATATTCATCTGGAGGAGAGAAATAAAGCTCTGCACACAGCAGAGGAATATCCTTTTGCTCCATACAATCATTCCTGACTCTTTCAAAACCAGGTTTCACATTTTGCTTTACCTCTTTGTCACCTTCATTTCATCCTTGATCCTGAACTTTGAATTCTCAGCTCCTATTTTTCCTGTATCTATTAATCTCCTTCAGACACTCCCTGTGACTGTCACCTTTGTTTAAATTCTCATGTATATCACTCTTCCCTCACCTTGACTGCTGCTCTTTCTTTTTCTACAACATCCACAAACTCCAGCATACAGTATTTGTAAAATAATGCTGCCTGATTTCTAGGATATTCAGGAAGCTCTGCTCATCCTACTCTCAAATAATTCCACATACCTCTGTATCAATTTCAAATTGCCTGTCCCACTGCACTCCTATTGCCCAGTTTAGAATTTTCATTCCCATATTGCAACCCATTTCCTTCCTCAATACATTTTTTTAAAATGGAAAGTCACTATTGTTTAGAAAATCCAGTTCCACCCAAAATAGCTTTTCTGTTTATTTCTCCCTCATTGAATTTTGGAGCCAAATTCATATCTTCTACAGTATTTCTTTTGAAGGCAGTGAAACTGTGTCCATTTGCTACTATTTTGCCCCATGGAGTTAAATCTGGCATTCTTAAATGACAGAAGAATGAAAAAACATATTTTATAACCTTTGATTTCTCTTTCTGAAATTCTGTATTTATTTTGTAAAAATCTATTGCATATAATGACTTACTCTATCAAGTGCTTTATAAAAGACATATAGATATAGATATAGATATATAAAATAGCTGAAATCAAATTGCCCTGTATCTCTACTCCTGTAAATCCCTGTGCTATCTTTGAATATATGCTATGTCTTAATCATGGAATCACAGCTGAATACTAAATATTTGTACATGTAAGCCCCAAGGAATGCTAAAATTCTTTTTTCCTTTTCAACTAGGCATGCTATTAATTAATGCATAGCAAAATGATTAAAAGCATTTTTCAAATAATGAACAATACAGAGACAGACAAGTTAATTGATTGATTGGTGTATGAGCAGGGTCCTAATGGATTAGCATTTGCATATTAACACAGATGCAATCTCTCTCTCTCTTAATGAGCTGCTTGCCACATTTTGTCTTCTTTTAAGCAGCAGTGAGCATGATAAAACAAACCCACTGGATTGCTCTCTCTCAAGAGACCAGAAGACAAACTTTAAAAGAGGCCTTTCTCCAGCACTGATTTATAGAAACCCTCTGCTCATCTATTTGGTAGGTATGTGGGGACAATCACTCTTTATCTCAAGTTACTTGTGAAAGGAGCCATTCTGAAAATCATGGAAATTTAAAGCTTCTGCTTATAAGATGCTCATAACATAATTTTCCCCACAATGATCTGGCATTTGCCACAGCTGTAAGGTTTTGCTCTATGAGAAGATGGAGTGGGATGTCACTGGCCAGCTCATTCCATCTGTGGTCTTTCCATTGCCATTGGCAGCTGGACTGTGCACATCCATCTGATTCAGCAGTTCAGGTAAAGGATCTGAATAATTTCAGATAGGTAGATGGTAATTTTTAGTCACTGGACTCATTGAGAAGGATTTCAAACCTTCCAGCATCTCCCATATTCAAGGACTACATGTAGGCATTGTAATGAAGATAAAAACAGTGAATGTATCTCCCACCAGGAACATTACTACAATAACATGGCAAATCTGTTGTCTTGTTTATTCAAGCATATATAAAAAGAAAAAAAGAAAAAACACCTAGGTGATTTGGTTGTATACAAATTCTAAGTACTGGTGTCACCAGGTAAATATGTGTGACTTTAGGTGCACTATTGTGCATGGCAGGACACAGAGATCTCCTTGATGCCATTCATACCTACCAGTGTGTATATACCTGTGGCCATGTGTTGTAGCCGAATTATCTGGAATTCTGAGTGACTTCTGGGGCTCACATTCACATCACAATAAGGAACTGCACTGTGCCATCTAAGAAAATACTTTAAGCCAGCTCAGAGATCTGTTATACACCCCTGGTTTGAGCCCTGTAGACATGCCCTTTGAGTTCTTGGCCCACAGTCTTGATTAGAGTCAATTGGCATAGCTGTGCTACAGTCATTTCCCTGTTTACATAGGATGAGGATCTGGTGCATTATGTGTTTTGGCCATGGAGTACAGCTCTGCCTTCTGCTCAGCTGGCTGGCTGTGAAGCCTGCAGTTGCTGGGTTTTGAACTCAGCATTCAGGCTGGGGCTGGGTGACACTGCAAAGCCTCCGCACTCAGGCAAGTTTCCAAAGTTTCCAGGAAACCCGTGTGACCTCCTGCTACCTGATGTTCTCTGATTGTTTCGCTTAACTCTGATGGCCGCTGGGATCAACATTTACTGTGGGTGCTCAGAAAGACTCATCCTAGAGGAGCTGATGCACTAGCAGTGAAGGGGACACTGGCACCCAGGTACTGAGGGGATGTGCTGTCTTCAGGGAGGATTGCCACACCATGAACCAGAGGCAGATTTGGGTGTCTGTATTCAGCCATAAAGAGACTTTGCTGCTGTCTTGATTGACATGGCTCATAAGATGTGAAGGGTATTTCCATCAGGGTAATACAGATACAGTTAAAGCAACCTTTAAAAAATAGACTCATTTATGGATCCCACACCAAATGGTTTTAAATCCCTGTTTGAGTAAGATAGATAATTAGTCCACTTATGGAGGGTTCTTTTACTGTTTGTCTCAAGTGGGTAGTCTTAAATAACTTGTAATCTTATTTATATTAGTTTAACACAGAATGTGGGACTGATCTTTTTTCATTGTATGAATGCTTTTTTAGATTACATCAACCTGCTCTAGTAATTTCAATTCTGAAAGAAATTTTTTAAAACTCTAATTATCATTCTAATTATGTTTATATTATGAATTATTATTACAGGTTACGTGTTCATTATTAATGAAGTCCATCATGGAATTCTAGAAATCAGTGTTGAAGCATTATGTTACTGTAGTTGTGTCTGGTGGTATCTGTCACATTTTTCATGGAAAAAATATTCCAGGCATGTGTAGCACTCTATCTATCACCTGTCTATCTGGGCATGATAAATGCAGCAAAAAACCCCAAAGCATTGACATTGATATGAGTTTTCCATTGACTTCTATCAAACAAGAAATAGACCCAGTTCAGGGGCCTGGCCAAGGTTTCTGCTTGTAATAACTATTTTAAGCCTTTTTTCTTTTTCCCCACAAAGTTATTATTTTATGGAAAGAAATATAAACAGAATTAAAAACAAAAGCAGGAAAACTATCATCTACAACCTTCTTTGCTTTAATTTTCTAATCTGCTAAGGAGCTGCTGAAACAATTGGGCCCTTTAAGATTTTGATAAAATCTTTTTTTCCACGATTCTGCAAAGCTGAAAAAGGCATAGCAACTGTGGCCAATATTTGTATACTTGTCTATTCCTCTCTCTTTGTGTTTGACCCGCTTTAATATAAAATGTTTCTGACTGTGCAGTTAGCCAGAAAACCAAAAATAGGAAATACTACTCCAGCTTAGTTTGCTAAGGTGTTAAAAAGGCTTGTGGATAAATTCACAGAGTGTGTAATGCATCTGTGATTCTGCCACTTCACAGCCCCTTCCCTCTCCCCAGCCTCCCCCATGCCTCTACTGCATCTGTGCATAATCAGGGAGAACAGAAACCTTTCTTTTTACACTGTCTTATCTCAATATCCTTTGTTCATGCCAAGCAGCAGCTCATGAATGTCAGTTGCTTTGCTCTACCTCTATCTCACAAAGGTTGAGGTTTTTCAGTTCCAAGGGGAGAAACCTATCATTCCCAAACAATTGAAGAGATTTGTATCTGAACATAAATAAACAAAAGCTGTCCCTAGGGAACATGGAAAATGTTTTTCTCCAGAGAAGCAGTTCCTTCACGTGCCCCAAGTCCCTGGGGCCATGCCGCAGCTCCTGCAGAGGTCCGCCCTGCAGCCCGTGCTAGATGAAAGGAAAGCACATCTTGGGCTGAAGGGAGGGAGTGCAAGGTACCACGGGCTACTGCTCCTCCTGGGGCACATGGCAGGAGGTGTCTGGGGCTGAGGCAGAGAATGGGAGGCAGGAAATCCTTCCCCAGAGCATTGGGAACCCCAGGGTGCTGCCCATCCTCCCTGGGCTGTCCCAAAGGATCAGGGCATGAGGGGAAGAACAAGGGGCAGCTAGAGGGATAGTCACACTAGGGTTTGGCGCTGGGGGACAGGGTATTCAAGGACAGAAGAAGAGCTGTGTAAACCAATGAAGTTAACTGTTCATCTTCACAAAGGTAAAAGGCAAAGTATTTTTTAAGTCTTGCCTAAGAACCTCACCCTTACATAGATGTCTGATAATACCCTCTCCCACCCTTAAACCTTTCCTCCAGTCAACTTTAACTCTCCCTGTCTTTATCTTCAACTCACAACCTAATTCTTTGCCTATCTACTTGACAAATCTTGTTTCTCATGGTGTCTTTTCCCTCCTCTCAGAACTTGTAGTTCTGCAGAGGACAACACGCCTGCTTTGATCCACTGCTCTCAGAATTCAGAAGTTATATCAAGCTAGAAGGACCCATAAGAATCACCAAGTTCAACTCCCTGCTATCCACAGAACAATTGTTTCTACATCTGTTCCCTACAGCGGGTTAAATGGTCATGTTATTTAACATCATGTCATTTAAACATCATGTTTAAATTATGTTCAAATAACAGGGAATGATGCTATTCTCTGTTGTGTGTCCTGCAAGACACAAGAAAGAGTACATGCTTTTTAGCTGGTGTGATTCCTCTCCAGATTATTCTGGAGAGGAATCTCATAGAATCATAGATTATGCTGAGTTGGAAGAGATCCATAAGGACCATCTAATCCGACTTCTGTCCGACTCTTGGTGCAGGACACCCCAAGAATCTCACTACATGCTTGAGAGCATTGTCCAAACATTTTTTGACTTCTGCCAGTCTTGGTGCTGTTACCACTTCCCTGAGGAGGCTGTTCCACTGCCCAAGCACCCTCTGGGTGAAGAACATTTTCCTGATATCCAACCTAAACCTTCCCCAATACAACTTCAGACCATTTCATTGGCTTCTGTCACTGGTCACCACAGAGAAAAGATCAGTGCCTGCCCCTCTGCTTTCTCTTGTGACGATGTTGAAGACTGCAATGAGGTCTCCTCTCAGTCTCCTCTTCTCCAGGCTGAACAAGCCAAGTGTCCTCAGCTGATCCTCTTTTCAGTTGCATTCTGTATCCAAAGAAATTCAGAATGAAAAACTATGTAGGCATGAATAAGCATAGATTTACTGAATTAAATTTTATATTCACTCTGAGGTAGTCTAGGCCAGAAGGTACTAAACACTTGGGGAACCTCTGTCAAACAAATTTAATGCAAATGTATGAGTTTATATCCTATCCTCTAATTAGAAACCTAATTACATCTACAGGCCATGGGTCACAATTTGTGTAATTTCTTTTCACTGTAAAGCATTCAGGACATTTGCAAGAGACATTGTGCCTGAACTCTTCAAGTAAAAAATGCTTTTCCACCATATTCACTGAGAAGAAGGCAGAACCGTAAACAATATAATCATGCAACGTCCAATAGCATCATTGCAGATGGGAAATAGGAGTTATTAAATAAGACTCAGAAACGTGTGACACAATTGTCAACAGCTTGTTCTTGCAGGGAACATTCACAGCTGGTGTAACTGCACTGATTCCTGCAGTGATACTGACTGAAATGACCTGGAAATGTATCCTTCCAGTATGATAGCCTTCACTTTTGAGGGGATATTTTGCTGTCCTTTTATGTACCTCATTACAGCCTATTTTATCTGACTTGTATCCTCCATGTCATGGCATTATTGCACCATCAGTTACTGAGACAGACACTCATCATCTCAAAATGCTCATCAAAACTCTGCTTCTTTGTGAGAAGCAAACTGAATTGCCAGCAACGAGAACAGACTTGATAAGAGAAGCTGGCCTTTTGCTTCTCTCCTGGTGCTTATATTTTGATAGGCAATATATCAGGAATAATTAGACAGTTTGGTTTATTTTGCATCAGCTTCTTTTTTTCCCCGAATAAAATAGAAATAGAAAGTAGTCTGCAGGAAACAGACATTTCAGACAGAATCATTTCACCAAGATGTATGAAGCAGAGAGGTCTTTTATAATGCCAAAATCTGTTTTAAATGTAAACATTGTTTACATTTGAATGTGAACACTCACAGAAATGAGATATGAGAAAGGTGTGATTTGGCTCCTGTGGAACTCCTGAGTTTTCTGTGACTGGCATTTCTCCCTGGGGTAATTTATAAACTAATATTCCCTGTTGCGAGAACATTGGCAGGCTTGCAGAGAGAATAGCTCCAATTTTCACTCTAACATATCTGGCTTGCATCCAGAAATTGTAGAAAGAATTTGCCACAAAAGTGAGAAAAAAAGGAAATTCTTATATATACAGTATTAATGACACTATTAAAAAATAAAATAAAAGGCATAATTTGAGCAAAGGTATATCAAGACACTACACAGAAAAATAAAGAAGCAGAATATGGATTAGCAAGGTGGAATTTTTTTTTATTACAAGCAAATATAATTTATAAATTGTACAAAAAGTATAAAGAAAACTACATAAATAAGAACACCTTGCTAGCACACAACACTAAGTGGACACTGGAAGCTGCACAGATTCCCTTCTTAAACGCTGGAATTTTTTGATCTAGGTCAAAGGTTCCATGAGCTACATGAATCAACAGATGTAGTAGGTTTGAAGATGTACACTGAACCTCTTTGGAACTTCTTAAAATAGAGTGACTGCTGAAACAAGATACAGTAGCGTTGCCGGCTGCCTAGACACCGTTCTATTTTAATAAGTGTCATGGATGCTTTGGGGCATATCAAAAATAAATGGCAGTAAGTAGGTAGGAAGCCAAGCGTCTGTGACTTCCAGCAGAATTGCAATGCAAATAAACTCCAGTGAAGTCTTTCACAGCCTCTCCAGGGTTATCTCTACACCATTGTTTCCAGTCAACAATTTATAAACTTGGATTTGCTGATTATCCTTGTCTGGACAATAGACTGCAGCTGCTAATGCTTTATATAATGTCAGAGTCTGACAAGTGATTAACAGTCTAAACTAACTAATTTCACCTTTACGAAGGTACTGCAGTGAGTGTCCTTTATAAAACCTTTGATTTTCTTCTATCGGTTTTTACCTCTATGCAGTTTCACTGACTTCAAAGAAGATGAATACCATTTGTTCTAGAATATGTGAGAAAAGCAAATTAGGGCCAAGAGACTTAAAATGCAGGCAAAAAGAGCCTTCCAAAATCCTAAGCATGTTTGGTTTCAAAACAAATCCTCATGAATGGGGGAAACATCATAATATATCAGGCATTGTCCCCATCTTCTGCCCTTCCCTTCTTGTCTTACCTAATTTTTATTTTCAAATATAATTAATATTTCAAATAACAGAAATATATTTAGGCAATTATCCTCAAAGACTACAGTTGTTTGCCAAATTGTATGAAAAATTTGATTTTTCCTATTACTTTAACTCCATCAAATTATTATTTTTTAATCCTCAAATTGTCTATATAATGGAGAATTAATAAATAATTTATACATTATTACAGCAGCCACGTGAAACTCTTAATGTATGTACAAGTGCATGTGAAAAAGATTTTGGACAAGAAGAAAGCACTAAGAATACCAGAGAAAATGCATACTCGAGAGAAAATCTTTATCTAATAGTGAGATGCAATAAGAACATTCAAACCCCCTTGTGTGTTCACATTAACACTGATTTGTTTTTATTCAGGAGATTGTCAATTGGCGACACCCTGGAGGAGAGTTAAACACGTGGACAGAACTTCTGTGTGGAACGTTTTGTTTCCAGCTATGTACATGAAAGGCATTTTTGAGAAGAAAGTTGCTGCAGTCACAGCCTAGCAAAGCAAACTTACTAATTAACTGCAGGCTGCACCACTTGCACTTAGCTACGTGCCCAGGCTGACAACACCGCCTTCAGTGCCGGTTTGCAAACAAATTTAAATATTCAGTGCACAGCTTCTGGGAAAAAGGCCATCTTTCTTCATGCTGTAGCTTTGGGATGTAACATTTATTAGTGACTTATGCTTATTTTCACTGGCTTTGTGATGCTAGGAGAGTTAGCAGCAGGCTGAATCCTCTAGCTGTATACACCCAGTAGGAATGGAGAAAGGAAGGAGCTACCATGAGGGATGGAGCAGAAGGAGGAATGTGGAGATGACTGTGCAATACTGGTTGGCAGTATGGCTGTCTGGAAAAACAAAATCTCCTTTGTGGCATACACAGAGGTTTAAAATCTGTTTACACTATGTGTCAGAATGTAAATTATTTCTATTTAAAAAATACACCAAAAGTAAGTAAAAGCAAAAAATATCTCCACCAAGTGTCATAACCAGCCTCAATATCTTTTGATCTTCTCTGTGTCTCCTTCTACCAGTTGGCCATTCCTTTTCTGCCAGGCTCACAACTTTGATCCTCTGCTAAGTGAACTCCCCCTCCCTTGTCCTTTTTTCCTGCCTTCCTGGAAAAATGATGCCTTTTCTTTTTTTTGTTGGTCCCTCAGTCTGAGGAATAGCTGCACTGAATTTGAGAGGGAAATGTTGAAAGCTTTTGTCGGACTGTTTATTGTGAACTCTTGGAGATGAGTGGTGTTAGCTTTATGCAGCATCAAGGGTGCATGAATAAAAGTACACTTCAGGCAAATAATGTATTTCTTCCCCTCTTAAAACACTGTTCCTAAAAAGGTTTCTTGCTCAACTTGTAAAAACCTTAGAATAGCAACTTCAACTTGACAGGAAGCTACAAATCCTTATATGTGATAGAGAAAAAAAAAGAAAGAATAAACCCAGGTTATAGTATACACTTGTAGAGAAATCTGACCTTATTACTGGATAAAGAATGTTCATCCCCACTTGAGATTGCCATAGTTTAAATCTCTGGACAATGATGAGAAATAATTTACCTACTCACAGCCTTTTTACTAGTTAAGAACAAGTTTCTAGAGATTTTCCCAAGGCTGACCTAAAGTAATCAATTTGCAGTTCTGACTTCATAATATGACTTGTGATTCCTCTAATGCATGTGCCCTCTCCTGCAAGTGTGCTCCAGCTGGTTTATACTCACCATGACTGAATTCATGCTTCCTAATAAAATTTCTGAGGGAGTGTGCTGTGGTGTTACAATGTACTTGAAGTGATAAATGAAGTGATCCTGACAGAGTATAAGTTGCAAGATGATAGGTTGTGTGTCTATAAATGTTAGGTATCATTATATGCTCTCCTAGGCCATGGAGACCATTTCTGCTCTTTAGTGTCTAATATAATTTGACTCTTAATTTCCTCTGCAGAAGGGACTAAGCTGGAAACAACTCCTACTTCTGCCTCTAACACCTCTTGAAAGCATTTGATACATGAATGAGTTTATTCCATATCATAATTAATCATTTTCTCTCTCACTGTAAAAATGTACAGTGTCATTTACATTGCACGTGTTCATTTACTATTTACACCAATTTACTATGAACATGCCAGTGCCTACCAAGAAGATGTTACGTTTTCCAATCCACACTTGAATCTGCACTATGAAGCAAAGAAATGCACATAATTGGCATTGCTGACAATGTGGGAGTTTTAGGTGCTCACCTTGAATCAGCTTGAAAAAAAACCACATGATTTTGAGCATAGGATTGTCAGTAAAAGTCATTATTGTCAGACCACACTGCTATTTATACTATCCATGCACATATGGCACAGGTTCATGATGCTGCTCCTGCTCTGTCACAGTCATTACGTACTTCATCAAAAGCACCATCCTTTTATATTCTCTTTAGAGTGATGGTAATCAAGATGAAAGATAGCCAAAAAGGGCAGGAACCCTTCTATGAAGAGCTTTGATTTGAAAGTACGATAAAAAATTTCATCTTAAGAAAAGAATATTAAAATCAATAAAATGGGTGAAAGAACAGAATCATATTTGATGATAGGCTGAATTTGATGCTGAAAAATGCTGCAATGAAAGGATCTAATCATCAAGTAGGGTTAGTCCAGTTAATTTTAAAAAACCCCAAACAACACAACCAACCAACCAGACAAAAAAAATTCCAATGGGTCTGCTATCTTGTTTTTCCTTTTTTAATACACACTGAAAAAATGTCTCAAGGGACAGCCCATTGTACTAGTAATATACCACACCAAGCTACCAAGAGACAACACATTGAATGGCCAATCTATCCCTCTTAAAGAATATTAGACAGATACACAGAAGAACTGAAATGATCATGTTAGGTAAGATCTACAGAAGAAAAGACTTTGGCTCCATCCAAGCATTCATTTTGGGTTTGAGACTGGTTGTCACCAGATCACTGAGAAAATGGCAGAAGACCCTCCAGCAAGCATGTAGATATAACTTGTCTCTTCTGTTAGGTATCAACTGATTGTGTCCAGCACTTTTGTCATTGAGCCCTGGAGCACAAGATTTGATGGCCATTTCAATGAGTTTAATTGCATTGTTTGTATAACTCCAGGTACCTCTGGGATTATTCGTCTCACTAGGAATCTTCATTAGCCTCACTTTCTCTGAGAATGAACTCTATCACCTAATAAAACACTGTAGAACAAAAAGTGCTTCCTTGTAACGGTTTCTGACTTGCACTTTCTTTTTTCTTGTTGTTATACTATTTATCAGAGAAAAGGGATATTCCCCTTCTTCCATTTCAATAGCAGTCACCATTTTATGTACCTTTGATATGTTTGCTCAATTCCTCTCCTTTCTAAATCAAATAATTTCATCTTTTGAAACTCTCCTCCTTAAAAGTTCTTTTTGTTCACTGACATTATCTTTCTCTGATCACACATATTAATATGATGTGCAAATTCAAGACTTGATACTGCAAGATCCTTAACACTGCTTGTCACTCACCACATACTTAATTTAAAGCATACAAATTTTCCCTCTGCTCTCAGTGGGAATTTTTGTGTAATTTAATAAATGTTTAGAAGACATTGCTGCTGGATGCTGCCAAATACATGTTTGTGCCTACAACAAAAGAACCACGTGCAGTTTTATTAATCACCGCGGAAGGACAATCTGTGTAGCTATTGATTTCAGCAATGTATCCATATGCTTAAAAATAGGTCCACAGTTAAGCTTTTGCTTCTTCAGATTAATGCCAATCTGCATGTGTTTGCTCCCAGAAGACCACACACTTACTTCTATCTGAACACACTATGAAAACAATCTGCATGGAAACAAAAAGAGATGCTGGGGGAAAAAATGAAATGAAAAAAAACATAGAGAGAAAACTGAATTATGAAACCAAATTATGGCTAAGCACAATGACAATAAATACTTTTAGCCACAGGCAATAAAATATTGCATCGTTAATAAAGCTAAGTGGAGAAAAATTTTGCTTGTCACTTTCACTTATAACCTAAATTTCATAATTTAGCCTTACATGTTAGCTCAGCACATTACACATCTCTCAGGCAATTCCCCTCTGGCCTCAGGAATCATGAGTTACTGTGGTTTTAAAAAGTGGTGAACTGGGTAAATGGGAACTGATTTTAAAGGATGAAATAATGGCCTAATTCAAGACTGTAGCAGTTTTAATGGAAAGACACTTGAGACAGGGAAAGAGGAAGTAATTGATGATATGGGGGTTAAAACTCCACTTTCTCATGAACGTGAGAGACAATCCTGAGAGGAACTTTCAGAGCATTCTTAGCTCAGGTGTGAGATTAATCATTCATAGTTTTACACAAGCTGTCAGTAATAGATACAAATAGTGCTGCTCTTGCCTTTCCCAGTGATCCAAACACCAAGTCCATTCCATGTCCTAGCTCATAGAGGCCATTCAAGAGACTGACCAAATTCTAAGAAAAGCCTGAAGAATTAGATTAAAAGAGCTCTTCATTCTACCACTTGGTTCCAAGAAAAGCCAGGAAGAAATAGTGACAAGTTATCTGTTAGTTATGCAGCATAAGGAGCTGGTGCATCAGTGATGTTTGTGAAGAAGCATCTTCACTATGTTTGCCTTTCTTCAGTAGATTTAAATGGGAATAACTCCACTTATGGCCCTAGTTATGGCTGTTTGGGGTCTTGTCTTCCATATTTTTGGTATATCTCTATTTCAGACATCAAGGCTGGGAAGATTTACTTGGTAGGAACCCAGCACAGCAAGTTCTTCCCATATGAAGTGAATTTTTGAGAGACAGGAAAGAAACAGCTGAAGATAAAACTCCTGGTATTACCAGCTTCACGAGGAAGCAAAAAACTCACCTGCAATCTCAAGGGAAACAGATATCAAGGGATGTAAAAAAGGACTAATAGGCTAAAAGTTAATTCCCTTGAAATCTCCCTTCTGCCACTACAGAAACTAATCATTCCTACCAGCTCCTGTCCTTTCAGACATTTGAAGGATATGGCATGTCAGCTAAAGCCAGGCATTACTTTTGGTTTTACTGTATGAGTGAGTGAGCAGTGAGATAGATATTTTATTATTTTACTGCGCTGTTTTCTTGTTCTATGCTCTTATGTGAGGGCATCTTATGGACACTTTGTTGTAAACTGCAGAGTTTATGGTTTATTCCTCTAGTACTTTTCATACTGAAGTTGAAAACTCTGTTGTGGTAGGCAAAATTGAATCTAAGAAAGTGAGTAGGCTAGAAATAAAAGAGAAAAAAAAATATAGCAGGAAAAAATCACATCAGCTCAACCTAAATGTACGGGTAAAGATTTTGAGGATTTACGATTCAAGGAAGTAAATGGAAAAGTTGCTCATGACCTTGGGTTCAGTGCTGGCACCCCATAATGTCCCTTCCATTTATCCAGTAGCAAAAGAACCTTCCAAAAACTCTTCTAAAGAAAAAACTGTGCAAGAATCTTTGGAATTCACAAATCCATTGGTTAAATTAGTGCTATTAACAGCATTCCTTTATGTGATGTTTTTGCGCATACATATGTACATTAAATAGCAACTGTTTCCAGATTCCTAGTGATTCCCAGTGTCATTACTGCTATTGGTCTCAACCTTCTTCATTTAAGCTCTGATTAAAACACATGAGGGTTCCTTGGATCAGGAAAGATTGATACTGGCAGCCTGGAGATTAAAAGGAAAGATTTAATATAAAGATAAATAAATGAACTTCTCACCAGTGTCATCTGAACCTGGCCACAATATAAGAATCTTGTGTTAGGACTTGTGTTAAGAATCACTGCTTGCTACATCAATTAAATAAGTTCATTTTTGCAGTTAAACTTTTTTCTGTAAACAGTATTAGAAAGTGTTTCTCATAGCGTTATATAGAATATATCTGTTCCTTGCCTCTTACATGCCATAACTGGCATTTTAATGCACTGCCAGGCTGTAAGGAATTAATGCATCACATTATGTAACTATATACTGGGATTCATTCTTCTGCTGCAAAATGTGAACATATTCAGTATTAGGCCTATTATTAAATCTTTTAAATAAATATTTACATGTACTTCTATCTTTTATCTAGGAGCACTTAAATTTCAATTTTATAGATAGACATCTGATTACAAGAAAACTGAATAATTCAGTTACTACCATATGTTTTCCCATAGGGTTTAATGGGAGATTATTATTGACTTCAACGGGTGTGTATCAAACCATTAGGAAGGTGCATGAAAGTTAGATATCTGAGTCAATTATATCTGAATTTGACTGAATTTGAATTTCTTTAAACAAAGCTCTCCCACTGAAACCATGTGATTGGGAACACATTTTTATACCAACATATGCACTGATAGATTTAATGTAATTAAAACCTGTTTGCATAGAAATGTTGTGATCTATATATTTAAACACTGCTAATGGGGCCCAGCTTTAGTTAACATATTGAACAATTTGTCAGATACAAAAGCTGCCTTCTGACTTTGCATTGTATTGATTTCTACTGAATTCTTAAAGAACTATAATTCTGTACTCTGAAAAGAAAATTAGTCCCTTTTTTTCTTATTATTTTTCTTATTATTACTGAGATCAGTTGTAATTATACAGATTTCTCCACAGTAAAGAAACAGGTCTGAGCTACACAGGGTGACTGATCTCAAAACTGGATGCTCCAGACCTCCTGCAGTTCTTTAATCCTCTTGATATTATGCACTGTGATAGAAACTAACATTTTTTTTATAGCATTACTGTACCAGAAAGCAACTCAGTGGATGTCTCACTCATGAATGAATGGCTGAGATGTCCTTTTTCATAGTCACTGATTTATGGATCAAGCTGTCCCTGTTGAGCTGTGGTGATATTTACTTTCAACAAACACATTCCTGAATAACTGTTGCTATAATTATAGACAGGTAGCTGAAGGCAAAAATGGAATAAAATAATAGCAAGGAAGGGAAAACAAACCAAAACCAAGCCAAGCCAATAAACAAATAAAAATTAAAAAATTAACAACAACAAAAAAAGCAAACCAAGGGCAATGAAATAACAATTTGCTATAAAGATTATGTACTGAATAATCCCAACAGAATATTGTCATGGTGTTGAGTTCAGTCAATGTACCAGTAACTTTTAACATTAAAAAATTCTTTTGAAAACTGAGCAAAATAACTGGTTTTTCAAACTCTTTGAGATGTCTCACATATTAGGTTGATTTAACGTCTGGTCCAGTGGGAACCCAATTTCATCTGGATTTTCCAAGGGCAATAATATCTCTTTAGTACACTTTATCTTATTTTCAGTGTATTTTTATCTGCATGTCAGCTTTTTAATTGTTTTTAATTTCATTATTTCAGCTCATATTTTCTGTTCTCCACATGTTTTTTTTCTTATGAGTCCCTAATTCAGTATTCTTCCACCAGCAGATACCTGCTTATCATCTTGCATAACAGAGGTCTCAAAAAACTTTCCTGTGTTGGAGAATTATCTGCATCATGACTTACATAATTTTCATCAGATTTCTCTTCACCATCCCAGCATTCACATAGGCATTTTGCTCCAGCTGTACAAAGTATGAATTGTCCTTTCTTCCTCACTGGCTATCAATCTGGAACAGCCAAATGGCTTAATCCTGAGCCTATACAATTTGCAAATTAGTATCATTTAATATCCCTACAGATCGTTGTCATCACCTCTGTGATTTCCATGCACTTTTCTGTGTATTACTCATTAGACTTCTACAATTCAGGATGCAGAGTCCAGTTTCCCAGGCTTAATGGAGTCAGTAGATACCTAGGAAACACAATCAGTGGAGGCATAGGGTGCAACACCTCTTTTCCTGCAGTAAACACCTAAAATATATTAGTGCACACTAAATCTCCATTGACTACAAAGGGAACTCACCCACCCAGCCAGCTGCAGACATTTATACTGTGGACTTCTAAATTGTGTGATGTGTACTCCCTCTTGATGACCACATCCTTGTTTCTGTCAGAAATTTTCAGCAATGAAAAGAGGTAAAATCACAATGCAAATAATAAATTATAAAACTCTCCACATGAAGTTTTAGGTTGGAAAAAATCTTCCCAGGAAAGGGGTGGAAAGCTATTTGTAACATCAGATGCAAAGATACAGGAAATATTTCTGTGATTAAAAATATTTATCAATGATAGACCTTCCCATGAAGCAGTTTCTTGTTACTGTCTAAACAAAAATGAGCAAACTAGTCCAAACCCACAAATCTACTATAAATAAGAATGTTCCAAGTTTCTACTCCATATCCTTTTATCACCATAAGACTGTTATGCTGACATAGCAACTGGAGTGAAATAAAGAAACAAAATAACAGAAACTGAAACTACTGTACTGAAGACTGGCTCTATTTTTCTTTCTATTTATTCGAGAGGGAAGCTTTTATTTAATTGGTAATAATTACCTTTAATTGTCAGATGTCATGAGTATTTTCTATTGCTGGTGCCCCTTGAGGCCATAAACACTATTAGAATGAATTCTCTGTCTTTCAGGAATATTCTGTGGAAAAAATTGTTTGCTTTGCTAAGTGTACAGTGATTTTTGTTGTTGAAAGCCCTTCAGATTTCTCAGGCCACCTCTCTGCTTGGGATCCTAAAAGAAAAAAGTTCTTAAATCAGGCAAAATGTTAAATGAAGAAACCAATGTAGAAACTGTCGTTAGTTTTAAAGCACATATTTTTTAAAAATAGAAGTTATTTCACAGCCCAAAATAAAAGCAAACATGAATAAACATTTTACTTCACGTCTTTTCTTGGAAAAGTTCATTCCCATGCCCAAAAGACTACGAATAGCAGTGGTCATCTCACTACAGTGAAAATAGTTAAGCAATATGCAGAAGTAATACGTTCTTATTTATAGTAGTACTGAGATAGTAATCATTCCAGCAGTCCAGTAATATTCCAGAAGCATTTATTCCTGACAAACTTTTAACTCAAGCTTGAGTTAAAGCAAGGTGCAGCTGTTTTTTTTCTTTGTCCAGTTTAACATGCACTCAACTACTCCAGCTGAAAAATTTGTGATTGAAGTTTCCTTTGTCTTTGGGGCTCCAGAACCAGGCAGCATTATCTCAGCACTGGATTTGATGCACTCCTCTGATGCTGCAATAGGAACTAATAAGGTTGCTCAGTTCTATATCAAGAAAACCATGTAAGGGTCATCTATGTGCAATCAAAATAAACAAGGAGTGAGTTGTCATGCTGAAATTACCTTCCTTGGAGAGAATAAAAACAGGTGTTAAGAGATCAGTAGAACAACATTTTTTAGACACTACTACAATCTCCTTTGAAAAAGTTGTAGTGATGGAGCAGCTGAGAGATGTCTCAGAAAGGTAAAAAAATCTTACAGATACAAGAAAGGTGAAATGTAAAACAAAGTAACAGAACAGAAATAATTACTGAAACCACAGTGAAAACCACAAAAACCCCTTAATGTCTACCCAAAAGAATTTATTCTCAGTGAGTTTTTGACCTCACATAAGGGTTTGTCTTTGTATGTAAGAATTCTTACATAGAATAATACCAATTACAGCAGGTAATCCGAAGAGGAAAATTCTGGGAGATAATTTTCTGCAACAGGAATTGAGGATTAAGCACCTTTATTCAGTGAGTGTTGTCAATGTTCCTGTGCAGCAGGATGGCACATCCTTAGCAAATATGATGGTTGCTATCTGTTTCCCTTTCTGAGCATTCATCTTTGCTGCTTGGACCTTCATTAATTAACAATGGATAACCTAAAATTCACAGCAGTCTCTCTAACAAAGACAAGATGGTCCAAGCAAGATAAAAGCCAAAATATTCACATGATAGAGAAGATAGTGTGGTTTCATTTATCTGTGGGCCAAGGCACACAAACTTGCATAGCCTGAGCTAGTTCCCTAAGTTCAAGCACAACTCTGGCATGCTCAAAAGCAGCATAGTATGGCACTATGCCTGAGCAAATTTCTGTCAGGAGCAGAAGGGAAGAACATCAATAATTTACGACATCAGAAATCCTTTATCTGATCAAACAGTGGAAAAAAAAATATTAATGAAAGTATGAATAGGAAGGTCTTTTGCTAGATACATTCAAAGTGCTACTGAACATCTCCAAAATAAAGACAGAGATCTCTAATGACACCTATTGTGTTTTATTCACTCCAATTTAAATAATATCTAAGAGCCTCTTACCAAAATGCTCGACCATCCTGATGCACCATTAGCAGTAGAAATAAATCATGGCAACATTAAATATCTCATCAAGACCTTGGCCAACCTACAAAATTACTTTTCTATCCTTTCATTTCCTTGGAATGGAAAGTGGAAAGCCCCCACTCAGTTCCTGTCCACACAATTTCCTCATCCATTCTTGAGAGTCCCTGAGGAACTATAATGGAGCTATGGAGGACTGAAGGCATTGACAGAAGCTTGGTAAAGTCTGTTAAAGGTACTTGTCAGCACAGACACATGAAGCAGCACAGAGCTATGTGGTTTTTTGGGCAGGTCAGATAAGGGAGCAATAATAGACTTTGCAGCTGTGTAAAGCAACTACTGTCTTGCATTTTGACTTTCTCTGGATAAAGTGAAGTCCTGCCCATTACATTAGATTTGCTGTTTCCCTCTCAACACCTTTCTCAAGAGCATCAGGCAAAAAAAATACCACCTCTGAATCAGAGACATCAGAGAAATAGATTACTGCCCTCCTGGAGAGTCAGGGCAGAATACACAGAACTATGTGTCTTGTCCAGTTCTTCTTCCAGTCCGTGGCTGAGGTCTCTCACCACTGGCACAAAGTCCACAGAGCATTTGCTCTATGGTAGCAAATATGCAAGGCCACATCTCTGCCTCTGTGACTTTTACACAGCCAGTGGACGAGTGCCAGCCAACAGAGCTCTCTGGAGTACTCTGGCTGCTCATGCAGCTTCACTCTCACCCCACTGACACAATCTCAGAAGGATCTATAAATAACCGAAAGAATTCACTCAGTGCTGAAATAAACACAAGGGGCCAGATTGTATTTGTGTTACTGTCACAAGGAATGTGTTTGGGCCATTGGTGTTCATCTCACAACCAGATTGCAGCAATGTGCAGATGTCTGTAACACACTGACCTAGCACACCATGGAGATAGAAATCAGCCACTGTGTCATGTGTCCTTATACTTGGTGAACAGCAAAACCAAAGATGTATTCCTTAGTACTTCCTGTTAATGCTGCCTTTTGACCCAGTTTCCCTGAAAACGAGAAGCAACATTTAATTGCCATGGAAACTTTCTCTTCTTACACTTGGATTCATCTACTCTGAAGACCATGCAACTAAAACATCAGTTTGACCTTCAGTACTTTAGCCAGCAATATACTTTGCCTCCCTAGTTGTTCTTGCACCATTGTTTTGATAAAGAGGATCCAGAGAAAGAATGGCTGACTTTCCTGCAAAGAAACTATAGATAAAATTAAAAAAAAAAAAAACCAAACTTCACACTCCCTCTGTTTAAACAATGCCTTCAGCCACAGAGGGGGTGACATTGCTGAGAACAATCACATCTATTCAAATTTATAAAGCAAGCATTTGATAGACATGCTGCCTCCTGCACAATAACTTCACTGAACAAGCTGTTAGCTTATCTAGCTTCTGCACTTTGAAGTATACAGTTTGAGAAAGTCAAGCACATACCAGCAGCCCTAGACTTGTTTATTAGCTCAAGAAATGTTTTCAGTTTCACACTGAAAAGAACCAAAAATGTGACAGCTCATTTTATTTGCTCAGCTTTTGCTGATTGACAGAAGTGAGCACTAATTCACCATGCAGTTATGAGGACACCAGCAGAGAGTGATGAATTTCTAAGAATCATCCTTCTTAGGCCCTGTTACATAATCTTACTCTTTGCTGTATTCACAGATGACATCCTACAACACTTAATCCTGCAGAAGATGTCACCTAACATGGATTCATTGTGCACATTAATTGAAGAGATCTGTACACGAGGTACTTGTCTCCCTATATTTAGGCCTGGAGCTGATCTTGATGCCACCAGAAATTATTTTATCAAGTAAATCAGTCATTCAGATATTACTCGTATTTCCAGCTAGACAGGACAATTCACAAAAAAGTAGAATAAACAAGTAAATACTCTGTTTTAAAAAGGCTTCAAAGTTACCCAGAAGCTACTACCTTAAGTAGGGAAAAGAAGGAATGACCCCAAGACAAACCTTAGCTGACCCTGACCTTGGAAGGAAGATGCTTTTTTTGATAACACTCTGTGCCAAAACCAGCACACACAAGATAGACTATAGTCCTCACTTCAGCTAAAAATAGAGTTATAATATTTAACAAAATATAAATGATGGAATTCAATAGCATTGCCAGATCACACTTATTTTGTTTTTTAAACTTGAAATAGTTTGCAAGGTTTGCTAATTTTTGAACTTCATGGAGCCTGCTTTTTTAATAGAGCTGTAGCTCAATTCCTTACAAAACTTAAACACTGAATTTTTAAAAAAAACCATGACTGCAAACATTATAGAAGTACTCAAACTGAAATGCAGAAATTGTGTCTGTTAAGATCATCAGGAACACATAAAAGGATTTACAAACATAACAAATGAGTTTATAAATGGAACAAAAAAGGTTGCCGTTGGATTTGCAGAGATTCCAAACTGATTTCCATTATGTGAACACAGCCGCTGAAGAAGAATACAAAGAAAAAAAGATATTCCTGTACTCCTTAGAGCATTTATTTAGCATTTCTTCAAAAATCTCATCCCTTATCAGCTATAGAATATTAATTTATAGTATTTTAGAAAATACAACGGAAACCAGTCATGACTGTATTGTGACACCGATCCTGTTTGCAATGCACCATTTAACAAAATCTCATATTCAATATGAGCTGATAATTTGAGTTAATTTTAACATTTCTCCTATTTGGCATGGAAAAAGACAGGAATACCTTTATTTTAACTACAGCAGTCAAGCAAACATTCTTATTTTGTGATGAAAATACAGGTGTTCCATCAATCTCAGATGATTAGAGCCATGCACAGACATCTGCAAGTCAGCAAGTGGAAGAGAAAACTTGGAAATGCCTTGTATTGTTTCATGCAATGACATAGATTTTCAAAGGTTTGATGTTCTTTTCCCATGCAGAACAGGCCAATTGTCAATTCACCACATACTGTTTGTGATTATTTCAAAGTATTCTGATTATTCCATATTATTGGTTAAATGAGAATTGCATGTGTAATAGGCAACTTCCAGCTGTCTAGTATTAGTCCAGTAATGAAAGTGCATTACTGAGCCAAGTAGAAATCCATTGATATCCATTAACAAATTTGCATTGATAACAAGAGGTCTGCAGCTAAAAATATTTTATAGAAGAGAAAAATAATTCCTGTTGTGGACTAACCAAAAGTCTTTGCCAGTGTGACAAGAGCTAAACATCACTGTAACACCAGGAGGTGCTTACTAGAATGAACACAGGCCATACCCAACCTTAGATAAATCTTTAAAACATCACATGTTTTAAACTTACTACTTCTGTAGTTTCAGTAAATACATGGAAAAGGAATTACTTTAGGTAACTACACAGACAAATCGTTAGAATCTAATCTGCTATAATAACTGTATTAAAAGAACAAGAAAGTGACAGTTTTGAACTATATCAATGTTATTTTTCTTGAGCATGTTACACAGAGCTCTCAGCCTACTTGCAGATGTGTAAGTAATCATTATCTACACAGAACGAGACAAGAACTATCTAAACTACAGGGGTTTATACAATCCAAAGATTTTGTTAACTATTCCATGGTTGATGATATCACTACAGAGCATCTTACCAAGTGAGTCAGTTAAGCAGGAAATCAAGAATGTTTCAACTTAAACAACCCTTCATCAAGGGCTGCCCTGCTCAGAAGTTCTGTTTAATGAACTTGTAAACTGCACTATAAAGTTAAAGGAAAATCTGACTGCTCGCTTTCCATGTTTATACCTTCTTTAGGAAACATCTGCTCACCATTCTGCTGCTTCTGCTTCCCCTCCCCCACAAACTTTCTTTGCCCTGCTACTATTATTTCTTACATTCAGGCATTTCTTGTTTCAGGGGTGGAGGGTATAGGCAATCTTTTAGTCTTTAAAACCTGGCATTTCTGGGTTTCATTGAGGTCACCTAAGCAATGAAGGAACTAACAACTGTTTGCTGGATTGTAACTGGCAAAATGATTTTTTTCCCCAGGGGGTAGAGTTGTGACCTGATTACATGGTGGGACCAGAAGGGAGCTCTTTTTGAAGGTTTTACCCTTCTTGCAGCTGTGCCAGCACATGTACACAATCCTGAGCTATTAGCCTGATGGAAAATGCAGTTTGAAAGCTCCATGCAAGTCTGACTGCTACAAAGCTGACATTTTATTAACAAGTGTTGTATTTGTGACTTGTGCAGCCCCAACTTTACTCTGGAATTTAAAAGGTCACTGCAGACACCAAATAAGGCTTCAAACCTTTAAGACCTGCTGTGAAGGACAGCTGGCAGGGCACACAGAACTCTGCCACAGGGTGATAAAAGAATGAAGGGAATATTTTAGCAGAGAGCTGTCACTAATTAACACAAAATTGATTTACTTGAAAGATAGATATATTTGGAAATGGTAAGTGCCCCAGAAAGAATGTTTGGCCATCAGTTGTGCAAGCACTTGCTAAGTCGGAAACACACAAGTCGTGCCTTGGAAAGCATCGGAAGCAGCGAGGCCGAAGATCTCCAGACTCAGAGACATTACTGTGTGGAACTGGATGATTATTTCACACCAACTGCAGAAAATCTGCTGCTTATAGTGGACCACCAACCCCTGATTTGCACCTTTCAAAATGAGAGGAGCAGGACTTTCTGAGCATCATGCCCAAAACTTGCACATTTCTGCACCAATCTCCAGGTGCTGTGGAACACCAGCACTTCGAAACAGCAATACCAGGGACTTTAATCCAGTGGATTACAAATATGAGGTACTAGGAAAAGCATTTCTCCTACATTTGGATTCATGTACATGACATGGCTGCACTGACAGTACAGTTGCACTTCCAGCAAGGTTCAGGGGTGTGCAGGATCTGAAGGGAGAGGTATAAAGTTCCCACTGACTTTTTTTCTCATTCAAGTATATTTTTTCTTGGTTCTTTGCTTGCAGAAAGTTTTAATATACCTGGAACACTGATCTCTGTGGCTTTTTTTTTTCTTGTATGAATGTAAAGTAGAACAAGGCTGAAGCTTTTTCTGCTAATACAGAATAGTCTCACAAGGTTCTTAGCCAAATGACACCTGATAAAAAGCTGACAAACTGAAGGCCATGGGAAATCTTGCACATATTTTCTGTCTGGAATCCAGGGGGAGTACAGAAATATGAATAATTAATCATTATAATTTGAAGGTGCTTCTATGAGGGTTACCTTTACAAGGGACCACAGGGAATTCTTCTTAAAAGAAGATCAAGATGGTCAACACTGAGTCAAAAATGTCTCATGATGAATTAAATATATTTAAACTCTGTTGTAACATAGAGACAACTCATTGTGCATTCCTTCATGGAACACTGCATCCCATGTCAGCAAATCTTAAACTGACTTTCCTCTGTGAGGCCACCAAGAACATCACGTGTGGCCCCTGTGTTGAATCATATTCTCCTAAATAACTCCAGTACAATGCTTTAATAGGCACCAGCAGAATGCAGTGGCCACATCTCAATTAAATATACCTTGGAGAACATCCATCCCAGGATACTGATGTACAGCACCAAACCTGCTCAGTAAAGCAGCAAATTGCTGGGTGAGGTGGCCAGGCGGTAAGAGGCTGTCTGCCAGCCACATCATTCACACTTGCAAATTACCAAAGCCTTGCAGGGGATGGCAGACAATGGTTTTAAAGTGTCCTGATGTGCTGCCCAGCCAGTCTTCAGAGCAACTGGAAAGCACATACACGGGTTCTCCAGGAAGGCATCTGAGACAGTGAAACAGACACGGTGCTTATCAAGGTGCTGACTGAATGGATTTCACTGTGTTAACTGAGAATCCATCTGCTTTTGCCAGATGTTAAATAATTAACCTCATCTCAGCCTGACATAATGTATTCTTAATAAATACTTTTTTTTTCTTTCTTTTTTTTTTCTGAAGACTCTTGTGTAAGTTAACACAACCCAGAGCCAAGAAATAGCTGTGAGCCATTCCACATGGCACCATGCCTTGTTCCCATGGGAGGATGAGTATGAGGTCCACCTCTCATAGTGAGGTTATCTTGGCAATTTTTGTGTCACCGGGTTTACCTGAAATCCATTTGGTCCAAAACCACAGCAAAGGGAGGCGAGTCTAAAACACAGTAGCAGCACTTCAGATCTTGTACAGCTCCAGGACTGCTCATTCTACAGAATAATTCAGTGAAGCCTTTGGATGCTTAGATGTCATCCAACAGAGAAAATCCACCGGAGTGTTGCAGAACCCTGGAGCTGCCACTCTGCTGGAAGCCATGGGAAAGAAAATGTCAAAAATTTCTATGTCATCTTAAAACACACTGTAACAAAGAAATTCACCAGTAACAAAATCTAGACAATGTATAAACCTTCTGGGTCCCTGGAATAACACGGAGGAAACGTGAATGGCAACATGAGATTGACCTTTTGTCTGCATTCCCTTAACAAATTTTAAATTCAAACCACATCCTATACAGTATAATAGAACCTCAGAAGGACTAATGTACAGCCTATAGGACTGAAAAGGGGAGCAGAGAAGTGGGCAGAGTCAGAATGATTTTCTTTGTAATTGCCTGCTGCAGTTGGAATGAAATTACACTTTATTCTGTGGGGTGTTTTTCTTAGTTTCAAAAGTGCAGAGAAACTGCCAAAATGAAACATTCAGACTCCACTCAGTGTTAAATGACTGAAGATGATATGCTTCCATGTAGTACAGTATCTCATTAAATCAGGGTCTAATCAAGCCATAAATGAAACATGTCAAGACACTGGCTGGCCAAGCTCTCATTAGTGTCCGACCTCCATTTGCAGAAAAACTCCACAAAGACTGACTTTCAAAGTGGGAATACTTTTGTTTCATGAGGAATATGGAGGTGAACAGTGTGTAGTTATGCTAGAGGGTAACTTCAGTGTGCTCAAGAAGGGTTTGAAGTTTAATTCTGCACAATGCACTGTTACTTCAGAGCACTTCCAACACAGATTAATTTAAGAGAAATTGAAAATACCAGTGAATCTACATCTGAACCAAAAGGTAGGACCCATCTTACCTATTGATCTGTGCTCTGCAGAACCAGTGTTTGACTCCAGTAGCCATCATCCTCTGACTCTGAACCTAGATGTGGTGTCAGCTCTGCTGCTTTGAGGGTCATGTTCTGCCCTGTATTTGACAGTACCTTTGGAACCAACATGTTGAAGCAACTGAACATAGTAAACCTATTTGTAACAACTCCACAGTTCTTCACAGATTAATTTCATTTCTTCTGAAACATGTTTTTTTACCTCTTAGCAATGCCAAAGCTAGAGGAGGATACATAGAGGACACAAAAATCTTTCCAGCATGCCTCTGTTTCAAGGGTGAGAAAAAAGATACGGACAAATTTGTCATGACTGAGAATAAATATAAACTCATTCCATATTTCTTTGCAAATGAACCTTGATAGAAATCTTCAGCAACTTCCATCTCTTGGCCACTGTCTCTGAATGACAGAACTCCCACTAAGATCTTTTACAAAAATTGAATCAGAGGATGGAATACAGTTCTGGTATTGTTGGCAGATAACAACAAAAATCCAGCATCTTGGAAAGGAGGGCAGGGTTGAGAAATAAAGCCCAAAAACTCTTATAAATATTATCATGAGAGCTTTAAATGTTCAGATAAGTAGACATGTCATCAATCCTTAGCATCTCCTCCAAAAAACCACAAAGAATAGTATAATAAATGCTGGTAATAAATTATATTAATAAAAAGAAAAGTGTAAGACTTTCAGTGAGCATTTTGGAGAGCTGCAGGACTGAAATGACCCTTTTGCAATGTTGGAAAGTTTTCTAAAAAGAAATGTGTAAGTCTCATAAGCAGAGAGCTTAACTCCCAGCTTTACAGAAGTCAGTGGGAGTTCTGCCACTGACTTAACAGATCATATTTTTCTAAGTGACTGGAAGGGAGGAGAGCATGTAGCAGAGTTCGCATTTGGAAGAAATGAAAGGAGTGTTGAATTTGCTGGAAGATGTCCTGGAAGAGTAAGGTTGCAAACATGAAGCATATGTGAAATTTGAATCAAAGTGGCTCCTCACGTGCATAAAGCCAAGCCAGCACCAAATGCTCATGGAATTGGGATATTGAATGTTCTTAAGGAGAGGTCATATGTGTGAGTCTGCTCTGAGGACATCCCATAACCACATCTGTCACTTCTTATATTTCATTAAGAGACAGCTATTACATTCATCTCGGTATCAATAATAAACCATAACATAATCTTTTTCTTTTTTTTTCATTTCAACTTTTTGGCTCTGTCTCTTCACTAAACTTCTCTACATCCCCCTCTGGAAGTTAGAATCTTCACATTAAAAATGAGAATTCAGTAACTGTTATGGTAAGTTAATTTAATGCACAGAAATTCTTCTTATATCATGGTTTGTGGCAAAAAGTTGTAAAATTTTCTATCTATCACTTAGATCTTTGCTTTACTGGTACCACTACCTTGTGAAAGTAACTGTTTTTATTTTTAAATGTGTTGAAGCTTCTTACCTCAAAATTACAAAACTTCAAAACAAGTATTCTTAGAGTACAACCAAATTCACTCTTTCTGCAGTACCTTTCCAAGACAGATATTAAAAACAAATTAAAAGAGGATGAAGTGTACCAGTGGAGATTGTCCTGTGTTAGTTCTAAAAACTGAAGCAATCACACAAAATAACAGAAGTCTAAAAAATGAAAAACAGATAACACATATTTTTTTCATTTCCAGAGCTTGTTTATGTTTTTAAAGAAAGTCACAAGTGACAAAGTCTCCCAAACTTCCAAGAGGAATTATCTGAATATAAGCCAATATTAATTATATATTTCAGTCTTGGGGAGTGGGAGAAGTCAATCAAAGCAAAGTAATTCTGTTGCAGTCACTGAAGTATGTGCCTGACTGTAAGTATAAGAACTGGGGTTCAGTGTATGTTTCAGGTCCATGGGATCAGCTGCATGCCAAGAACCTTAATTTCAGCAAGTCCTGTCCATATGCCTGTCATAAATACTGCTTTGCTTCTGCTGCTATGCATCAGAACAGCTGCAGGTGTTTAGAATTGCATAGGAGATGTGTAAACACACACACAGAAAAACGTGCACCCCCCCCATTTAAGGAAACAAAAATACCCTTATAAATGTCCAGTGCTGTATCAGCAACAATACGTGCCAGCCAACACTATTGCTTTTTTATCAGAGCTGCACTTTTATCATGTTTGAGCACTGCCTCTCCCCATCACAACACTCCTCCTGCTGTTTACCCCTTTGCCCTATCTTCACATTCTCTCCGTGTAAGTGTAATAAATGTGTAATGCGAGTGGTATTTCAGCCAGCGAAACCAGCAATCACTCCCTGGTGCTGGCATTTCACCTTTGACTCAGCGCCCTGGAATCCTGCCAGATCCCGAGCTCCCAGGTTCTCAGGCTGCCGCCCCCGGCTGCAGCCGAGAGGGGACAGGTACCAGACATGTCACCAGTGACATCACCGGTGACGCCGAGCACGCTGCTGGCTGTTACTAAATGTTATTTGTTTCAGCGGTGCTACAAACTGGACTCAATACTTCTTGGTAACACTGAGAGTCCTCACCACATTTTCTAACTTTTGCAAAAAGGGCTAAATCGTCAATTTCTCCCATCTCCTCCCTCCCCCTGCCAAGTTATGTCACTGACCAAGTGACACAGAAGCCGGCATGTGACAATTGACATCCTATTCAGATGGTCTGAAGAGGGTCTTTATGCAAAGGAAAAACCCGCAAAGTAAAATGTTCCGCAAGATTGTTTCAGACATTCAGTTTATCTCTGTTTCGTTGGAATGCTATTTGCAGAAAAGGCTGAATCTACAAAGCTACTCCAAGTGCTAGCCTTGCTAACTCCCGTGATTTTATCAGGAGTCTTGTGATACTTGTCCTGCTAAAGCCTCGCTGCAGCATGGAAAATATTAGAGAATCCAGTATTCCATGATTAAACAAATCAAAGTCAAGCTTCACTTCTGGGAAGAAAACTCACAATGCATAGACCCTACAGCTTAAAAAGCTAAATTCATCAATATTTGTGGGAGAAGTTTGAGGCAACTTAAGAGATTTAGGTTTGCTACTAGCATTTTAGCACATACCCTGGGTTCATGGCTCTAGTATACATGATGGTCCTGCTGTAAAGGCATAGGACAACAGTGGAACCCAGATCTAGATAGATTTAAAATTTCAGATGTCCCCAAGGCTGGTTTGGGCCTCAGAAATGCTGTAAAGCTGTCTGTCAGCAGAACAAGGAGGACAAAGCCCAGTCCAGCTCACAGGCATGAAAAAGCTCAGCAATCGCTCACTTCCCCATGTGATAGGCAAGATGGGAGAAGGAAACACAGTCATGGTGTTGTATCACTCACCCCCTTATCCGAGGAGGAGGAGGACTGGCAGCTTGCCAGGACCTTTCACTCTATTCTTTTTTATGCTGTGCATGCAGAAAAGAAAAAGTAGGAATCTGGCCCCTCAGGTTTTGATTGCTAATAAGTTATCCATAGTGCCTAGTGAAAGGCATGCCTTAAAAGACATCAACATTGGCACCTACTATTTTGTTTTGCAAAGGACTTCATCCTGTCCCCCCTCCCCCTCTTCCCCACTCACACTCAGACTTCTGGGATTTTTCTGCTCCTATCATTGTTTTCATTAATGATACAAGAATGGATTCAGCCTCATTTTCAAAACAATTGTTAAACAGACTTATTTTCCTAAAAGTCTTTCACTGGCATTCTTGTTTAAAAAAAAACAGTAAAGAAACGTTGAGAGAGAGAGAAACACCTCTATCCCACAGCAGGGAGAGGTTTTCAGTCTTTGGAAGCCCCTAGAGAACTTTGAACACATTTACTAATATCAAAGCAGGGCAATAGCTTTTCAATGACATCATCTTCCCACTCCCTGTAACTGAGAACTCACCGTTCCCTGAACTAGATAGTCAGGAGGTTTGAGTGCCAAAGGTCTTACACCATAGTTTCACCTACAAGTATTATGATTTTCAGGCAGCCAGTGGCTGACCTGCTGCACCTGAAATAATCTCCTGGTGGCAGTTTTTTACTGTCTACACATCAATACTAAAGAGTTACCCATGTCAAACTGCAAGGTTTATTTTAAGACAGCCCTAGAAGGCTTGGGTCTAGTATTAGGATGATATGTGTTCTTAAAAAAAAAAAAAAAAGTATGAGATTGTTCATATCAAAACTTAGGTGTAAATTATATCCACAGATGTATTCTGGCAGTAAGTCAGTGCATGGACAGGGAGAGCTGCCCACAGCAGAATGAATGTCCAAGGTATGCAGCAGCAAAGCCTCGTGAAAAATAAACCTTTGGGTCACAGTGATACTCTTTGGTGTCTGATACATTACACCTGAAACAAAGACAATCTCAGGCAAATACAATTCCCTTCCACTGATACAGTCTGGAACACTGTAAGTGCAGTTGAGAGCCAACATTTGTTCTGTTTAAGGGAAAAAAGAAACATATACAAACTGTTCCTTCCCATCCTGAAACAATGGAATAACACATGCTTGCTCCTTTACAGTGGTGAAATTCTGACAGTGATCTGAACAGCTGCTTAGCCACCAACCACAGCTTTTACAACTGGTTAATTACAGACATCCAAATCCTTGCAACACATTTTGCATTCATGGCCCAAACAGTATAATCAGTTACTTTATCCAGGACTGCACAATAACATCTCTGTTTATCAGAGAACAGAGCATAGTAACTTATCCCTGATTCATCATAGTCAACTGAAACATATCAACTTACATTTTCTGTTTTCTTTTTTAAATGAAAGAGAAAGAAAAAGAAAAAAAGTGATTTTTTTTTCTTTTGTAAAAATGTGAAAGCAAGAAAACTGAAGATTAAGCTCAGCTAACTATTAACAGGATCCTTCTTCTGTGCCATGTTTATTATAATTTGATTGTAAAAATGGGGGGATGAAAAGGATGTTCATTGACACATTTCCCATGAGTGTGATGACTTTCCTCTTGTGAGTAGCACTTCACAAGTATGTTCATTCAGTTGGAGTCCTCTGGATTTGGCTGAAGAGCTCTGGCAAGAGACACAGGCCATGTAGGACTATCCATCACAAGGCTCTCAGGAAGAGCTAGCATAAATGATTCTGCAGGACAAATATTAAATACAGCAAACATGGTAAAACAAACCAGAACCTGGGGAGATTATTTTGTTTGTTTGAAAGGACCAGAGGTTTTTTTTTGTGTCTAGTTCTGCTTGTCCACGAGTGCCAAATCAATTTAAAAGTTTAAAACATCTCTTTCCTGAAGGGGGAAACTGAGGCACAAAGAAGTGAAGGTTTTCCATTGGCCCTAAAGTTTGGGGTCTTGATATGAGACTTGATTTTTTGGACAGAAAACCAGGATGAAAGTCCCAAAGAACGTGCAAGATAACATGCACTCCCCCCATATCTTATTAACAGGCTCAGAAAAGTCATTTGTATTGCACAGAATGAGTCAGTCACTGTGATTCACATACAGATCTGACAGATCATCCAGAATACAGCCTGCCAGACACTGCTCCCAAATAATGTTTAAAGCATGGGGCATGGAGGGGGTAATAATGGTACTGAAGTAAACACTGGATTTAGCTTTTATTTTCTAGCTGCTTTAACGGCAGAAAGGGCTTTTGCCAACTGATTTTGCCCAGGAAATGAGTTCCAAGCTGTGATGTAAAAGCCCTAATGAATTCCTGCTCTGCTGACTCAGCGGTGCAGCAGGAGCAGACCCCTGCTGCCTGCAAACCAGGCGAGTGCCTGTCCTGCAAAAACGTGATCGAAACCACTGTGTGCTTAATGTTTTCAAAGATAACTTAAACGGGTCTTTAAAACCCACCACAGTCCAGAAAGCACTAGAGGTTATCTGTTAGGTGACAAGTGGAATGAACTTCCAGGTACTTTTCAAATCCCATTCCTGTAAATAAGAAGCAGCTGACTGTGATCCTGCAGATTCCAGTTGAGAAAGCTCTGATGATATTAATGCACTATGTTGTGTCTAGAATCCCTTGATAGAATTACAACATTACTGTACACAGCTGGGTGGATATTATTATGTTGCATGAAGATATAAGAGATTATATTATCAGGAGTAAATGCAACCCAGATCCGACACTAATGCACTTGAATGCAAAGCTGGTGCCTCCAAATTTAGTACAGTGTGTTTTTCAACGGTAACTTTCTAACAACATGGACAAATAAAGCCATGCACACACTGGCAAGCTCCACTGTGTGGCTAGAGAAGTTTGCTGATGACAGTCTTGTTATTGTAACAGGAAGTGACTCAGCCTTGGCAACAGGAGATCAGATATTTTATTCAGAAGCATTAGGTCATTTTTTTCCCCAACCAACCAACAGTTTCACAAGGCAACTAGTTTTGTTTGAAAATTCATATCTATTTTGAAAGTGATTTGCTGAGGCAGTGTAGTTAAACATTTATGGTTAGGAATAACCCCTCAGTTTAATGCAAGGCATCTGGAAACCTCTTGTCCTTTTAACTCTCTAAAATTTGCTGCTTGTACAAAAGTCAACCCCCCCAGGCAAGAATTCTCCCACATGGGTGAGTAAAGTATAACCAGCCACATTATCATCATGAGAATGAGGATGAGTGAGGAGATTTGTGTCTGGACCAGTAACTTTCCATGACAATTAACATGACTGATGTTGCTGTTAAAGTAAAAGTACCTCATACAGGCATTACAGCTGAAGCAAATATGTGCCCTGTTGTAACGGCCTATTACATGATCTTTCATCAAGTACTTATAAATGGCACATGGTGTTATGCTGCTTCTCCTAAAATCAGCATAAAAGAAAAATTCTCTTAATATCTGGCACCCAGCCTAGCCCAGAACAGTTTCTTTCCTTCTCCACTTCTGCACTGTCACTTACAGTGTGTATCTTTTGCATTACATATAAGTTCACATAACTGTGTGGAAAGAGAAAAAACAGTTTTCCTTCAAATGCTACACTGCTGTTACTCATTTTTGGCTCAAGTACCTTTAAGCACAGTTCACAACTGCATAAAAGTTGCACAAAAAGAAACTAACTGTGCAAGCCAAATTCAAATTCCCCCTCTAACAACAGAGAGTAAACATGCCACCAGCTGCAGCACTCCTGGAACAGGATTTCATCATCTTCTGAATATTTTCCTGGTATGTTGTAAGTTTTGTATTTTTAAAATGCCAAGGAAGTGTTATACTCCACACTACAATGACTCAAATATCCCATACAAATATATAAATAACATATAAATACTAATGCCAGGTTTTTATCTTGGGCAGGGAGCAGCCAAAAAAAGAGTTCATGGAGTAACTTAAAAACTCTATAGCAACAGTGTTTATCTATTGCCTCCACACGTGCCCAGAGCCTAATTTTAGGTATTAAAAATAAAACTCTGGACAATTTCCTGCAACAGACACTGCAAGAACACAGTGAGGCCTCAAGCATTCTTCTTTGACACCAAAACATACTACTTTTTTAAATGTGTAAAAAAATTTAACTTATTTGGAAAGCCATTGCAGTGAATATGAATTTACAATTCAGCATAAAATGAAATACATCCTGAAAAGCCTCAGCACCCTACATAATTTCACTGTTATCTTCCTTGTGACACAAGCATCATTTTATAATTCCACCCATGAAAACAGAAGATTTCATAATTTTGCTGTTAAAGCAACATGGTTTTCTGTGCTCTGTCAAATAGCATTTTTATCTTCTAGCAGTAAAAAATAGCTACCTTGTTCCACCATCTGCCCAGAGCTACTAAACCACAGGGTGTGCTTCTGTGATTTCAAATTGCAGAAGCTTAAGTAACGCCAGTGTTATACCTATTAAATATACTGACAATCAGACCCTAACATTTTCAAAGTACTGTGGCACGTTATTTAAGAAAGGTATTTCAATCAAACTCTTCCATGGCTTAACTGCTATCAGGGTTTGCTTTCAGTCAGCTGTCCCACCCGAGCACTGCTATGAATTAAGTGATTTTAACATCCTGAAGTGCTGGACAAAGCCTTGCTACCTATTCATAACTTAAAACTAAATCTGAGAAACCATGTTTCTTTTTCCAGCTGTACAGCCATAGAACATAATATGAAAATTATTTCAGCTCTGCAGCAAAATTCTTCCTATCCCATATCTAGTCTCATGGTACAAGTGTCTGAAAAAACAACTGGGAACCACATTTTTATATCTGAATACTCGCACACAGATATGTAACTTTTTTGTATATCTCATATTTGCTCAGACAGACTTGAAACATAAACCCTCAGCGCTTTAACACTTGAAGGATAATAAAAGGAACTTATTTATTATCTACATTTCACTGCTTTAAAGCCAATGCTGTACTTTTCTGGGACCTCACATTTAATATATGAATGCTTGGAGTCAGCTTTCTCTGCGTTATGTTCAACAGGCACGAATATATTGCTATCTTCCATTGGAGCCGTGTCAGTTTTATGGTTACAAATCCTCCGTTCGCATGTGTTCTCAAAAGTACTCATGTTTTAATGGGCCTCCATCATATGTGAAGCCTTAATCTAGGAACTGACAAGTTTCAGCCCTGATGTTATATTTCTTACTGAAATAGAGCCTCCAGAGCACTGATTTAGCACACTCAGCCAGGAGCAGCAGTTGACAGGAACAGATAAACTCTAACATGCTTGTTACTGTGTGCACCTCCCAGCCTCATGTCAGGCCGGGCTGACCCAAGAGCTGGGATTGAGAAAGCATCCTGAGTTTTGCGGATTAGTGGCCTGTTTTTATTTTCTTTTTTTTTTTTTTTTCTTTTTCTTTCCTTATTTTTTTTTCTTTTTTTAATTCCTTTTTTCTGGGACAGGATATTATTTTAACTTGTTGTAAGGCACAGTACCCACTAACAATATTCATGATTTGTAAACTTAGGAAGTTTACAAATACAGGTTGCATTTTCATAAGGACAAAATATTTTTTCAGTTGTATACATTTGGGATGCTGCTGTAATGCATTTTAATGGCCTCAAGTTCTAAAATGGAAAGATTCTGAAAACTCATTTTGGGCATGCAGAATGAATTCTCTTTAAAATACACAAGCTTTTGGTGGAATTCAAATATCACACATACAACGAGTGACCTAGTAAATCATATTCTTGATATTTTTCTCTTCAATATGTACTGCATCATATAAAATAAGGGAAATAAAGAAACTCTGCAGAAATTTTGTAGAACTGAAAAAGGAAATGGGCTGCACAGGAGACAAGTTCTCCTTGAAACTAAAGACACAGTCAGAAAAAGTGCTTCAGAAAGTGGTCTTCATTTGCCTAACTCATTCTAAAAGTGATCCTAACAGGGCCACAGAAGCAATAGCCAGAGAGAAAAACAAACTCTTATAAATCCCAGGAATTAATAGATAAAATGTGTTATACTGAAAATTATATAATAACCTAATGTAGAAAAAGTATGCTCTTGCTAATACTGTCCACATCCCTAAGGATCTCACTGTATAATAGTGTTTCACTGTATTCACTGCATAATAGTGGTGGATGTTGCTCCTCAGAGGCCAGTACTGGGACCAGTGGTGTTTAAGGTCTCTGTTGGTGACGTGGACAGTGGGTCAGTGGCCCCTCAGCAGGTTTGACACTGAACTGTGTGGTGTAGACATGCTGGAGGGAAGGAATGCCATCCAGAGGGACCTGGACAGGCTGGAGAGGTGAACCCATGGGAACCTACTGAAGTTCAACATGGTCCTGTGTAAGGTTGTGCATGTGGGTCAGGGCAATCCCAAGGACAAGCACAGGCTGAGGGATGAATGGCTTGAGAGCAGCCCAGAGGCGAAGGACTTGGGGGTGCTGTTGGATGAGAAGCTCAACATGACCCAGCGATGTGCACTAGCAAAAACACAGTCCAGAGTAGGATACAGGGATACTAACAGAGAGCTGGGATGCAGCTATGCTGCACTGTAGAATCTGAAAGCTCGGAAACATTCTTCACCCTTCCCAGCTTACATGCAGAGTGCATGAGATTTATTGACAAACTAAAGCTCAGGATACTGAACTGACTTTTAGAGACATCAAATCATCCCTTTCCTCCGTTCTTAATGTGATTGTGATCTGAGGTTGTGCATGCCTGGAAAAGGTTAAAATTGTGTTCAATATTGTCTAACCAATGAGCCACAAGTCCAGCACCTACCAGAACCTCTGGATGTCAATTGCAAACATGAATCTCTTGCCAGTACAAATAGGATTTCAACTATTAATCCTTGTCCTCAAGAAAAAAATATAAATCATATGCTTGCAGTTTTGTCATGAATTCTAAACTCATCACTGAAGATTATAAACATTTACTCAATACTATAAAATTGTACCATTTATGCAACAGGCTTTTCTGCTCCAATTCCTCTTCTGAGCTGTCTATTCTCATGCTGCAGTTTAAACATATTTCCTGTTAGCCACAAAATGGGGAAAGAGCAATCATTGTACACAGCTCTTAACAACAGTAATGTGTTTCCATCTCTGAAGTGTGAGAAGCTGCCGAGCCAGCACTACAATGGTCATAAACGTGCTTTTTGAATAAGTTCAATAAATTCAATGCACTCCTTGTTAAAATTACTGCAACAGAGATATTCTACTAATAGAAGTGAAGACAGACAACACTTCTGCCTTTTTATGAAAGCATTTGCAGCTTTGACTTGAGAAATGTGACATATTATAGACAAAAGAGGAAAGCAAACCTTATTTGGAAAATCTAAGCAAAAAAAAAAAGTATGAGTGAGGAAAGTTAAAAAAACTAAACAGGCCTTTAAAAATATTTGGGGGTTCCCAGAAAGACATTTCCTGAGTTCTTTATGACTATCTGAATCTCACAAACAATAAGGATAGGAAACATGATATCCAAGGACACGTGGCAAGTACAGGCAAAATGCCAGCGATGATGAACAGTCACCCTGACGACAACAGCAGCCTTGTTGAACAGAAGATGCCAGACAATGGAATATCCACTCCCAGGAGACAGTCTGAAAGACTGAGGTGTGTTGGAGGCGAGTAAGTGCCAGCTCAGATCTGCCTCCAGCTCAGCTATCTGAAACTCATGCAAGGACAATCATGACTGTCCTTTAAACAGCAGCACTGCAAACTACATTAAACTTCCCCTGCTTCCTGTTGTGAACCCTGCAGCTGCTAGGCAATCACCTCTGGTCCTTGCCTCTTGATAGAGCTTGAAAGTGAGAACTGAGATAGCAACTCTAGTTGAGTGGTTATTTCAAAAGGCAAAAAGCCTATTTAAAGGCTGAAATATGTCTGCTATGTATCCTAGAAATTGAATGCATATTTATTTGTTTCAAATATTGCTTGGTGACTAAAGAACTTGTGATGCCATCAGAATACTCGTTTCTATGTTATAGAAACATAATATTTTGCTCCTAAGAAGCTAAATATATCTTAATATTAAAAGTGTCCCATAGTAGAGAATTTTCATGATGACACAAGAGTGACACATGCAATCACAAGAGTCCAGTATGGGTAAATATTTTTGCTGCTCAGAGCTGCAACATGTGAGATGAGTGGAAGGGACATATCCACATATAGAGCCTAAACCCCTAATACACAAAAACACTGATATAAAACACTGAAGAAACAAACAAATTAAATTCACGGGCATCAGATCTACGAACAGATTCTTTTTAAGGCACAAATGTAGTATCTAACATCACTAGTCCAGCAGTTCTGAATGCTAAGGGAGTACAAAGGGAACGGACTGCAGAAAGCACACAGCCTCACAAACTCGCCCTCTCTTAAAATATTGCCACTGGGCTTTCGTCCTTGTTATTTTAAAGGGAGAATGTGAATCTAGTCCTTCATTACATCAAGTTCTGAGGTTGGATTTCTGGCATTTCTGCATAAATTTTATCATGATTGAACAGAGAATACTGAAACTGATACACCACTCACTTGATCCAGTAGGGCTGCCTTCTTTTACTGCTAATAATGAGATTTTCATTCCACTACCCCTACTACAACATTTCCCAGTCTAAACAAAATACATAAAACATCCTAGTTTCCAATCTGAACCTTTGCATAACTACTTTCTATGCAACTCTTCTTTTGCCTGTCATGTTTATTAATGTTCTTCCTCTCTGATATTTCTTCCTCTTCATTCAGAGGACAAAATCTCTTTTTGCCTAAACGAGCATAATTTTGTACTTCTCTCTCTCTCAACAAAAGTTCTCTAGGCCATGTCACCCTTCTCTGCTACTTGTTCATGCAGTGTATTTCCCGTTAGAGATGGGGTTCCAGACATGATGCAACTTAGGATTTTGCACATTAGCATCTAACTCTGCAAATGCCTTTTGCACCCCACGACTTCATTTACCTTCCTGCCACCAGATGAAATTCTTCCTGATCTCATGATCAGGTGATCTCCTGATCAGTGATTAAGTGGCCTATTCGTTCTTCTGTCAAGACAAACTGATGATTTCCTACAGTGCAAAATAAATCCTTGGGTTTGGTACATAAGTGCATGACCCTGAATTTAGACTGGTTTTCCCTTTCAGCTGGTATTACCTCAGTCCTCAAGGCCATTTCTTTTCCTGTGGTGCTACAGTACAATCCATCTTTGTATTGACAACATCTCCCAGCTTTGTGTCACCAGTATATTTCATCACTATATTCCTACTTCTCCTGCCTGCCAAGATATGGAATGGAAATATTAATAATAATTCTACATGCAATATCAGTTCAAATTCTTTCATGAAGTCCAGGAAAATTAGATCTGTCAGAGTTCCCTCGAGAAAAATCTATCGATTTTCTCTTGATAAGAGAAAATCTATTATTTTATCAGTGAAATGTCTAATTAATGATATATGTTAGCCTAATGAAATCTAAATTAGACACCAGAGAAGTCTCTTGGGAAGAGAGCAGAAGGATCATAATGCTGTATTTTTAATCTGATTGAGGTAATATTAAAACCTGAAAAGAATCCAAATGATCTGTAATACTAAAACCAACATCCAAGAGATACATTAAATAAATCCTAAATTTTATTTGTCAGGCTTCTTAAAATTCATGATACTGGTCTAAAACTTCATATTTTCTTATATCACAGGTGTGTCAGTGTCAGGTTGGGGCAGTTATTGACCAGGAAGTTGCCACTTCAGGATTTCCTCAAATGTAAAAATCCAGTGATGGCCTATTTATTTTCATGTTAGAATTCAGATTTTCACATATTCACTTGTCTCCGGGAAAATGGTCTTAGAATTAAAAATAAAGGTTAAATTTTTTAGCAGTTGTGTGAGTGTCAGATGCAGTCAGGCACATGAAGAACTTTTGAGGGGCTAGGGAAAAAGGGAATTTTACAAGTAATCAAATATATTGAGAGTTGCCATTATATTGAATTTTCAAAGAAAAGTCATTTGACAAAGAGATTGTTGCTCTAGAGATTTTCTGTAAGTCATCTGTACTATTGCAATTGTACTGAAATAAAAGTATATCCACTGAGATTATGATGGATAAAAGAATTACACGTATTGTGTATTTATCTATCTCTGTCCTACTTCAGCCTCCTGGTATGAAAATGAATGTTCCATATGCCATTTCAAGACTGAAGCATGGATGATGAATACATGGATGTGTCTCAAGACTGAAAAAAAAAAAACCAATACGGAAACACTGTAAGAAGCAACAGAATGGATTGGAAAGGACTGTTTTGGGTTACAGTCTGAGATGGGAGGTTTGTGTTTTGAGTCACTGCTGGACCCCAGGATGCACCTTGCAGGTTAAATAACAGTCCTGGCAAACCTCTTTCCTTGGCCAGACAAGCACAACCACTTATTCCGGCTGAAGAGGCTGTGGCAGGTGTCTTGCCCTTTGGCTGTGTGCAGATTAAGCTCCTGGTGGGTGCTGGGCCCTCTACCTGAAGCTACCCCAATGGTTATTTAGCTCTAAGAGCTATTGCTGAATGCTGCTTTCTGACAAAGCAGGACTGCATGAAACCAGCTGAGTTTAGTGTTTGCAGCAGCTATTTACCTGTGGATGATATTCACAGCACTGTATTTCAATGGCATAGGAAGTAGCGAATAAAAAATTGTGTTTACTCTCTGTGTAGAACTATTCTTATAAGTAACAGAAGTGCTCATACTAGTGTCCTTTTTTAAACACTTTCTATAACATATTTTCAATAAGAAGTATTTCCCGAGACTATGTTTAGAGTCCACATTCATTAACCTTCCAAGCATGCCACAAAGCTCATCTTTTCATCCCACAGGGATTTGGGAAGATAGAAATCTACTGGATTAAAAGGAATTTTACTTGAGCAAGCAGTGTTTCTATTTCAGAAAAACATCCAGGAGACCTTATTTACATTTAATTGCATTTTTTTGAATTTTTGATTTTTATGTCATTTTAATTTGTGAAGCAGCATCTATAGCATTGTCTGATACTTTACAAAAGTGCCAAGACACAACATGTTCTGAGTTTCAGTTCCTGGAGGTAGGGAATTGATGGTATTTTAATTATCTGTACACATGCACCATTGTGTGTGCATGTCTTTAAACATTCAGATAAGAAGTTTTTATTCGTCTTTGAACAAGGAGAATGCCCAACATTTTTGTGTTTCACTTCCCTCACTGCTCTCCACAACACTTTGACTAGTTATTCTTTTTCTTTCTACTACTTCTCCCCTGTGATCATGTTGAGGAATATCCCCTTTCAAATGATGAGACAACCTCCCTAAAAGAAACATGGCCTTTTCAACAGTTGCTGCCCATATCACTAAAAAATAACACTGTGAACATCAGCCAAAAGCTAGAGAGCAATTCCATAGTGCTTTGGGCCCAGCAACAGCACAAAGGAGCAAAGGATAGAAACCCCCAAAGCTCTTACTTCAGAGGACTTTCCCACCCTGTAACAACCATGAGTCACAGTGAAGCAAAAGCCATCTGTTCATCTGGACACAGATACTGCTTGTCAGTGAGCAGGAAACGTTTCCACTGAGAATCTCACAGCAGTGAAAATCTCCCCATGTAGACAAACTTTTGGTGCTTCAGATCTCCTACTCTGCAAATTTGGAACAGTGTAGCTCCCTTTTACCCTGCTTTGTTATCTTTTTTCCAAAAACAGGCAAGAAATTGGCTCTGTGGATGTATTTACAGCTTGGCTAGCACCATGAGGCCTCCAAGACAGCTCATGAGTCCAGCAGCTCTCATCAAAAGCCAAGCATTCAAATGCAGCAACACAGAGCATCACCAACTCAGGCAGTGGCAGGGCCAGCTCCTTCCTACTCCTCCTTTCCATTCCCACTGTTACTGTGACTCAGCTCAGCTGGGACCCCTTGGAAGATGGGAAACTGCCATGTTACGTCCTATCCCTAATGACATTCCTGAGATCAGCTATTGATGAAAATGGGAAAAATGCAGTCAGAATTAATATTTTGTATGTTGAAATAGTTAGTGGCAGAAATACACTCTGTAAAGGGACCAATCAGTCCTAATTAAAATCATGTTTAACTAATCCTTTTGGGATGGGGACTGTCACTTAGTGTTTGTTCTTTCCACATGCAGCCCAACAGCATTCAGCACTGATAATACATTTAGGTGTTATCACAATATAGGCAATGAAGAATAATAACTACAAATGTATAATTTTCATGCTTTTTTCCTAGCATGACTGCTTCTGTAGGCACAGTGTAGTGCAAAACCACCACAGCATCTAATATCAATTTGCTTGACTATTGCATAGTTTGGGTTACCACTGAGTAAATGTTTAGCAACTCGCATGTGCAGGATGGGTGTCTAATAATTTTCATGTGTGCAATGTTTTGACCAAATTATTTCCATGTTCATTTTCATGGATTAGTTTCCGAGTGGACAAGACCCAAAAAATCAGAAAAACACTTAAAGGTTTTACCATACTGAAGACATTCATAATGACGACATTTAAAAAGAATGAGACAGCACTTCTTACTTCTATTAAAATTAGAACATTTACATTCAAATTTACAATACATACACACAATTATGTCAAAGGTACCCTCAGCATTCTATAAAACAAAAATATGATTGCCTATTAAATCAGATGACACCAAAAAGTCAGCTGGTTAAAAATTTTCTCCCTCCAGTTAGAACAACAAGATAATGTATTTGCTTTGAATACAACTTTTGATTTCTATCACGCCTCTGAAATTCATGATTTCCAAATGAATGCTAAATGAGATTTTAAAAAATCCTCACTCAAATAAATTTCCTAAACTGCAAGACAATGGAAAAGATCGAGCAAGAAAGATTTTTGCTTCTCTGTATGTTTACTAACTTAATCCTTTGTCCCTTGAAAAAAACAAGTTGCCTTGAGCATTTAAACTCAAAAAAGGGCTCATTTAAAGCAAAACATTTTCATTTGACAAAAAACTTCTACGACATCTTCTAAAAAAACCTTTACCTATTTTTGAGGGAGAGTGATTAAATGCAAATAACAGGTAAGGATGACAGAGAACATCGACATGTAATTAAAAAATAATCATAGATGATTTCTGCATCAGCTGAAGATCACACAGCACACAGCACCAAAGAAGACAGGCAATCTTTGCTGGGGAAGTCTTGAAGGAAGCTGCCTATCTCTTGGGGAAAGGAAAAAAGTATTCAGGAGGAAAAAGCTTTAAAAGGCTGTGAAATTGCCAGCAGGATACACAATGACCACCACAGATAAGAACTCCATCATGTTGCAAATGTATAGGAATAAGGTTAACACTTTGCTTGTTATTCAAAAGCAAATGAAAGATGAGTTTATGATATCAAGCCTGGATTAGGACTCAGAAGATCTGAGTTCATTTCTTGGCTCTGCCATGATCTCTCTTTGTGATTTTGGGCCAGAGCTTATATTTGGCATAGAATGAAGGAAGGAAGTAGTATCCTTACTGTATAGCTAGGGAACTGAGACCCAGAGATAATACTAGACAAGAACTCACAATGCTTTACTGGCATTTACATTTCCAATAAATTTCTGTGTAGAGAAAAATGACTGAGAGTTGAGAGGTATCATTGTGGGTCTGATCCTTCAGTTATGCGTGTGTTTCTGCTCCCTTGTTATAGAATTCAGATAAAAAATCCTTTCTCCCACACTTCGAACAAAGGGTGCGGCTTTTTGTTGGTTGGGTTTTTGTTTGGGTTTTGTTTGTTTGGTTGGTTGGTTGGTCGGTTGGTGGTTTTTGTTTTAGTTTTTGCGGGGGGGGAGGGTGTAATTTTTTATTTATTTTATTTTTTATTTTATTTCTAACTAGGCTGAAATATAAAAACTCAGGAAAAATACTTTTACGCAGTCATTTAAAATTTTATTTTGACTTCACAGTCTTATAATGAGGACCCAAGAAGCCTCCATGAATAAAAAAAAACCTAGCTACTATGTGTGTTTATATGTTATATATGCCCATTCATCTCAGATACGTACAGAGTAAGTATTTTCATTTTATTTTTGCTGTCATCCTAGTGCACTATAGCAGTAATGACAACAGCATGAGTGTATTGACGGGGGCTTACACAGCAAACAGCAATTTCCCTGAATTCCTACACGCCAGGCTGAGCTCTGGCACTGACTGGGACTAAACCCTGAGCACTTCAGTGGAAACTCAGGGTTACTTCATCATAGTCACTTGCTTTTCACTTCCTTTTCCCTGTTGATGTCCCAAAGCTACCAGAGTTACTCTGATGTGAATGAGATCTGAATCCTGACCATTGGCAACAGTTACAGAAAACAGGAAATGGGGTATTTCAAATAACAATAGGTGGGAACAGCGAGTAAAGGTTCACTATGTGGTAACGGGCGCTGACTCTTTAATGACTGTGTTTATTTCCTTGTGTCCCAAAGAAGGCCACAGTTCATTTTGCTCTCAAATACGTACATATGGACACGTGCATATCAGACCCTGTGTCTGATTTTGCAGTTAATGGAGGGGGGGTGAATCAGCACTAACTGCCACTACTCATAAGGAGGGACATATTGGGATTGCTCTCCTGTGCCATGAAAAATCAAGTTGCCAGGGGCAAAAGGTTCATCCCATACCCTGTTAAGAGAAAAGCTCCCTATTGATACAGCAATAGGCATTTTTTTTGCTCCCATTCACCACAGAAAGGAGTACTGTGCCATAGAGAAACCCTTAAAACCCTTTACAAAACTTACAACCCATACAATGCACTTCACGTGAAGGCAGAGCAGAGACGTTACAAGCTGGAAAAGCTATCCTGGGCCATGCAGTTCATTCCAAGCAAAGGTCTGCCGTTCTTGGCTGAGGTTTCCACACAACTCCTTGTCTAGTCTTGCCATGACTAATTCCCAGAAAAGGCAGTTTCACAACCACCCCAGCCAGCCAGCCCTGTGTCTAATTGGCATCACTGCTTAGAAATACTTCCTTGCATTCTCCTATGAAAGTTTGCAGCTACAATCTAATTCTATGTACTTTTACTAAGCCTTACAAGCAGCTAGTGAGACAGCCCAGCTATTTTTAACAATCATTAGTCCTCTAGTCTCTCGCTTCACAAAATGACTGGTTCTTATTGGGTTTCTTTTCTCACAGCTTCCAAAATGGTTCTGAATTAAGTTTCCCAGCTTAATGCTCTGTTAAATAATGCTCACTAATTAGCAGCAGAAAAAAACCTAAAAACTGGTCATATGAAAATGAAAAAATGCCCAGTGACACAGGTGTTTTATTTTTTTTTTCCTTAGCTCAAGCTGCTTTTTTAATCATTAATCATAGCAAATTGATAGTAAACTTCCTAAAAGCAACCAAGGAACTTGTCAGACAAGCCCCGGTTGTTTCAATTTGCTACTTATGAGGCTGCTTACCCTAAACTCCATCTTTTGTAAAGATGCTTTACAAAGAATGTGTGCTTTTCTTTATACAGATTACTCATATTTACAAAGAAAGGTCTGAAAGGCTACCTTTTTTTTTCTTTAAGAATAGAAGATTTTTTATATCATGGAAGATTTTGTGCACTGCTAAAAAAGCAGTCATCCTAAAGTTCAAATCTTACAAAAATGAAAACAGTTAAATTTTTATAAGTTCAATTTTTGTTTACCCTGTATAGGATGAGTGCTTTTAAATACTTTAGAAAACCATACATGATATTTTTTATATTAAAACCCATGAAACTCCCATTCAATTAGGACTTATAACTCCTATTACTAATTCTCTTGTGTACTATTAAGCAGACTGCTAAACTGAGCCTCTTGTGGAAGCAAGGTCTAATTCTGTCCTAATACAGTCACAGAAGAAAGAGCTGAAAAGTGAATGGATGTTTTGTTCATAAATATGTCCAGCAGCTAAGCATCAGGGAGGAAAAAAAGACCTATTTAAAACATAAAGACAACATGGGTACATGAGAAAACAGATTTAATAACCTGTTTGCAACTAGGTCACTACAGGATCGTCACTCGTAACTACAGCAGCGAGAGACAGAATCACCTTTCCAGTGCCAGTTATGGAAATGGAAAATGTAATTGCCTTCAAGGTGAGGCAATTAAGGACACTTAAAGAAGACATTCTTCAATACATCTGCCTGAAAAAGGATCGCCTGTTGACACCTTTTATTCTCATGCTGCTTCTGAGTGCTGATGGGAATCACAGACCAGTGCGCTACCTTCTCATTGACTGTTTAGGCACATCTAGGAGAACCAAAGTGAAAACAGGAGTTTAAAAGCATGAACTACAAGGCTCTGTAGCAGGTAAACTGAAGAAATTACACAGCTGTGGGTTCTGTCTGAAGAGAAAAAAAACCCCAATGAATCAGAATGACAAAAACCGCACAACACACCACCTCTGACTCAGCTGGGGGTCATTGATTCATGTTCTGTTCGCATTAGCTAATGACAACCATTTCTTCCCCTCCATTCTGGTTAATTTTTTACCAGTATTTGTAGGGAAACACATCACCTTTCCTGTTTTCTGTCTACTGAACACGTTCAGGTCACATTTACCAAAATTCTTCCTTGCCGTATTTTTATGATTATGTCTTTTAAATTAATTTACCTTTTTCTAGTTTTAGTCTAGTTTACGATCTGAAATGTAAGTCTCTAACTCTGCCAGAGTGACAGATCAGGAATCACCCCACTTGCTTGCCTACTCATTACAGTTCTATTTATATATCCTCAAAGAGCATTTACTTTATCTGTGGTAGAATCACATTGCATACTAGTTTTCCATTTAGCAACTTGCCACCTTGGAAGCAGATAGTTTCAAGTAGTGTTCTGTGCTATCTGAGAATGCCTTAATGCAATTGACACCCTCTCTCTCTTTTTATCCCAAATAAAGTCCATTCATCCTCATCAAACCAAAAGCTATTGATTCCTGCCTATTTCATCTTAACTTCCCTGCATCTGGCTGCACATGAACCATTTTCAGGAAGTTTTCTCCTCCTCTTACTCTCAGCACTGAGTACAATGCAGACCAATTTGATGTGTCCTCTAAAAATGCATGAATATTCTAAGAACTGAACAGGTGCTCCCCCTGCCTCATGTGGAGCTCAGCCCACCTGGAAAACACCGTCTGTCACCTGCTACTTTGGAGAGCAGATTTTCCAGGAACAGTCTACCATTCCTGACAAAAGCGGTTACTACAGAGAAGTGGTGGGGTACGTAATGTGGCAATACAGCTTTTCAGACAGAACCTTACTAAAATTAATGAAGCAAAAGAAAGGGTAAAAAAAAAAAAAAAAAGCACACAAGTCTTTTTTTCCTGCACATATTTGTAAAATAGCAGCCTTAAAGTGGTAAATTGGCTGCTTCTAAATTGTGGACAGTCCTTAAAAGCCATTGTGAAACTTCACAGGCAAAGCTCTGACATTTGGAGAAATTCTATATAATTTATACTAATTTTTGCTACTTTTTAAAGTGGTATTGATCACACAGAGTTAAAAACACGGGGAACATTTACAGAATTTGAAGTATGTGACCACCTCTATGTAATCAAGGGCATCCACCATGAATTAAGTGTACAGCAGTGACAAGAATCATCCAAGGAACTTGGTAGCTGTATTCCTTTCTAACTCACTAGCAGTGAGTACACACAGTCAGTACACACACTTCACATACATAAATGAAGAGGCCTCTGCTCTAAATCAGGGTCTTTGTCCTTCGTTGGCACATCTAAATAAAGTTGTGTAGTCCCAGAGGACTGACTGATTTTACTCTGGATTTTTCAAAGTTAGAACATGTTTTCTTTTAAGGTTTTCAAGGTAAATTCCATCCTGGCTCATGATTGAAAAAATCCCAGTAGCATAAAACGAATATTTGAAACTTAACTGCTTTGTATAGCTTGAAGAAAGTCATTAGGGACTAAATTATATCTTCAAGTATCTTTACTAGCTCATTCTTTCATTTTCTTTCATTTTGGGGCCTATTAAAATTTATCCTAATGTTTATTATCCTCCACAGACTACAATAAATTCCCTTCAACTCACACGCCATCCCTTCGTTCCACATGGCTGCTGTTAGTGCCAGTAGTTTCCCTTCAGCTTGTGTTCCACGGAACAGTCTCCGAAACCACAGCATGTTTTTGACTCACCATTTAATTTTAATTCCTGATTAAATACATACGGGTAAAAACACTTTGTCTGTTTTCTTCACTCTGTTTTCTTACCCATTCTTTCTTATCTGGGTTTGACCTTTAGTTCTATTGATGATTTTTGATACTTGAAATTAAAATTTCTTAGTACAGTTGCAATCTAGAACTAACTTATCCAGAGACACATATGTCAATTTTCTTTTGTCCATTGATAATTGTCTAATGAAATCAAGCATTTAATCAGAATATAACTTAAAACAGGTTTTACTGCACAATAGTCACATCTGTGCCACAGTTTTCTTTGATTCGGTTCATTTTTTCCTACAGCAGGATTCTTCATCCCACTCAAACAATTGCAGACTGACAGCAGTGCAGAAAACCTTACTTATTAAAGTAAAGAGGCATTTCATTTAAGGACCTTCGCATCTCCATCAATTTACATCTGCTGTTTGCAGTTGTCCTTCACTGGGAAATACTGCCCATACAAAATAAGATCATTATGTCTCAAACTCCACGTGGGCAGAGCCAACCTCATCCAGCTTCTGACAAGCCCAGATTTCTCTGACATGACACACAGCTAAAATGGGGGCAAGTGTAAAATAGAAAGAGCAGATAGTTGCATTTACTGTCACTATGTTTGAAAATAAAATCTTGTCTAAACAGGGAGCTGGGCTGTTAAAAAAACACTAATGATCCCCAGAGTTATGTTACCAGGTTATATTTGACTGGAGCCCACACCACATTTCAGACCAAAAAATATTTTACTCCACAGAACTAAAAGTAGGCTCAAGTAAGGTGTATCATTCATCTACTTAAGAGAGCCTTTCTTTTTTTTCCTTCTAGTTTTATTCAGAAAAAGGATCTCGTTTTGGCCACAAGTAGACACAAAACTACCTGCATTATCTGTTGCCTGCAAGGCAATTTTGGATACATATTTACATGTTTGGCCATGTGAAACCAAGTAAAGAATTACTGATTCAACCAAATGTGCATAATTATCTGGATTTAGATGTTTTGTGTTTTCAGCATTGCCTTGCTTTTCTAAACATAAAATAATGCTCTAATTGACCTTACACTTTTTTTTTTCCATAGACACAGGAAAACCAATCATGAACACCAGCTGTTTGTTTAAGGAATCACCATATTAATAGTTTATAAGGGGCCCAGGGATGGAAAGTTAGACTGACATTTTCACACCTGCAGTCACCAGCTCACAGAAGACAGTAGGCAGAAGAAATACACATTAAACACTTCAGTTACCATTTGTAGGCAACCAGCAACAGATAGAAAGTGGGGAAATGGAAAGAATAAAGCTGAGATTACAATGGAAACAGCAGAAAATTAGAAATCCTTTAAAAAAAACCAAAAGCACATTAGGACTGTTTGTTCCATGTACTGGACACTCCTTTGGAGAGCCAATGACCACAGTTTCTTAAATTATATTATATCATATCATTGACAAGTCTAGTCTTAAGTTATTTGTGTTCACTCCATGAACACAAATAACCATCTGTGCTGATGTGGAATTGGGAGAAGCAGTGTCGGATGGTGCTGGCCAGGAGCATCCGCTGCATCATTCATTCATGCAAAGATCTTTCTCCATGCGAAGCTCCAGGACCATCATCCAGGTCTGCTTTGGGACCCAGCTCCCCCTCCAAGGTGTCCTTGAGGCCTCCCCAGCTGTCCCTCAGGGGACAGAGGAAGGACAGAAACATCCAAACCCTCCGGCTCACTGGAAAACACAACGCGCGGGGCCTGCAAAGCCTGCGGGTGCTGCTTCGAAGCCTCACGGGGAAGGTGCTGTGGGGGGGTCACGGTTGTGCCGGTCAGACAGGACACCCCTGCACAGACCCGAGCGGGGTCACGGCTACCCTAGCACAGGCCTGAGGGGTCACGGTTACCCCGGTCAGCCAGGACACCCCTGCTCAGGCCCGGGGGGGTCACGGTTACCCCCGGTCAGCCGGGACATGACGGGATACCCCTGCTCAGGCCCAGGGGGGTGTCACGGTTACCCACAGACAGAGGGGACACCCCAGCTCAGGCCCGGGGGGGTCGCGGTTACCCCGGTCAGCCGGGACACCCCAGCTCAGGCCCGGGGGGGTCG
>VXBC01003258.1:541522-572815 GCA_013399945.1 Ploceus nigricollis
ACTGAGAGCAGAGGTTGACACCCCCCCGCACACACCCCGCAAACCCTGCACATAAAGGAGGCATCTGTATTTTTGGTAACCAGCACTGACTTTGTTGTTGCAACTTGAGACATGGATGTTCTCCCAATGTGCAGCATCTTCCAGGAACTCCAGATTGTGCACGACACGGGTTACTTCTCAGCCTTGCCGTCCCTGGAGGAATATTGGCAACAGGTAAACGAGGATGTCGATGTTGTTGTTGTTGTCGGGGATTTTTTTTTAAGCCGTATTAAAGGATAAGCGGATTTAAGAAAGAAAAAGGAAAAAAAAAAAGGCAAAAAAAAAAAAGTCAAGCCCAAGTGTCAGCGAGGAGTTTGGGGAGAATTCAGCACAAATGTGTAGCGATGTTTTGAAGCAGGTGTTTCGGCTTTGAGCAGACGGCTGTCTGGGGGGAACAGTCCCGAGGCGGATGGAAGGAGCTGCGCATCCCCGTCTCTCCTTGTTTACCGCCGGCGCTGCCGGGGGCTGTCAGCGCCCGCGGCCGCTCCGCTCCGCAGCCGCGCGGAGCCGCCGCTCGCTCCACACCGAGTCCTGGCAAAAGTTTTGCGCTTGTACCAGGTCCAGACTCCACAGCTGGGTCTTGTCATCCGAGCTCCCTGCCTTGGCCAAGGGCTGCTTTGCGCCCTGTACTGTGGGTTTATGTTTTTGGCTTTTTTTTTCTGCTGGTGTTTTTTTGATTTTTTTTGTTTAATTTTTTTTTTCCTGCAAGTGTGTACTATTATTGTTTTTGTTCCTGGCGAAGACGGGGAAAAAGCCGTCCAGGAGTGTCGGCACACACGTCTGTGTGTGTGCATGTGTATGTACATGTACAGAGCGTGGCTGTTCCCAGCGCAGGCAGCTTTGTCGAGCCCGTGAGTTGTCAGTCATATGACAGCGATCCCCTTGTGCTAATTGCCGTGGCCGGGAAGGGAGAAGAACGGAGGCTTCTTCCCTTTAATGGACATATTTTTTTGCCCGTTTTTTTTCCCCCCGTCCTCTCTTTACTGTGATCCGAGCAGCGGGATGGCAGGGTCTGACAGCCCCGCGGGGCTCGAGGGAGCGGGGCCGCCGCTCCGCTCGCTGCTGGCGGGGGCTGCTCAGCCCGGTCACCGGATCGGATACCTGCTGGCTTTGCAGAAGGACGAAGGAGCCTTTCCCAGAAGGTTGAAATGCAAAGTGTTACAACCTTCATATGCCTACTAATTGTATGCAATGACTTTTTTTTTTTTTTTCCCCTTTCCCTCCCCCCGCTCCCCTTTCAGAGCGGCAGCTCCATAGTACGTGATTGAAATGGAGCTAAGTAGTTTCCTTCAGGCATTCGGGCTCTTGGCGAAGCGCCAGCACTCGTTCCCAGTAGCCTTCAGAGGCATTTAAACTCGGAGAGCTTCACTCTGCTCCCCATTACTAATCTACCTAATGAGGAATTTAAATTAGCCGGGAATATGAAAGTTTAACAAGATCTTAATAAATGCTTTTTTTACTTGTTTTCACGGAAAATCAAAGCACTATTGTGCTGTCCCTGTAGAAACCCTTCTTGTTTTTAAAAGCACTGCAACCCAGTTCCCTAATTATAGACAAATACATAAATACCGTGTGCAACAGTGGGTTTGGTTTTGGGGGTTGTTTGTGGTTCTGATTTTTCTGTCCAATTTTTGCCTACACTCCGAGCCTGACCAGAGCATGTGACCCAGTTTACTGGAGCAGTGCTGGGGGAGAAAGGAGCCTGCTCCCATGGCGGCTCTGCTCATGGGCAGATGGAAAGGGGCTGTGAGGGGAATGTATGGCATTTGGGACCGGGTTTTGCTACCGGGCTTGGAAAATATGATCTTGCTAAAATAAGTAGTGTTTGGTTTGGAAACTTGGTGTGTCCGTTTTCTGTGTAAAGCTTCCATATGGATCATTTCCTATAGTGGAAAGAATAATCCCGAAACATCAGCTTGTTGCCATAACAGTTCATGTTGTTTTTTTTTTTTTTTTTCTTTTTTTCCTGTTCTCTGAAAGATGGCTAGAAAGTGAGCAGGGTGAAATGAAATTGAAACCCACACTTTCACCCATTTAGGGTGGTTTTGTTTTTTGTTTTGTTTTCTTTCATGGAGTCAGGGGAATGTGGTTGGGGGGAAGCTGTCCATGTACTGTTACATGTACATTTGCAGAGTACTTTCTTGGCAGATGGTCATGGTTTTAAAAGGAAGTCTCCTTTGGCATTGCGTGAAAGAAAGAGATGACTCATACAGTTGCACTCTTGGCCAGTAGATAAAGTTCTTGTTCATTGTGGGACTCCCAGCAGGACCTCAAAGTAATTTCCCATTTTGCATCCTATAGAACAGGACATTTCTATTCTGGAACTTTTTCCTCCCTTCTCCTCTGTTGTTGAAGTTCTCCATGTTCCTCTGAACACGCATGGGAGCAGTTTGAGTTGTGTGCTGTGCATGCCAGTGCGCTTGGAAATGACATTCTTTGAAAGTCGAGTGTGCTGTGTTCTCATGCACAGGAAATGGGAGGATGTCTGCTGCTCCATTGATGTCCCCAAAGACAGGCCGACAGCTCCGCAGCCATGCTGAAATGTGGCTTTGTTTTCTGACACAGGGTTTGGGTTTTAGCTGGGTGTCAGAGCACATTGTGTTCAGTTGGGTCTTTTCAGCCTCGTGTTTGTGTGAGAGAGATACAAAACAACTTGAAATCAGTCAAGGTGCAAGAGCAAAGTGTAGTTTTATGTTGTGGTTCTCTATGGTCCTTTTCAACATCAGCCTGCTGAAAACACAGATTTTGTGATGAGAGTGATGATAATTTAACTGAGTCATTAGAATGCTATTTTGGAAACCAAAGCTGACTTGCACCTTCAGCTGTGCGTTTGAACTCTTGCCCAGGTCTCGAAAACTGATTTCTTTTCATCGTAACAGTCACCTAGTTACGGCTTGAGGAGCCTTTAATTTGTTTTGAACCTAGAAACCTCAAATCGAATGTACTACATTCCTGCATGCTTTTTGAAGTGTAAAATAATTTAGTTTATTTTTAAGCAGGCCTGTAACTTTTCTCTTTTTTTCTTCCTTCTCTTTCACCTAGACATGTTTGGAGCTGGAACGGTATCTTCAGAGTGAACCCTGCTATGTTTCTGCATCTGAAATCAAATTTGATAGCCAAGAGGATCTCTGGACCAAAATTATTCTGGCACGTGAGAAAAAGGAGGAATCTGAACTGAAGAACACATGTGTCCCAAAAGAGGACAATCTTGCTAGTCAGAACTTAGAGACCAACAGTTTGAATTCCGACGTGAGCAGCGAATCTTCAGACAGCTCTGAGGAGCTCTCGCCCACGACAAAGTTTACCTCTGACCCTATAAGTGATGTTTTAGCCAGTTCAGGAAACTTGAGTTCATCTGTCACTTCCACTCCCCCTTCGTCTCCTGAGCTGAGCAAGGAGCCTTCTTCCCAGATATGGAATTGTACGCCGGGTGAGTTGCATTCACCAGGGAAAATCCGTACCGGTACCACTGGAAAGACTGCAGAAAAAGGTACACCCTCCAATGGTGACACCTCGCCAGACGGCAGAAGGCGTGTTCACAGGTGTCATTTTAACGGTTGCAGGAAAGTTTACACCAAAAGTTCACATCTGAAAGCACATCAGCGCACTCATACAGGTTAGTAACCCTATGCTTATTAAGACCTGGCAACTACTGTAGGGAATACCCCATGGTGGTGGTGGTGTCACAGCGTTACTCAATCACTGGGTGGTAGCCCAGGTTTGGAGAGATGATATAATAGTAGCAGAGGCTTACCAGCATGGACAACATCACTTCCTCATTCTCTTCATGAGCCAGGGCACTTGCTGGTGGATTAAGCTGCTGTCATAGCAAATAGGAGCCACTCGTCTAAGCAGGCAGTAGCTGGGAAGCTGCAGCAGCACGTGGTCTTCAGGAGCAAAGGTCCAGCCAAAATAGGTGCCAGGCCTTTCTTGATGATTATTTTTAAAGCAAAAGTGAGCTAGGACTTTTTTTGCTAAAAAAAAGGAATGTATATCTAAAAATCAATCAGATCACTAAATACTGTAAGAACTTGTTTTTATGCTTCAGTTCACATTGGGTCTATTTTATCAGACATACCAAGGCTTTGATTATATTAAGTATAGCTATGTTTGTAACTCACTTAACACTTATGCGTGCCATTGTTATCAGCAAAAAATCTTGGAAAGCCACAGTGTGTTGTTGTCCTTCTGACACATCTGCCCAATTAGACTTAAAAATGTACGATCCACTGTATAATTTGATCCCAAATTACTGAGCAACAGCATTTTATTTTTATGAAACCTGAACTAAAATAACTAAAACCTGAACTAAAAATAACTATCCTGTGTGTTATTGGGAAAGAAAGTGAGGAAGATAGACACTTCAGGGCTTTTATAAATATTTTATGGTTGAAGTAGCCTGCTGATGTGCTTGTTTGAGCATTATTATTTGACATCTCTTTATGACAGCAGTTAGATGTGTAGAGCTGTGCCTTGGCTCAGCAGTCATGGCTTAATGTGAGGAAGTGGCATGGTGTTCTTGGTGTACCAATCCAAACACCTATATGGATGGTTGGCTTTTTTATTTTTTCCCCCTAAGATGTGGGAAAGAAAATTCAGGGAAAAGATTCTATTTTGACTCATGAGCTCAATATTTCGTGGCTTTTATGGGAAGTCTGAGCAAGCTCAGATGCTCCCACTGTTGCGCAGAAGTCAGATAAAACAGGATTATTTGAAAAGAAAAAAACAATTTCCCCTGAAACCGTGGTTGTTGAGCAGACATAAATAGCTTGCAGGCTCAGAAGTATTGCAGAACTGGTGCTCTGGTGCTATCTGGTTGAGAAAGTTCCTGTGAATGGAAGTGGTATTTCTTGAATGCTGAAATAGCAGTGTTCAAAGTGGTATGCAGGCTTTTCCAAGAATAAGTGGCTCAGCAGAAAGGAGGTTGCATGTTATGCAGATGAGTGAGTGACAGAGGACTTTGATGCAATACAGTAGCCTAATTGCATTTTGGAGCCTAGCTGTGCTGTCTTTAATCACCTTTGTGAGGTGAATGGTACCTGTTTGGGAGTAAGCCTGCCATTACGGATGAACAGGAATGGTGGAGGGCTGGATTCCTTTGTTCCCTGGGAGCCTGTTTAATCACTTTTTTTTATTATTATTATTTTTCGTGAGAATGAGATTATTTGATGTGCTGTTGCAGCAAGACAAGTAGGAATCATGTGGATGAATTTTGTGAGCCTTCTTTGCTTACGTGTTCTGAAGCATTCAGATAGGTTAAATAAAATTGTCTGTCTCTGGAGGAGTGAAGGAGGTTTACATAGAAAATGATAGCACCTGTCTTTGAATGAAGTCATGACTAACATGTAATCTGCTTTCTTTGTAGGGGAAAAGCCTTACAGATGTTCATGGGAAGGGTGTGAGTGGCGTTTTGCAAGAAGTGATGAATTAACCAGACACTTCAGAAAGCACACTGGTGCCAAGCCTTTTAAATGTAGTCACTGTGACAGGTATGTGGTTGAAATGCACCCTTTTAAATAGTTATTTTTAATGCTTGTTGGAAAGCCAGCCTAGGCTGCTTTTTGCTTGTGTAGGAATTATTTGGGAACACAACCGTGTCTGGTAGTTTTAAGGAACTATTGCATATTTAGGCTAGAAAAACCCTTCCATTTCGCTAATCGTTGGGAAGTGGTTTGTAGCCTGATCTTGCGGATGAATGTTAAGAAGTCCGCAGTGTTACCACCCATCTGCAGAGCTCCTGGGTGCCCACAGACACCTTGAGTACTCCTATATATCCCGGGAATGCCAAGTCCCTCCTCCACCAGCTGTGTTTTGGAGCAGCAGAGCAAGGGGAGGTGCCTCAGCCCCGCGTGTCGCGTTTGCGTGTTGCGTTCCGGCGGCCGCGGGCTAACGCGCAGCCTCGCTCTTGCCTTGCAGGTGTTTTTCCAGGTCTGACCACCTGGCCCTTCACATGAAGAGACACCTCTGAATGGGTCAAGAGGTGAATCCTGCGGGCTAAGAGGCGTCAAGGTTGAAGAGCCTTGAGCGGAGGGATGCGTGTTCCAGCCAAAGCATGCCATTTTGCACCCTACCCAGTTGCCTCCAGGACCTCACTTCCTTGAAGGTCTTTTGAGGGCTAATAAGTCATGTAAGAACGGCATAGCAACCGCGGTGCGTGATGTTTGGGGTTTCCTGGACTCATACACTGGTATCTAACCTTCTGAGTGGCTCCTAAGCCTTTGCCGTGAGCATGTGCACTGAGAATGTTAATGATTGGGCGACTGTATGCGATGAGGATCTCTTGATGACTGTATGCTGAGGCACATTTTTTTTCTTGTGGTTGTTTTATAACTGTAAGAGAAAAAAAATAGTCTGAATGTCTTGTATGTGAGGAATATCTTGTGAGATGGGACGACCACCAATCATTTCCAAGGGGTGGGGGGAGGGGTGTCTGCACCTTTTTAGAGGGAAAACCTGAGAGGGGGAAAGGGGGGAATAAAGAGAGTCAGGATGCCAGAATGGAAATGGGGAACCTCCCTGTTCCTGTGTGAGAGGAGCTTTAGGTGTCTGGTGCAGCTATTAAACGTGCAATGTGTCAAGTAGCTTGTTTTACTTGCTACAGAGCTCATTTGTAATCCATTGTATAAGCTGTGTATTTACAAATGTAACACAACTATAACTTTTCATTATAATACAAAGGTTATTGCATGGTTCTGGGGAACTATATGCTTTTCCATTCTTTAATCAGGACTGCAGTTTTGATTCCAGTTAAGAGCAGCTAAAATACAATTGGTCTAATGTTACATAATGTATGGAACATGAATAATTTTTTTGTTGGGTGGATAAAACCACTATTGGTTAGAAACTGATTTTTCTCATGCAGCTAATTTTTCTCTTATTTATGCCTTGAGGACTAACTTCTGGTTTTCTAGCTGTTAATGCACTGTTGACCTTAATAATGGTGCCTTATGCAAGTGACCTTCTCTTGCAGAGGGTCTTATACAGGGGTATGGGTGATGCATGCTTTATTAAGGCTCTCTTTTCACCTGGCATTGTACTGTATCAAATGTATAATATGAGGGGAAAAAAAGGTTACTTCCAGGGTCCTCCTTCACAAAGACAAATATAGAGAAAAGTCATTCATGTCAGTACAGTATTTGTTTAACTTAGACAATTTGACTGTGTTACAGTATAATGCATATGCCAATTGAATACCTGACCAGTTCTGCCACCTTGAGACTTTTTTTATATTGACCTTGCACAACAACTGTGTATATACACACCCCAACTGTACTTAATATGTCAAGTTTTCATACATATTAAAGATACAGAAGTATTAAAAGATGTATTTGCTTAAAAGGCACAAGTTTCACATCTATATATCTAGCTATCTGTTGGTCATACAGAAAGAAACTATATTACTTTTTTTTTAAAAGTGGGCAGAAAAATAATTGTGTATGTATATTTGTGTGTACAGTCTGTGTATGTGTGTATATATATAGATAATATATAAATATTTTTTTTAAGAGGAAAAGAATTAGAACACATAGCTAGAAAATGCCACAGCCCATCAAAATATTCCCTCTTCTCCCTTCCTCCCTGCAATATGGTCATTAAGGAGACAAAGAAATGAAAGATACAGTTAATTAAAATCTAGCATTTTTAGAGGCTTTACCTTTAGCTTAATGGTATGCTAAAGGCTTTGTTGGCATTCAGTCCTTCTCAGACTGCTGACTGTGTTTTGTAGTTATTAGGTTGTCTGGAATAGCGTATCTGTGGCCATTTAAGAATGATATGAACTGAATTTTGGCATGCTAAAAGAATATTAGCTGTGTGCAGAAGAAGTGCACTCGGGTTTTGGCCTTCCAGCTTACTGGAGGACCTGTGAGTGAGCTAGTCGTTGTGGTGGTTAAGCTCTAATTTTACATAGTTCAGCTAAAATAAAGACTGTTTTTTCCTAGAGTAGGAATAGTCTGTCCAAAACCAGTTTTGTTTTGTTTTGTTTTTTTTAAACCAGCTCACTACAGTTGATGCAATGAAACATGTGACCTGTTTCTTTTACTATTAATTATCAGTCTTGCTTACTCTGCTAATATTTTGGTATATCTTCCTGGAAATGTATGTAGATAAGTGGTTTAAAAAAAGTATATGCAAGTGATCTGGTTCTATGGAACACACAGGCTTAAATCATTCTCATTTCATTTTTGGTTTAAATTGCCTGAAAATGCACTTTTTTTTTTCTTCCCCCAAACAGAAAAAATTTTCCAGAAAATGAATTTCTATTTATGATTGGATTTTGTTGTATTTTTAACTCCTTGTTTGCATTGTCCTTGGCTTAGCCGTAATTCTTATAAACAAGAAATTAAAAAAAAATTTAAAACAAACAAATGAACCCCAAAAAAACAAAAAAAAAAAAAAACAAAAAACTTGCACTGGCTTGTCTCAATTGTGAAATACCATCAGACTTGTGTGGATGGGGTGGGGCTGTGTGCCATATGTCAAATGCCTGTAATTTTCTTAATAAGCAAGTACATTTTGTTCAGGTGATAACTGAGCCTCAATCAAGCTGAAAAATAAAAAAAATAAAACATTTTTGCTTGAAATTTAAGAAGAAAAGGTTTCTATTAGTGAAATTTCTTTTTTGTTTTTGAAGCACCCTGTTATCTAAAGAATCTCTTTGTAAGATTTTTGTAAAAATTTTGTTTTACAAGATTTTATTTGAAATTGTTTTTTGCAAGATTGTTATATTTCTGTATGAATGTATTTTTTATTGGAATAACATAAAAAGAAATTCTTATCAGCATCACGTGTCTGTTTTCATCTTTCTTCTCTCCAAGTCCTACACACCAAACAATGTCAAGTACCATGTTGCTGCTTTGCCTTGGGTCACACCTGGTCACGGGCGCAAGCACCTTTGGGTCAGGTCACTTTGTGGAAGACAAGCCCTGTTGGGACAATAATTTTGGCAGTAGAAACTAGGAGTTCTTCCATATCTGAAAAGCTGCTCTTGACTCATCATTTGCCTCAGCGGAATAAATAGTTAATGCCATTGTTACTGCAAGACTGCACCTTCATTTCAAATCGTTTGTTCTGGAGAGGTGAATGCACATGGGACAAGTTTGGCGTGTGGGAAAGGAGGTTCAGTGGGCATTCAGAGGGAAGGACAAAGCCAGAAAGGTGGTGGCTGGGCTGGAGGCACCTGCCCTTGACAGCTGCTGAGCGTGGGTCTTGGAGCTGCCTGGTCCATGGGGAAGCAAGCCCAAAACCTTGAGGTGCAGCTGTGGGAAGGAGAGCTTGGAAGGGACAGCATGAGATCTGCTTGCTCCAGACACACATCTGAGGCTGCTGTGGGGCTGACCTGACCCACATGCTGGTGGTGACCTTCAACCTGTCAAACACAAACCTCTCTGAACCACATTCTTTCAGAGCAATGGCTCTTCAAAGCATGCCTGGCATGCACCCTGGCTCGAGACCCATGCAGAACTTGTTTGATGTTGCCTTGTGGCTCCTGCTTCACTCATGCTGGTATTAAAAGTCGCTCAAGCATGGAGTAAAAACACTGGCAAAATGGCAAAGTTGTGTGCTGAGAAACTGTCTTTGAGCATGTGAATTCAGTTTGTGTTAACATATCATGGATTTAGATGATTTAGAAATGGTCTAAAATGGTGCAAAAGAACTGAAACAATAAATATAGATTTATGCAGAAGCAATGTGGAAAAAGGGACCCTTGTCACCTTCTCTAGTTAGCCCTGCAGTGGGCTGGTAAATGGATATAATGCCTGCATTAGGTGTGGCATAAGTGGCAATTTAGGCAAATTCATGATCTGCAATGGGAGGGGTACATTAAATTTTACCACTGGCATATCTCATACAATGGAACACAGGTGTCTTCTGGGAAACTTAGTTAAAGTTTCAATAGAAATAGAAAAGGCTACTGAGATTTAGGGATTGAGATATTTTGCCTCCTCATGAAGAAATGGAAATATTTTTGAAGAACTGAGCTTGACCTCCTTGGAGATTCTCCACCCAAAATGTTCAATGGGTGTGTAATATAGTACAAGGATTGGCAAATTTTTTCCTGTTTATTCGGTGTGTGTCATCTTGGGCTGTGTCATATGCTACCTTGAAAAAAAAAAGAAAAAGCCTGAAAACTCCTTTATTTAGGATGTTATTGAGATTCCACCTTTTTTTTCTTTTAGTTCTCAGATTGTGCTGAAAAAACAGCAGTGTGTGCAGAAAAAAAGAGACTACTGACAGCTATTGGGCAACAAGGAAACTACAAAGCAGAAAGCAATAGTGCATTTCAACATGCACATCTTCTGCAGGTTTGCTTAATTCTGGATTTTGAAATGCAGAGCAGAGGGGAAGGGACACGTGTTTGAGGGTGAAGAAGTCAGGTTCCTAAGGTATGGATATAGATTAGTAGCCTCTGCAAGTTCCAACAGCTCAGCTGAGGTTAGAAAGGTGAAGAGGAGAACAGAGCCTGTGAGCCAACATGTTAGCACAGAGATTAGATATGGCATATTTGTACAACCATCAAGATGAAACAGTTAAAATCCCAAAACAACCCATTTGGATGTTTGTTTTGGGGGGTTTTTTATCCTCTTGGGTGTGAAAAATCCAAGCATACAAGTGGTCAGTGCAAGTAGAGCGTATCACAGTTTACCAGCTTATTTGAACAACTGTGTATTATAAATACAGTGTGACTTTGAAGTTCACAATAGACAAGTGATTGTAGTTTTATTAAATTGGATGTCCATATTGTTTAGAAGTTACTGACTGTCTCCCCTCCAAACCATATTACAATTTGAAATAAACTGAATCTGGAATTGTTGGGCCTGTTAAGGCATGTTGAAAACAAGCTGTATTTTATTCTTTCGTCTTTAGGAGTTATTCATGGTATCTCTGCCTTTGTGTCCAGTTTTTACCTCTTCCATTCTTCTCAACTACTTGGGCATTTGTTCTTTATTTTCTTTAATTGCTCTGAAAGCTCTGAGGAATAAAAACAACCTCTGTAAATCACACAAATAGCAGCAGCAAAACTAGAAACAAGGAGAAGGAAGAACACTGTGGCAATTGTTTCAAAAAGTAGCTGAGTGTTCTTTATGCAGCACCAAAAGAGTATGTGACCTCACATATTTACACAACAGGGAGAGACAGCGTTTGATAAGAGGAAAGCTTCGTGGTCCATCCATTGGAGGTCTCCTCAGCCTTGTCTGGAGAGTGGAGTTCAGGCAGACTGAAACAATAAGGGAGCTCTAACTGCATGAGATTGTGTGGGGGGACACAGGTAAAAAAGTTTTCCCCTCACATTTTAAAGAATGGAAAGTGTGGTATTCCTCCTTGTTCCTCCATTTCTTCAGAAATTCCTTGGAGAAAAAAATAGCTTAGATAGGAAATCTCTGCGCTGTTTCTTCCTCAAGATTTTGCAGATTTGTTTCCTCTGGTAGCACTGGTTTATAAACTCAGCAACAATACCAGTAGTCCAGTTCTTTATTTCTGGTGACAAGAGGTTACCAAGCAGCTCATACTTCCACAGAAGTCTGCCTGCTTTTGCCTCATCAACTGGGATTGTGTAGCCAAGAGGCATTAACAGGTACTTCTGAAATAAAGCCTCTGACATGGCAAGAAGCTCTGCTGAGATTATACAGTCCAAGGCAATGGTATCTTTATATTTTTTCCCTTTACCTCTTTTGCCTCTACACTTGCTGTTTCATCCCTTATTCATGGTCCTTGGATATATGGCATTTATTTTTGATCAAACCTGTAGCAATACTGTCTCATAACCATTTGAGCTCTTACATTTAAGGGAGAATGAGCAGACAGAGTATTGCTTTTGCACACAGGTCTACAGAGGTTTAATCAGTCTAGGATTCATTGGAGCTACCCTGGGAAATAAGGGTTTGCAGGTTCATGCATTAATATTGCGAGGCATTGGTCAAAAGCTCATTTAAGTCAAGGAGAAATTCCTCACTGAATTCGACTTGCTCCAGACAGTCATTTTTTCATAGAGCTGAACCTGAGGAGAAAGTACATTTGAAATCCATTCAGAACCAAATTTTCATTCAATGACATTTATGACTATATTTTGTCCATTTCCTGTTGAACATTTGATAGCTGGAGTTCACAAGTACGAGCATTGCAAAGATGATTTTTTTTAAATAGAAGTGTGATTTTTTTCCTCCTGAAATTTATTTTTGATTGCAGACTGATGATAAACCCTGTAATTTGTTTTGCAGTTTCACTTACACAACAGCTACATAATGATTTTGTAAGTTATAGCAGTGACTATTTTGAACTGCAGTGGTTTCAATCAGAATGCTTCATGAAGTATTAGCTCAGAAATTATTAACTGGAGAAATTAACTGGATTTGCAGGATATCACAGCAACAAATGTAGCCTTATGGCTTTTTAAAAAAATGCTGCATCAGATACAAGCCAGCATATTTTCTTAAAATGGAGAGAAACTATCCAGAATTTGCAATCGAGGCTACAGATCGGTCATGTTCTTGAAGTATAGGTTTATAATTTGTCACAGGAAAGTAACTCCATAAAGCAAAACCACTAAGGTGTTTTAAGATGATCTATTATGTGGAGGTGTCTAGTACAGCCATTTTGAATTGGTTCATGATAGGAAACAGATGGTATATATGTTTATGTTTAACATTTAAGGAGGTATAGAAAGCAATTGGGAGGTGATGTATTTTGTTAATGGGCAAGTAAAGCCTCATATGTACAGTTAAAATAGAATGTAAAAAACAAGCAACGTTTTTTCAGCACAAATGAGGCAATGCAACAACAGCTTAAGTAGATTTATTTGACTTGTTTCACTTTAAATAATTTTAATGAGAAATTCTCTAAATGTTTTTGAGCGGAGATAGAAAGTAATCTGGTAACCACATGTCTCGATGTATGCCAAGCTGTTCTTTAACAGCACTTTCTTTCAATACAATATAAATTTAGCTGGAATTAGCGTTACTGAATATTAGTCCCTCAGTGCCTCACTTGCTAAACCCCCATATTCTTTTTATTGCCTCTGTGCGTATCAGAAGTAGAGTGTGTGGTCATTCTGGACAAAGGGAAATTATCTAATGGGGCTGGGGGAGACAATGTATTGTTGAATTCTGTAGCAAACCGCTCAGTAATAATTCAGGAAGGTTGCAGATCTACAGTGGATACAGTAATATATTTTTCTTGTAATGTGCTGCCTTTTGGATTTGATACTGAATATATCAAAAATCTAGTTATGCATGCAAAGCTGTATTTTTCTGAGTTTTATGTACTTCACCTTACACATGCAGTAGTATGTTTTTTCATTTATAAGATTTATCTTCGAACATGCACCAATATGACTAATGCTCATTTCCAAGCTCTGCTAGGCAAGTTACTCAGTCTTCTGGGGTTTACTTATTTGTTTTTGCTAAGTATGAAGAGGACATTGAGGGCAACTGGATTTTAGTAGATCCTCACTGTAATTAATTATTCATCAGCAGTAGAAGTATTAGCAGCAGCAGTCAGACATGCAGAGGAGGCTGAGATCTTGCTGTTGTGAACCTACAGGGAGAGAGGCTCTTCCATCCAGGTTCTGCTTAATTAGGCCACGACACACTTGGAATTACCCACATCCAAAGAGAAAGAAAGTAGTTTTATGACCTGTTCTGATGATCTCAGCATTTTTCCTTTTTCTGGTCAGACAGATAACCCTGGTGATTTTATAATATCCATATTATAATTCCATTCAGTCCCCCTGTCTGTCACAGATGGATTAATTCTGGATTCATTCTCACCAGGACAGGAACTCCCCATGCAGAACATGGGGTTTCAATGCATTTTAGTGGGCATTTTTAGGTGGGACATTGTAATGCTCACACCTGCATAATGGGGTTATTTCTTATTTCATAATTTTTTTTCTATTTGTAACCACTTCCTTCTGGCAATAATTTTGATATGTTCTACCAATGACTTTTCTACAAATTATTTGGATCTACTGATATTTCTTCTTAATTTGAAAAAAAAAGTTCAGAATTAATCTTTTATCCCACAGATAGAAAAGAGTAAATAAGAGACATAATAACGTTATAGTATTAATGGGATTTGAGCCTTGGTAGGAAATAGATGCATTATTCATAAGGATTGATGGTCTTTAGTGTCCCAACAGCCCCTTGTGGGGCTTTGGAGGTATTAGACTGGTCACTGGAGAGAAGGTTGCTCTAATGCTCAATAAGCTAGACTAAAAATATCGCTAGAATTATAAAGCAAAAAAACTAATCAAATCCTAAATATAAATGCAATGATACAAATCCATCCCCTAGTTATCTCCAGAAACCACCCTGCCTCAAAGGGTTGTCAGTGACTTGTCCCTTATTATCTTTAATCAGGCAGAAGAGAGAGGCACTGAACGCCACAGTGGGTCTGTATAACGAGGCGCTGCAGGTGAAATCCACAGTCTGTGCTTCCCGCTATCCGTGTGCTGCCGGCCGGCCCCGGCTCCGCCAGCCAGGGAAAGGGCAGCGAGGAGACAAAGGGATGCAGTGTTTGCACAGTGCCTCTGAAGTCCTCTGTAGCTTCTCCTAATTTCCATCCCTAAAGTCCAGACCGCAGATGCTTCACCAGGCAAAACCAGCCTGGATGACTGTAGGTAAAAATTATGTGGTAACACGCAACAAAGAAGCTGACTAAAGGAGATTTCTGCAATAAGATTTCCAGCACTTACACAGATGGGATCTACCCAGACTCTGGTCTCTGTGCTCCGTGACAGGACATTATTTATCTTAATTATAATGGATAACTTTAAAACAAAGGAGAAAAAAAAAAAAAGTGTGTATTCTCTCATGTATTCAAGCAGATTAAGCATTACAGTTAGGATATTTGTCAGAGAAGCTAAAACTGCTAGCCGCCAAACAAATATAACCAAGTAATTCAATATTAACAAATATCTTTTTCATTAGACATTAAGTATCTTGGAATAATGATGAGGTCAGACTCATATGTTTGGCCAGGAGAGAGAAGAACATTCATAAAAGAGCTGTGGGATACAGCTGCTTTTGGCAAAAGGGCAGCACCCAAAGTCTGCTCAAGTAGTTCAATGCAAAGCAGATTTAAGCCTCAATTCTGACATGAGGTCTGTGCACACACCCTTCTGACCCTCACCTGCTGTCCCCTGAGACGCCCCAAACCATACAGGACTGCTTTGGAGCACCCCAAAGGACAGGGGCCATCTCTGGTAAGGGACGTGACGTCCTAGAAGGAAAATGTCCTCAGCCAAAGTCTGGGCTGCACCAGGACCCTGAAGGTGATAAACTGAAGTGGGGAGAGTGAGTCAAGCTTCAGGAAGAATGTAGATATTTGTGATACTGGTGCTTGAAAGCACAAATTAGAGCATGGGTGCTGAGACAAAACATTCAGCCTTCATGCAGTAGCACTTGGCTTTTGTCAGTGTTTGGTAAGAGATGCTCAGCTTTATGCCTGCCTAGATATCCCTTACCAGAAAAGGAAGCAGAACCCCCATACACTTTGCTATGTCCTTTAGATGCATGACATGTAAGTTTGAGCTTACATTTTAAGTTTAAAGTTCCTAATATGAAGGCATTAACAAAGAAAAAATAATGACAGAAAAAATAATGACAGATTATTAGGACCCCAAGAATTTAATATTTTTATAAAAATGTATATACATATGCACACACATCCATAAATGGAAACAGATTTTCTTGTCTAGGATTTTTATTTTCTATATAATATCACATTGCAATAGAGCAGTGTCCTTAAAAAGTCATCTGTGGGACTGATAATAGTATTTTAGACTTAACCTGAGGTGTAAGGTGAAACCAGCTGAAAACACAGAACAAAATCAAACAGTCTGGGCTAGTGAAACAGATGAAAACAAACAAACAAACAAAAAACAACAGCAAAAACCATTAAAGACAAAAAAATAAAGCCAACTTTTAAGGTGGTTTATTTTTGTTTTCTTTTTTTTTTAATCTAACACTTTGTGGGAATATGAGTAAGTAAATACGTCAGCATTTAAGTTGTTGATGGTTATTTTCATTGAATCATAGATCCATGTTTCCACAAGTTAGGGACAAGGCCTTTAAAATATATAAATTACTAAGTGAAATGTTGCCTTAAATGTCTGAAAATCATGATTTTTTTGGATTTTGTTTGGTTTTTACGAATTTGAATTCTGTATTTTGGATCCAGCAGAGTGCATTTGCAATACATTTGCATGGTATTATTTACAATAGAAGTTAGAAACTTCTGTTTTAAAAATGAAAGTTATGAAACTAAAAAATAAGCAAGTTACTCAAGGTCATACAATGAAATGGTGTGAATTGGTCATGCTGAGGCAAGCGTGTGCAAATGAAATCATTTGCTAGAGTAGATAGGTAGTTTCCTTGATTTCATGGGCCAGAAGGGATGAGCCATGCCTTTCAGGCTGACAATGTCTGGGGAAAAAAGATGTTAAAGCAAAACCACCCCTAAAATCTGGCAACATGGTCCTTCTTCACCTGAAGTCCAGAGAAGCAGCTGAGTCTTAGAAGTGCCTAAGGAGTGTCATTAGATATTCCTCTGTGGGAAGTCCATGTGAGCCTTGCTCTGTACTGATTCTTTTTTCCTTTGTGCGGTTCAACCTCACATTTTTATCTCATTATTCTTAGCAGTGGTAAGTAACTATGACAGGAAGACAGAGTGGAAAATTAAGGCTTGTTAAGACTATTATACACCAAAAGGATCATGTCACAAATGAGATTTCAGTCTGCCCAGTTTGGGATATAATTAAGTTTTCATGTTCAAGGTGGATGGGTTTGAGACAATAAAAGGGCAGTGGAGGTTGTTCAGTTTCAAAGAGGTGAATCTTTTTATGCTGAGGAGTTATGTGGATGTGATTTTTTGAGTGGTGAGGGCCACCAGCTCTCTCCCAGATGTTGAACAGGGTCTTGTGCTCCTGGAAAGGGAGAGCAGCTCCAGGGATACCATCATCCTTCAGGATGATCTCCCTGCTAAGAAAATGCTATTTGATTGTGTCTCATTTCCATGGGCATATCACCAGTGTGCATTCTCCTCTGGCTCTGCTCTGTAGGAACCTCTGAAGAATAAGAACAATAAACTTAGCACCCTGTGGAAGAGTGACATGAGCTGAAGATTTCACTGTCACGTGATTCACTTCTGAGGAAAGTATATTTAAAGTGGTGAATAGCAAGCATATGCCAATACTATGGACCCAGGCAGGAAGTGTCAACAAAACTGCGACAGGAAAACAGTGAGGCTTTTCTTGGTTTTGAGAGAATACAATGAGTCTAATGTTGCTGCTTTCTCATTTTTTCCCTATATTATCAGCATGGAAGGCTGGGCAGGACTTAGCTGAATCACTGCTCAGAAGTCAGTCCAAAATGTGAGTCAAGCAGTGTATGGGCTATAGACTGACATGTGTGTTTTGTGTCACTAGGGTTTGTCGTGCAGTTCTTGAGGGCATAATGGATGAGGGCTTTTTTGCCTGCAAGTAGCCACTATAATTATATGAATCATTCAAGGAAATTATATTGAAAGATATCATATCATAAAGCTGCAGAGTTTTCCACTGAAAACAGCAGCTTAGAAGAGCTTCAGAAGCACGTTAACAAAGATGGTGCCTTGCTGGGATATCTTTTATTACACTCACACAAAGAGATCAAGCTGGCATGGGGGAGGGAATGTTGGAGGAAGGAAAGAAAGAGAAGACGGATCATAAAGAGTGACAAGTAATACTTTTAAACATTATACTCTTCATTTCCAAATTCAAGATTTAAATGGAAAGTATATGTTTGGGGTTTTTTTCCCCTACTTATCTTTCTTCCTCCCTGCTCCTTTCTTGACTCCTCAGAAAGAGTAGGACAAATCTGTCCTCAGGGTTTTGCCCTGTTATCTTTCACCTTTTTCAGTCTGTCACTTCTTCAAAAGGAAATGCTGTCTATTTGTGATTTCAAGCTGTGCAACTAGTGAAATATTAGCCAACACCTAAGTTTTTACTCTGGAAAAATAATTTTGCTTTCAATAAAATCNTGTATTAAAAACATCAAACAGCCCTACTATTTACATAGGAAAGTTCTTCCTTACCTCCCCTTTGCCATGTAGGAATATTATGGCAATGGGGATCCTGTGGGATATGAAGGCAGAAGCACAGTGTGGAAGGCAGCTCCGTCCTCATCCTCAGGAAAGGGAAGAACGGGACAGTGGTGTCCCTGAAAACAACATTTGTTGGTGGTCACACTCCTACCGGGGAGCAGTGGACAGGAGGACAAGCCCTGGGCATGGGGCTGTGCTGCTGCAGCAGGGCAGGCTCAGCAGCTGTCCCTTGGCCATGGCAGCAGGGGGTGACTCCCAGGAACCCTCAGCCCTGCTCCCCCATCTCTTTGCCTGCATTTGCCTTCACATCACCACGCAGTGGATATTTGCCACTCTGGCAAAATACACATATGCCAGTCCATATTAACATTTCTGTAACACAGTATTTCATCATCTGCATCACTATTGCACCAGTGTTTCCACAGTGATCTTGGCAGTCCCAGCTTCTTTACTGGGGATTCCTAATGACAGACTACAATAAGAAGGAATTGCACAAAAGTTGTATATTTGTTGTAAAGGCTTGAAAACAAAGAATATCAAACAGTCAGAGCTGCTTAGGAATGAGGGAATTAAATTAGCCTACCTCTGCCCCACTGTGCTGAATCTGGTCCAGCTTTCCAGAAATGTTGATTCAGCAAAAGCAGGTGGCAAGGAATCTAACAGGAACAGCAGGAGCAACTAGATTTCAAAGTTCTCTCTTGTCACAAACACTTTCCTTCAACTTACTAGGTTTGAAATTGCTTGTACGTACATTAAAGAACCCTTCTTCCCCCCTGCTCTTTTTGCAGTCAGGAAACCATGGTTCTTCTTAAAGCAGATATTTTAGGGAAAGAGCTTTGTATAAAAATCATAGTTTTTCATAAAAATCAGAAGCAGCATGTTTCCACAAAGAAAAAATTCATAGCAAACTTATGAGGGTTTTTTAATGAAGGATTTCCTAACTATTTTGACTAAAAATATTTTTTTGTTTATATGCTTGTAAATGCAGAAAAAATATTAAAATCCCTGTTTTTAGAATACTTTCAATGGCAATAACTCACATTAACTATTAATGGAAGAAAATGACTGAAGTGACCCAGATTTCTTTTTTGCATTGTTATGAGAAATAGCTGCATACAGAAACTTATATTTCTGGCAAGCAAAAGTATTTTGTCACTCACAGCTCCTATACCTATAGGCTAAAGCAGAGAAAGACATATCTGTTCTAAAATGAAGTTAGAACTTCAGTTTTAAATCTAACCATGATAAAACCTATGTGAATAATATGTCAGATGAGCATAAAACCAACTGTCTAAGGATATTATCTCCTTAGAAATATGTCAATTTAAATTTGGGGATATCTGCATCAAAGTCAGTGGAGTCAGAACTGTGTAAAACTGACTTGATAGTAGGATGTGATCCTGCCTGCCTGTGTAACATCTACCATCTTCATCAATTCAAAGACTGAACTTGAGCCACACATAAAATAAACAGACATATTGTTTTCTGAGGAAGGCATAGTTGCCAAAGAATTGCACTTGAAAAACATCTGTGAGCTTAGTTTTGATCTCAGTCCACCCAGATCCTCAGCACTGTACCATCACTACAGCAGTTTCAGAGCATATCTCATACACACAACCACAAATTTGGGCTTTCTTTGAGGAGCAGGAGGTGCACAACTCAGGGCTCTGCGCTCACACCACCAGCCCTGGAGACTTAGGCTCACCCCCACTGCCAGGCACCCTCCTGGGCAGTGTTTGGCAGAACTGGCAGCAGGGCATCATCCTCACCAGCTGAGGAAGGCAGCTGTAGGTCTCTGGTTTGGGATTCAGTATGGAGGTCCTAAGTCTGCCTGTATATGGTACAGGCAACATGTTTATAAACCAGGGTCTGGTTTCAACCAGTCACCTAAAGCTACACCACACCACTTTGTAGATATTCAGGTCCTTGTACTCACTCCTAAAACATTTTCTTCAAAAATCTCACTCTTGGGTAGTTAATGTTCTAAGGCCTATCTATCTGCCTGAGTGTGTATATATACATTGCATTTTAAGCTCGGTAGTTGCTGTCATTGACTTTTACAAGAAAAGTAGATTTGAAATAAATATAAACATTAATATTGACTTAAACAACACAGAAAAACATTTCCCATTTGAGAATTCAGGTGGCTAAAGATATTAAATGAGTCACTATGTGGTACCTCAGTAGTTTCATAATATTTTATTTTTATTGGTGGGTCAAATGAGTCAGCTGACTGTAAGTAGGATTTAAGACAATGGGTAATTAATGTATGGGTCAGTAAAAATACATACTGCATACCTTTCTGTCTCCACATGTTATTTTTCCTTAATCTGATACCAGATTCATTTGATAAAAATGACTCAGCTTTTGCTGATTTGTCCCTGCCGCTGACAAACTCACCCTTAGGAAATTACGTTTGGACCTCCTAGAAGTGTACTTGCAATATACTGTCAATTTTAAAGGTTGAAATTTTCAACTTTTAAAGAGTAAAAGAACATGCTTCCAAATTCTTTTATAACTGTTATAAAAGAATATGTTTTTATTGCCCTTGACAAGAATGTGAAAACATGAGGTAAATATCATCAGTAAAATTTCTTCATAATGCATGAAGAATCAGCTTCAAACTCTCATGATTTTCTTCCTTTCAGTAAAATTACTGCGTATTGTCCATTTCCACCAAAAGATAGAACAGCTGAGAAGGGAAAATAATTTTAAAAATAATGTTTTCTTTGCCTTGTTTAAATCAGCATATCTCCAAGCACTACAGTTCAACTACCTGCTGAAGATCTAATTCTCATTAAAAAAACAAACAACAAGCAAAAATTAACACCTAACCACACTTTATTTGTTTTATAGATTAATTTATTTTATAGGTTAATTTATTTTACAGACTTAATTCACACAATATTTGCAAGGCCTTTGGCCCTGCTTTAGTTCATAGTATTATCTTACAACATTGTCTGATTCTATGATACTGGATTGTCCCTTCCAGACAGGAGTTCTATTTTCAGCTAATGTGAACCAGGGTAGCTCACTAGATGCATCAATTTTGCTGCATTTGAATCTCAGTCTGTAGTCCTTTTAGAGTTATTGTTAAAGTGAAGTAAGTTGAAGGAGGAAAAATTATGAAGTCTAAAAAGGTTTGGAACATTTTTTCAGGTGGCCTTCTCCCTAGTGAAATCAGAGCTCTATCTATAATTTATGGGCAGAAGAAGACACCTAAAAATAGGGTTCAAAGAAGCCAGTGCTTTGTGTGAAGTATTAAACAGCAGGAAATGACAAAGAAATGTTCAGACTTCTGCTCTGCCATCAAAGGTTGTTAAACGAACACAGGGTTAGAGGAAAACACCTTTACCCATTTTGGATTTGCAGCTACAAATGACTCTTGGAATTAGTTTCATCTGTCAACTTCATCTTTTCTTGCAAAGAGCAGATGTGATACTCTCTTGGTATGTGTGAGATCCGTGTTCATATATCTCTGAAACCCATTTTGGGGCAAGAAATTGCACCAATGTTTTCCACAGTTCAGAAAAACAATTACTCTCCTTGAAGAATTCTGAAACGGTGCTGAAATCCAGTATTCAACTAGAATTGCTCCATTCAATATAAATTAAGAAAATTCTAATTGAAAGAGAGATTGGAATTTTATCTCACTAGTCTCCTGAGTTATTTTTTCCATGCTTGTTTAACCCCTAAATCTCTATGCCTGAAATCAGAAAAATACCAGATTTGAATTTAAGCCTCCCCTATCTTAAAAGTATCCTTTAACCACCAGGCTGCTGAAATTAGGGAGGGATACTCATGAACTATTTTAGTTTTAGAATCCTCATTCAGATTAGCATGTTAGCAAGGTCAGGAGCTTGGTTAGCAATTCAATGCCTTGGTTTTGTGAGCATGTCAGGCTGTGAACTTCTGTGTAAGAGGTACAGATCAATGGAATTTTACAGACCATGGAGGAGTAGCCTAAACCATCTGAAGCCAGTGGTAATCCTTCCAAAAACTCCAGTAAGCTTTGTACATGGCTACCTACACGTCTGTTATTCTGGGATGATGTGTGTTGTTGGTTTCTTCACTGTGACCACAAAACCCCACGCACACTTATAACAGTAAAGGATCAATAGCTTCTGCCTATGCATTTATATTTTTGTTAACTTTGTTTTGTTTCTGTAGGGATTGATTGCTGACTTTGTATACTTGAAGATTTTTCTAATACAATTTTGATTTCTAGGAATTCCTTCCTTGCCTTTGGTACTTGAGAGTGGGAAACAAAAGCAGTATTTCTGGAGCCATGTATTGTGTGCTCAAAAGAACAAGTTCCTTCCCCTTCCTCCTGCTGCCTAAAAGACTCTCTGATAAAACCAGAGCATTTTATTTTCACATGACTTGTGGTGCTCTTAAGATCTAACATGCTATCTGGGTAGGCATCAACATTTTACAAGAATCTTTTTTTGCACCTCCAAATTCATAGTTCTCCATCAAAGATTTTAACCCAAAGAGCAGTTAATAAAGCTGGATGACCTCTTGCTCTAGGATTTTTTAAGTCTCTTTCAGACTAAAATTAGATTTCCTCCTTTAGGAAGAGAAACAGACCAATGTGTGACCCTTGAACTGTCAATCATCTGGCAGTAAAGCAGGGAACTGATTTCTTTCAGAGCAGCAGAATGAAATGCTCCAAAATAATAATAATAATGTGGCTATACATATTTATAAGCTCATCATTATTAGTCTTTAGTATGATTGCTCCTATCTGATATTCAATGGTAATTTTGGCCCATGGATATATACTTTGCCTTAGTTCCATGACATACTTTAATTTCAGATAAATCATGCTTTAAATGAGTTAACCACTAATTAACCGGCAAGTCTCAAATAATAGTCATCTATGGGTGTAGCATCCCACTCTTACACAGGAGGCAGCACCCAAGATTCATAGATGCCCATAATTGAAAAAGAATGGGCAAAGGCTGGAAAGGTCCAGAGAAAAAAATTCTCACAAAATTTTATTAGCAAACTACACATTCAGCATGGAAATTAGTATATATTTGCCCCTATTTTATAATAATAAAAGAAAAAAGAAGAGAGGGAAGAAATAGGAAGTTACAGTGAGATCAGACAGGAGAGGAAAGGAGATCAGCAGTCCTGGTCCAGCGTTGATCCAGATGACAGGGCACCACTTGCACTTTTGTGGGGCTCCTTTGCACAGATAAATTTTCCCCACCCTGAGATTAGGTTTCTTGTTCTTTGTGCAAATGAGTGAGCAGGTGCAGTCTGTTCTTCTGGACCTTTGTGGAAATGGTTTGAGGGGCCTTGAGGGTCTTTTGGTATTGTTGGCGCCCTTCTACTGGTCTTGCCTGCTCCCCGACCCCGTTCCTGAGCCCGTTCTCTCTTGTGGATCAGAACAGGAAGGTCAGCCCCACAGAGGTGCTGCCCTACCTCCATACAGGCCTTATTCCAGCCACATCCTATTCTAACTTGCCCACTTGAGTGGCCATTGTTGTTTGAGGCATAGCCACATGTTAACTCTTTACTGCCCAGACCTCCACAATGATAATTGAATGTTCTAATCATGTTTGATAAGTGTTTATAAGTTGTCCAGTAGTGTTTAACATTTTGATTCATAATCTGAGAGTAAATGAAAAGTCAGTACTGAGAAAAAAATTAATGGAGTAACATTGGAAAGAAAAGTAAATAATAATTAATTGACGAAGGGAATGTTCCTTTCACACACATGCATTTTAAAATAACAAATTAAACAACTACTTTCTAGGAATAAACATAGTAGACCATATATTTAAAATACATATATTTAATATACTGTGGAAATCATGTTGCAAGCAACTATAAGAATGCAGAATAATGGAATAATGTGCTAAAAAAGAAAAAAAAAAGGAAAGAAATACTGAGAGGCTTGTAAAGGTTTATGCTTGGCTAATAAACAGGAATGAGGGTGAGAAGGGACACATTTTTTCCTTGTTGTGTAGTAAAACTAATTCTGTACAGTTATGGCAGCCATATGTTAAAATAGCAATTGAAAAATTAGGGAAGATGCAAAGAGAGATGCCACGCCTTTAGAGATACCACGATGATAGTCTGTTTAATTGAACAAAATGCACACTGAAAAGAAGCTTGTTTACAGCACCTAAAAAAACGCCAAATAATTTCTCTCACACCTGGCTGAAGAAGACCGAAGTAAAAAAATAACCAACTGTCTTCCAGAGATCATTTTCCTCAGCCTTTTATATTCATATTGTTAAAAGGCAGTTGTAGCCACTCCTGTATAGCAGAATGTGCCTCTAAGTCATACGATCACAGGGCATGGGCAAATGATGAAAACTAAATAGCCTTTTAATTTAGAGGTGGGGGAAATGAAAGAGACCAGTAGTTAGAAGAGGGAATTAGACAAATTCAAACGAGAAGTAAAATATACAGTTTTAAGAAAGAGGAAGATTAGTTGTTGGAGAAATTTACCAAGGAAACCAGGGGGAACTTTGATGTCTGCAGATAAAGACTGGATCTCTTTTTGAAAGGGATGATTCTATGAAATAAAATTTTGACACTAAGACTGGAGTAAATGGGTGAAATTTTATGGCCAGTATTTGCTTCAGAGGTCGGAGCAGAGATCTTTGGCTTTAGATTCCACTTCTGAGAACCTCTGAATGTAGGAGAATGCAATTTCTCATTATTAATATAAAGGGAAAAAATGTGACTGGTTAAGCATCAGTACTGGCTGCCAGGAAATCATTAAATCTCCACCCACAGACTTTCAAAACTCAGCTGGAAAATGCCTGGACTAGATGATTTCTAGAGGTCCAGTCTAGTATGACCTTTTCTACAGTTCTGCAGTTTTCTTGATGTGCAAGATGCTGGTGCCATTTGATGCTACTTGCATTTATAAAAATTAAAAAGCCTACAGGTGGACTTCAATATCTAGAGATGTCCTGTTGTTATCTGACGGAACGATGGATGGTCAGTACGACTTTTTCCCTGGGTGTGATCAAAGACAAAATTGCACACCTTGAAGACTTTTGATAGCTGTGGCAAGGAACCCATATATATATATTTATTGTATTGATAAATGTATTGTCTGCAAACACATTTTCCTTCAAAACACTGGAGAAACCAAATGAAATAATTTGTAATCCAATCTAGATGTTGCTTTTCTCAGGTTCATTTTATAAATATGGGTTTTGCTCATGCTCCTTCATGCATTCATCTTCGGATACTGGTTTGAGAACATGGCACCACCAACTCTAGGGTGTGCAGAAGGGATGTCCTTAATGAGGACAGTGTGGCTCAATAAACTTCATTTCAAACCCTGTTGTGTTTGAAAACTGTGTGCTACGGACACAGCAGAAATTGTATTGCAGAGAGGAGCAGCAGAGCTTCCCCTTCCAGCAGTTGCTCCTGCAGGTGCCTGGCAGGAGGGCCCTGGCTGTGCTCCTCTTCATCACCAGCCTCTGGCCACAAAGCTCCAACATTTCACCTCCAGCTCAGCTGCTGTGCCATTTGCTGTTCTACTACCCTCGTGTATCAAAGGAAATTTTAGATTAATGTTTTTCTCCATGAAGTGTTATAGTGAAATAATTTCATTGCATCTATTCTCAAATTAGCAAGTAAAGCAAAAATGTGCTAAGGGGAGTCAAATTGTTTCTCACAGAAGCAAAGCAATGGCAATCTTGTCTATCTGCAGGCAGAGCAGCTAATTGGGCAGGGAGGTGCTGTGACTTAGCACCTATGTCCTTAGATTTTTATCCGGTGTAAAGTGACGTGATTGCATTGATCTCAGTGCTGATTTACACTATCTGAGAATATTACCATTTATTTTTAACTTGCCTAAATTCCCTATCTACTCTAGCATTGCTGATGCAAAAAGAATTAAAATACTTCAGATCAATCTAGTCTCCCAAAGTAACAATGAAACATTTATAACTGCAGCAAGAAAGGTGCACAGAAGCTCTTTTATTCTATCCTGCTCTTAAGAGTTAAGTGAAATTACTGAAGCATGTTCTAAATTTTATCAATCGTGACATATTTTATGCTGGTATAGTATATTCAACAAGTGCATTAGGAGAGTGCTTAGCACTTTGTAATTACACTCATATTTCATTTTAAGATAATTTCATGCTATTCTTTCAAAACACGTCAAATGTTGAGCTGTAGTCTTGAAACAATAGGATGTGATATTAAAAATTCAGATCTAAAATTCTTGTCTACTTCTCTAATGGATATAACTAAAATACAGTGTGAAACTTTCATTCAAAAAAACTCTGTAGTCAAAGAGATACTATTGATTTAAGTCACTGTTAATTTAATGAAATTCCATTCTGTTTTTTTCCTACTGTGCTCCCACTCTCAATGAAAAATCAGGTTTTTAGTATTAGTTCTCTCAGTAAAAATGTATATATTATACTAACACTCCTGATACATGGAATTTAACATAATTAAACTATTTATGACACGTGGTTTTTGCACCTGTGAGGAAATTTCTGGCTGAGCACCAATAGAGTGGTTGCTCTTTTTTAGAAAAAAAAAGACCATTTCATCTCCATCACATATCCACATATGTGTTTTCTATATTTAGTTGTGCTTCAGGCAGAGTTTGAGGAACAACTAGACAGTGCAGACTTATCCATATCAATTTCAGTGAGAATGCCACAAGTAAAGATGTTGTAAAATCAAGACTTCAGCAAGAAAACAGCAAGTCTTGGTCCTAATAGGACAGAAGTTTTGAATAGAGAGAGACTGGAGCCAATTAATGCAATGACAAGTCAAGGAGAGCCATGGGAATTGCACACAGGAGGAATTGCTGGGCTGGATCTAAACAGCAAAGGGAGAGGTTCTGATCTCACCAAAGCAAGGGCCTGTTCCCTATGCAAGCCTGGGGCCAGTGGTGCAGAGGGGTGTAGCAGTCCCCGTGTGATCCAAGGCTGCTTTCAAGCCGAGCTGCCTCGCTCGGGGCTGCACGCAGGCAGCCTGTGCACAGCTGAGCTGCAGTTGGGCTGCAGAGCAGTTCCCTGGCACTGCAGAACACACACAAAGAGGCATAAGCCTTTCCCCACCTCAGCATTTCAGACCATATGTAAGGAGGCATTGCAATTAGGATACAAGTTCTCTGCCAGCTGAGAGACGCTGTAGATTTATTAATAACCCTGCTTCACTTTTGTGAGGAAAATATAAGTAATCTGGTTCTGTTAGCAAAGGATGAGCCTCCCTCTAGCTCGGGAGAGAGGCAGACGTGAGCTGGGAAGCCTGCCACCAGACAGTGCCTCCACATTCCGTCTGTGTTATTTGTTGTGCCATGTGATAGATCTCAGAATTAGCTTTTTGCACACTACTGTACAACCGAGAAGCACTTGAGCTGCAGGAATAAAGTTGGGTAGCTCAGGAGAAAGTTTGTGCTGCTACTGGCTCAGCACTAGCTGTGGGGAATTGTACACGGGCTCTGCAGGGCAGGACAGGGCTGTGCTGGCTGGAAACAGGCACTGCAAAAATCCCACCAGAGGCGGCCAGACATGGAGCCTTGCAATGGGGCAGGAGGGGAGACAGTCGTGATCCAGTAGGTTTCACAGCTGGATTAACAAATTACATTTAAAGGATACAATATGAGAAATTAAGAATACAGACTGGCCCAGGATTTGTTGTATATGTACAAAGCGTACAGCTCTGACATGGACTTCTGCAGTTTGGAACAGCATGATCAGCACCTGATGAACTGACTTACAAACATTTTTTTGCTTTAATTAAGACGAGTACGGCAGACCTCAAAGGATTAATGCATATTCATGTAATATATATAGCTCAGGCCATTCACCTGAACAGAGATTACAGCCTTCAGGTTATACAGGCTCTAATGAAGTTTGTATTGCATGTAATATATCACCAGTCGTGGAATGTACTGTGATTTTTGTTGGGTTTCTTTTCAATCAAGGTTCTCAGTAGGTTTTCTCCATGACTCATTTTCACATTCTCATGCAATGCAACAAAGAGTTGCTTAAACCACTGTGGTTATCCCAGGCTGGGAAAATTCACAGGTGAGTATGTCATGTTGTTTGGCATGAACAGTAACGAGACAGTTCCTTTATTTAGTGTAATTAATCCTGCCTGCAAGTAGTGGCATTTTCCACAGCCAGTACCATTAAGTGGAAGCCTAGTTTTGAAAATTGATGCTAGTTCCTCAGTTGCATTCTTGGTTAAGGTTGGGTGTGTAATATCCCACAAGGTCATTTAAGGGAAGGAAATACCTCATGTTTCCCAACATCGTCAGTCCAGTCATGACCTGATTTTGCAATCTTACTCATATTAGGCAATTCCCTTGCATGTCATAGGATTACTTGCAGTAGCTCAGGCTACTTGCTTTGAAGGATGATGACCTTGAATCTAAATTATCTGCTCCCTAATATCCTTCACTGTAGGAGAGGAAACAATCTCTCATACAGAATTAGAAGAGGAAGATGATCTTGAAACAGCACATGCAAATAGCCTCCTACCACTTGTTTAATCGAGTAAGAGGTCAGCTCCCAAGAAAAATTTACATCCACAATGTATCATTACCATTATATAATATCTACCAAAAATATTTACTGCAGTGGAAGTGTAGAACACGGGGTTAATAACCATTGCAAATGTTCTTTGCTGAATGCCAAGCCAGCCTAAAATAAAGCACTCACTGTGCATTAAACAACAGCATCTAATGGTGGCAACCAAGGGGTCAGACAACATTATTGCTTCAAGTTCTTATTCTGTGGATGCATTTTTGGCCTTGAATCCCTCTTTACAGTACAAATTGCCAGCTTAAAGAGTATTTTTAAAAGCAGTCCTTTGAACAGCAGTGGGAAGAGCATTTAAGCAGCTCCAAGGTCCCCATAGACTGAGAACTGGTAGAAGCTGTCAGGGGAATGTACTAATAACCCCCAGAAACGTACTATGATTGCCATTCTCCTTCCTTCAGTTTTAAATTTCCCCATCTCAGGCCATAAATGCATAGGTCAAGTCCACCTTGGCCGTGGAGATCAAATATGTTCTCTGCAGCTTTACCTTCAAGGGGGTTTTCATTTTTCATTTCAGTCTTTTTTTCTGATGTTGAAATGAAACCTTGCTTTTTATTTTGTGAATTCTTTTAATAGAAATCTTTTTTCTAGGAATCCTTGGAGAGGGTTATTGTATGTTCCTGCTAGTCCTTGGGTCAAATTTTCTCTTGCTGTAGTGATTTAAATGGAGCTTTGCCAGCTTACAGCAATAGAGGATATATTCCCATGAGTTTTACATCATGAAATTTTATTGCTGATATTGGTTCCTGGGGTTGCCACATACCTGAAGAACTCTGGGCAGAATACCAAGAACTCCATATGATATTAGTTCTGTTTGCTGCACATGAAACTTTGCTGATTTCAGATATCCTCATGTTTATATTGTCTATAAAGTGAACACGCTCATCAGAGTATCTCATATTACAAAGGCAAAGAAAAAAGGCTTGCTGTAATATTTTCTTATAGGCAAATAAGGGTAGGTTCTCTCTGAAACATCTGATGAATTTAACAACAAGGCCCAGTGCAACAGAGCCAGATCTCTCTAATCCCCTTTCACCTCTAATATTTTCCTCCACAGGCTGTTGTAGGTCAACAATTATTCCTACACTGACTATACTAAAATATTGGTTGTTTACAGTAAAGCTTTTTGCAGTAGTCTGTGCAAACAGAAAATAATTTTGATCAGCCTTACTGAAAATATTTTAGATTTGGTAGTCATAGGAATATTTTTTGTCTATGATTATGAACGAAATAAATTGCATTAAACTATTAAATTGACTTTTCTACTAAAGCACAAGAAAAATCATGTCGTTTCAGTTAATGAAGTAACAAGAGCAGTTAACCTTGTAAAGAATTAATGAGTTGTGTTGGAAAGGTTTGTAGAGTAGATAACGAGGAAGTTGAAGCAGAGAGTGTGCTTGAAAGACAGCTGTGAAGCTGTTATGTAGGGCATTTGACAAGTTAATATTTGACAGCATTGCCTGTAAGGACACTGTAGAATATGCATGATGTAATTCTTTAGTTTTCCAATAAGTGTTAAGTATTGTGTAAGGTGGGCACCCAGTCAAGGCTTCCAAATGTGGATATGAATGAGACACTTTGTGGATAAGGAAACCAACGTATTTAAGAATGTGGAGGAGAACAATCTGGCCCTGAAAAGAACACTCTGATAGCTCTCCTTCACTTGCTCCTGCTAAGTCAAAGTAACTTTTGGTAACAAGCTGTTAAGATTTACTTCTTATAGTACTTGTGCATATGCTCAAAACTGGAGTGAAAAAATTACAGTTTGTTGGTTTTAATGGGAAAGAAAACAGTATTTCCTACACTAGCTTTAATGCAGCTTTTTAGGAGCATAAACTTAATTAAAGATCACAGAATCACAGGATATTCTGAGCTGGAAAGGACCCAGAAGGATCATCAAGTGCAACTCTTAAGTAAATGAGAGACTGAACCCCCAACCTTGGCATTATTATCACCATGCTCCAACCGAGCTAATCTGTGCTAAGGTAAGCAGTCATTATCTCATTTGACCTAAGTTTATATCACACCAAAGACACTAGTCATTAAAATCCCTAAATCCTTTACTGCATCACACATATCCCAGTTCCAAGGAGTTATGATTGTCCCTTCTCACAAGGGGGATAATCTGCTTTTTAATTTGCTGTCCCACCCATTTGATGTATCCTCTCAGTGGACCCTCCACATGGAGAAGGGTCTTTAATCTTCAGCCCTGTTTATCCTCTCCTTTTGAGTAAACTCACACTAATTCTTTGACTACTAGCAGTCTAAGCTCAACTTGGGTAGCAGAAAACCTTCAATAGAAAGCCCATCTTGCTATCCCTACAATGTAGGAAAATCCATAATTAAGGTTTTGTCCCAATACACATCAGACACCTGAAAACCCCCACACCTCCTGCATCTTCTTTGGTAGCCTTTAAAGAGATCACAATTCCTTTTTCTCCCTTTTTGAACATCTTTGTTAGCAGTAGAAAGGAACTATTGAGAACTGCTCAAGAGATGATTTTTCCCTTTCAGGTGTGTCTAGTGGAACCTTGGTCCCAGACATGGCTCCCCAGAGGGATGATATTCAAACTCAGGAGAGATCAAATGTAATGGGAACGATGCTTTAGCTTTTTTTTTTTTTTTT
>VXBC01003258.1:581809-598850 GCA_013399945.1 Ploceus nigricollis
TGTTTAGCCTGGAGAAAAGGAGACTCAGGGGTGACCTTATCACTCTCTACAACTTCCTGAAAGGTGGCTGTAGCCGGGTGGGGTTGGTCTCCTTCTCCAGGCAGCAACTGACAGAACCAGAGGACAGAGTCTCAAGCTCTGCCAAGAGAAATATAGGTTGGATATTAGGAAAAAGTTTTTTATGGAAAGAGTGATAAAGTACTGAAATGACTGGAATGGTCTGCCTGGGGATGTGGTGGAGTCACCATCCTTGGATGTGTTTGAAAAAAGACTTGATATGGCACTCAGTGCCATGGTTTAGTTGAGGTGTTAAGAGTATGGGTTGAACTCAGTGATCTTGAAGGTCTCTTCCAATTCAGTGATTCTGTGAAAAGATTTTTCTTCTTGCTGTTTTACAATAGTAACACTTTTAGTGTTGTGGTTGAACCCCAGCCAGCAGCCACACACCAAGCAACCTCTTGCTCCCTCCCCTAGAAGTGAGATGGAGAAGACGTAAAAATGGAAAAGCTCATGGGCGGAGATAAAGACACTTTAATAGGTAAAGCACATGCAAATCAAAACAAGGAATTAACTCACCACTTCCCATGGGCAGGTAGCTGTTCAGCCATCCCCAGGACAGCAGGGCCCCATGACATGTAACGGTGACTTGGGAAGACAAATGCCACCATCACTCTGAATGTCCCCCCTCTTCTTTTTTCCCACAGCTTTATACACTGAGCAGGGTGCCACAACACATGGGATACCCCTTGGGTCAGTTGAGGTCAGCTATCCCCTCCCAACTCCTTGTGCTCCCCAGCCAATGGGTGGGGGTGAGGGACAGAAAAGGCCTTGATGATGTGTAAGCCCTGCTCAGGAATAACAAGACCATCTCTGTTTCCAGCAAAAATCCAAAACACAGACACATACTAGCTACTGTAGAGAAAATTAACACTGCACCAGGCAAAACCAGCACAGCAGAAAAAGAGAGAAAAATAAGATCTTGAGTGTTTATTCTAAGTTTGTGTCTCTCCAAAATAACAGGGTAAATGGCTTGTACTTGTAGGAAAGAGTATAGGGATCCGTGGCCTAAAAGATCTAATAATGCTAATAGTAAATCCCCATTTCCTTTACTTTTATAACATATTTTTTGTTTAATTGAAATATGATATCAGTATAAACATTTAGCTCAAATTTAGAAGGAAAAGCTAGTTTCCATGAAGCAATAGTTCTTGCCTCTGCATGGTATAAAAGATAGTTTTCTCTAACCTAGTACAAGCTTTAGCTAGATGTTGAGCCTAAAACAAGGGGCTCCAGCCAGCGTTATGATGAAAAAGTTCTCACATCAAGGACCCTTTGCACCACAGCCTATCCTTGACAAACCCTTGCCAGCCCCCGTCCATCTGGAGATCTCAGCTCTCCTTAGTCTGAGCCTCGGACCTGGCCCCAAGCTGGCAGCCACACCAAGACATTCATGCCAACAAGTTCTCTCTGTACTTCACCTTTCCCACTGCCATCTCCTTTCTAATCCCCCTGCTGCTGCTGCTGCTTTTGGTTCTCATTCTACCAGTCCTAACCCTACCGCTAACAATACACACAACCGGAAATTTCTTGCAAAAACATTTTCCTTGCAGCCTGTGCTTTCCTTTGGCAGTCACACACCAGCTAGAGCTCTCTTCCTCTCAAATCTAGTGGCAACCTTAGCTCTAACCCTAACTATAGGCTGAGCCTTACACAAAGCTTCCTAGAGTGTGCCTACACAAAGTATTTCTCACAGAAGAATTTTCTCTTCATCCTACCCTTTATTTTGGCAACTGCTTTCCAATCCCATGGCAATTGGATTTCTCAGTTATCTCTTTCCTCCACCACTAACACCACTAGGCATTAGACTGGGTCCTCAAACATGTGTCCAGATTCTTCTCTCCCCCCACCCCACCACTAGTTCTTTTGGCAACCTATTTGTTCTCTTTGAATCCCCTTCTCAGCTGCATTTCAACTGCTGGTACAAGCTCCCTCTCCCAGGCAAAGGTTGTCTTTGCAAAAAGAAAAAGTTGGAAATGGAAAAAGTCTCCCAGGCAAGGTTTCCAGTCTTTACAGACTACTCTTCCTTTTGTCAGGCCCGTTGCCAGCTCCCTCTAAGTAAAGTTCTTGGCTCATTTTCTTCTCTCAGCTTTAAACTTAAAAGTAAACCTAACCTAAACCTGAGCTTTAGAAAGGCCCAAAAAATATGGCTGAGACCAAAATGGCCACATGGAAAAACTATCCTGTTGTCCTATCATTTTGCTTTGGCAGCTCACTTTTCACTCACACTCCAATGGGAGCTCACAGCTCCACCTTTCTCTCTCAAAATGATGAATTTAAGCCTCAGCCTAGCAGTACTCCATATGCCCATGCTCCTTCAGGCAGTATCCATGCAAAAAAATTATTTTAACCACATTCCCTTTGCTTCCCACCCTTTGCTTTGGCATCTCATTTCCAGCTGCAGTCCTGTGATCTCTCTGTCCATCATCCCCAATCCTTTCCCTAACCCTACCTCAAACAGCAGCAGCTGTACAGAAAGGCAGCACAGCTCTGATGTTCTTTTTCAGCTTTTAGTCCATGCTTTTATCCTTTCTGACCACTTATCTTTGACTTCTGAAGATAGAAGGGGGGTGGGAAAAAGTGGGAGGTATCATGAGAAAGGGGTTGAGGGTTAAAGTTTATAAGACTCTGCAAGCTAGGCTTTCTTTAAAGTGCAGGCTATGCTATATATACTTCTATCCTAAGAGCACAAGAACTACTTGGATTTTCATAAGCACATAAGACATCTGTAAACATCCAGAGATTAGGCTTGGGTAAATCTGCACGTTTGAAAACTGTCCCAATCTTACAGCACTTTGAATCATTATCATATTAACAATTCATGTAGTTCTAATAAACTGAGTAATTCATGGGCTTCTGAATGTCCTTTCTGATTTCCATTAAAGTCAATGTCAGTTTTGCCTTTGAATTCAATGAGAATGCCCAGCTATGACAGCTATTAAGTATCTCTCCCACTGTTATAGTAATGAGCAATGCTACAATAAGTGAGAGCCCAGTCTTGAAGACCTAAAATAGAGAGAGAAAACACTTTAAAAATGTCATATGCTCCCATTTCACAGATGGAGGAAAAATCAAAGAGAGATTTATAGCATGTTTACACAGATGGGTGCAGCCAGAATCAGCTGTGGTGCAGTAGCCGTATTGCTGCATTAGTTCATTGTGAGTGAGCTAATTAGGATTTTGACAGTCTTTCTTGGGCGAATCTAGTTGTGGCCTCTTCAAACTTTACTGCCACCAGCTGTCTGCTTTACACTTATACCAGAGATTACTGCCCCTACATCTGGCTCAGCAGATGTGCTTGTGCATCAGCTGCTCCATTTCACAGTTCAGCATCTTAGCTTCAACCTCACCAAAGGTGGGCATACACTGAGATATGGAAATGGGAGCTGGATGGCCAAGACACAAGTATGTGCCTATCCATAAGTATGTACGTTACACTGGGACAGTCACTTCTACTGGAGGAGTCAGAGCAATAAAACAATATCTGGAGTCTCCTGAAACAGAGGGTCTCTGTCAGCACAGGGACACTTGGGCATGTGGGTCCCAGATGGAAGCTGGCTCACGTCCACAGGCTCAGAGCACAGGCAGAGTAGCTCCTGTTTGCCTGCTTCCAACCCCTTGAGCACATCTAGATATATTGTCCAAGGTGCCACAGGAAGTCATGGCAGAAACCCAGCTTTAATCATCACAATTTCCAGAAGACCTTGAGCGTCTGAAAAAAAAGACCACACTGAAGAGGTGGATTTCTAGGAGGAGAATAGTGTGTCCAAGATCCTCTTCTCTCCCTCCTTGGAATACATATTTTCAGTGGATTGTGTATCCATATGGTAGTGAAACCAATCACACTGTAGTTGTACACAGCCCTGTATTTCCCCCATCCTTTATTATCCTTAACTTGATTTTCACCTAAGGTTGAATTCTGAATGGTGGCAAGGACTCAAGTCTCAATGGAAAGTTCAGATTCCCTGGGAACTTCTTTATCCTATAAGTTATTTACACTTTTGCAGGGCCCATAGCAGTATTAAGCCCTCTGGGCAAGGTTTGTTTCCATTTGTTGTCTCTTAAACTGAAATAGTGTGATTTTTGAGGTTTTATAATTATGCTTTATAAATATATTGACACAGCTTTGGTCAGAGGTTCCTTCCCCTCATTTGGAGTGAGCACATAATTTCTCTCCTTTCCTTGCAATCCCCCAAAGATTTGCTGCATCTCAACACCCCTATCCTCTCCCTACCTGTCTGCTTTCAGATTAGCCACAGCCTCAGCTTTGGTTCACTCATATTTCCGGCAAGGGAATCAAGAATAACATGCACCCCGTTGCTCCAAATAATAAGCAAATTCTCCTGCATGGAATTTTGGTTTTCAGATCTCAAATCTTCCTAATTTAGCATGGAGTTTGCATAAAGACCTTGTTTCTCTTCCTGCTTTAAGCCTTCAAATTGCAGCACTCAATTCTGGCTGTGAGATGCAACAATTTGAATCCAGGGTGAGTCTCCCCAGACCACATAAGGTGTTTGGGTCTGCAATTCTGGTCCATCTATGATTTTTTTTGACTATGCACCATCTGGAACTTTTGACATTCATGTTCATTCCTCTCCTGAACCTTGAGCTCCCTGTTTGATCTCAGGGAATTCACATGATACTTCTGTGACTCACCTTGTCATCCTGCTTATCTATTTATAGCATAAATTCACGGGATCAGAGCCATCCCTTCCTATAAGCATGTAACATTTTGTGTTACACTGCATCTGCAGTAATGCTGACCTGCCCTCTGCTCGTCTCATGGAGATAATAAGGGCACAAGAAGAGTACATTTACTACTTTCTTCTTTAACTACTTTTGTACCTTGGATTCTATTTCCTCCATCCCTTCCCACATTATCCTTCAATTTCTTCCTGAAAGACAGTAATGTCCCTGAGTCTGTAATGCATTATCTTCCCATAAAGGGTTATGTAATATTTTATATGCAGGATGCTGTATGAAAATAAATTGCATTACTGCACTGTATTAGGAAACTTTATCATGGACAGAAGGCATATTGCATCCTGTTTTTCTTGGAGGCTGAAACAATGAAACTGTATTAGGGATGGATGTACAGATCAGACGCTTGGGGGAGGAAGCCCTGGAATATTTGTAATTTAAGTTGCTAAATTCCATCATTACTTAGCATGCTAATTAATTCACAAATAGTGTAGAACCAGCATCTTTTTTTTCCTGTCTGGGTTGTTGTTTATTTCTTCTCAGGCCTGAGTAGTGTTGCACCAAACACAAAACAGTGTAGCTCTATGGCAAGGTGAAATACATGAGCTTGGTGACCACATCTTGATTGCACATAGCTTTCCTCACAGAGTCCTAATGTGTCATCTTTTTCAGAGTTTTATTTTACCTCCAATAAATTCAAATATGTTAGCTGTCTACAGATTATGACCCCACACCTTCTCTACAGGTAACAAATACTTTTTAAGCAAAGAAGACAAGGTCTGAGATTTTACTCAGCTGCTTTTGAGGTGGGGTAGCTTGCACCAGCCAGTTTTATGACTTACTGATAGAAAACAGCCAAACACCCCAGCCATACATCTGTATGTAGGTAGAGCATAAGACTTGGTGCAATAAAAAATGATGAAAGCATTTTCTGAAATATGAAATACTGTGCCATTAAAAAGCCCAAATCTATGAGAGTCAGTGTTATTTAAAAGTTCCTACAGCTGAGGTAAGGCCTAAAACTATACATCTCCCTGCCCTTGGGCCCATGTGAACATGGCATTGACAGTCTTCAAATGTTTCTCTTTCAGACACGATGAATGGCCACTCGTAAATGAATTTTAGCTGGTTGTGCTGGCTTTATTGAAGACTCAGATCTCCTTTAACTGTATTGGCCTCTCACTATAATTCAGGTGTCCCATAAATACTGTGTCTTGCCCCATACTTTGCTCCTTTAAGTGCCAAAATGACTGAACAGGCTCTGGGTGAAGTGAGTGCTGGAGTTTGGATTGGGTAAAACTAGATCAGATAATTCACTGCTGTACATGGAAAAAACTCTGCCTGGGTCAGTGAATCTTCAGCTCTTCACCCTAAGTGATTGTCCCTGGCACACCTTTTCCCCAGACCACACTTGCTTGGTGAAACTAATGAATTTCTGATTAAGTGCTCTGTCTTTGTTACATAGTAGTGATTTCTAATGGTTTCTGAGCACTGATGAGGTACCTGTTTAACAGTGCTGTGGTCTAGATGCAGCTCAGGGTTTCCTCCTGGATCTGAAATCCTTGCCTGAAGTCATTGGCTGTTAGTTTCCTGAGACTATTAGGAGATTTTAGGTCAATTTTTAACTCTTCCACATGTAAGCCTGTTTTTTGTTTATGGGCTGGTTCTTTTTTGGGCAAGCGTGGGAACTAAGGGGTTTTTTTTGCAGGTGCAAAATAAGCACAAATAATGTATAAACAGATGGTTCAACATCCTTTTCCCCATCTTTGTTAAAGCCACGCATTTTCAGACAGTCATTTTTCCTAAACAAGTTAGGAAAATGTTTTCTGTCTGGAAAATAAGCCACATACTCAACACGTGCACACAAAGCACTAAGAGATTCAAATAGCAAAAAAAACAATCAAGCTTCATTGAACTCTTGAAATTCTATTTCTGGGAACAGAAGTGAAGATCTACTCCTAATCTGGTAGATTGCATTTGTTCTTGACTACAAATTAATTTTTTCTTCCATTTTTATCAATATAGCTATTTATCTGGCATCTGTATTTATTATATACATACATATATATGCATATATATACACATTTATATGTTTTTCCTTTTTCTGTTTTTATGGGTTTATATTTCTATTTTAAAGGTGATAAAAGACACTAAGTTGTCTTAATTCTGAAATTCAATGTGATTGAACAACCAGTTCTAGTCTAAACACTTTTATTTCTTACTCCTTTCAATGTTACTTTTTTCCATTCCTTCTGTTCAACTACCATTATCCAGCTGTAATTGTTACAAGCAGTTATTTGGTCCTCGTTTCACTTAATTCAACAAAATCAGAACAAACCTTTCCTTTTGTTTTTTCTGTGTTTGTTTGCACTCCAATCCAGTTGTGAGCTGGGGTCAGGGTATTATCATCAGCTGGAGTCGTGTTAGTGTCGTGCTGGGGACAGAGGTATGTTCACTGTGAAGCACTAGGAATCACCCTTTTAGAAAAACTCTCCCTGAAAAGATGAATCCAGCTGCTTTCCCCCATCAGGAAATCTCATTCCAAGGTTTTAATTCCAGTGTTTTCCTGTTAGATCTGAAACGAACATGACAATTCCTCGGGATTACAGATTTTTTCTACAATGTTAGAGAGCTTCTCACACTGGTTGCCTTGAGGGCTGAACAGTATTTTCTATCCCTGACTTGGAGAGACTTTATGAGATTGGATAACTGAGTCTCTCACAGATGCTGAGTATTGCAGTGGGTGTTGATGGGCAGCATCAAACTTTTGTGAGGAGAAGACATTGCATGTTAAATGAGCATTGTAGATGCAGCAAGAAGATAATTTTTGAACCTTTCTGTTCATCACCAAACTTAAGGTTCCTCAATTTCCTTCTTTTAACATGAATCTGAGCTTGTTTTTAGTATATATACATATATTCATTTATTCATTCAGGTTTATATGGAAAATTTCATTATGTAATTCTTCACAATTTCAGAAATGTAAATCACTAATGATGGTACTGCTCCTGCTTCTTTTCTTCTGTAAACTGCAGTTTTGGGGAGATCTTCCATGCCTACTGTTCTGCACTGTAAGAATATTACACACTTTTTGACAAACTGAAAAAGGTGTCTTTATGAAAAACAAAATATCCATAGATCTATTTTGTCACACTGTTTTTTAAGGATAGGCTTTTGTTTTTGTTGTCAGAGTAAATATATTTCTGCTCAAGCCAAAAATGGTTGGGGATCCAAGTGTTTGATATTTGTGGTACTTAATGAAAACATTGTGTCATGAGAAATTTATTATTGCCTTTGTCTCTCATTTCATTCAGAGGAAGGAAAAACATTCTAAAGGGATTTGGAAGCTAGGGCAATGAAGTAGTTCTGCAGTGGCACATAGGTAATTCTACATCAAAAACAGCTCTAAGTAGAACAATTTTCTAAATATCAAAAAAATTGCCAATGAATAAATGATCGAGAAAAAGTGTGGCATCTCTTCAAAGATGGAGAATGTGGCTTTGCAGTCATTTTACAATGAAATGACTGCATTCTGCTTTGCAAGGTCTTGTTCTTGCCCCCGTCTCTACTCCTGGCCATGTGTCCCCTTTTGTCCCAGCTGAAAAGCAATCTGTACTTTTCATATTTCTTTTTAATGAAGTTTGATAGATTTGTTTAAATCTCCTGCAAGAAATAATTTCCTGATGTGAACAGCTGACATGAGCACATTTCCTAGGGAGAAGTGTCTCTGAAGTTCCTCTGCATCTGTATGTAGAAGGGGCAGGCTTGTCCTGCTGGGAAAGGAGAGGTTTGTCATCAGAGAAGGGGACTTGAAGCTGCTGCAACCCTGCTTGGAAAGCTCAGATATCCCATGGGTACATAATGTGTGTGTATGTATATATATGTATGTATGTATGTATGCATGCATCCATGCATGTATGTATAAATCATAGAATATCCTAAGTCGAAAGGGACTCACAAGGATCATCAAGTCCAGTTCCTGGCTCTGCACAGCACAACCCAAAAATCATGCTCTGAGCTTGAGCATTCCTTCTGATAGCACTGGTGAAGCTTCTGCCTTGAGAATGATTGACCAGCAATGACAGTAGGATCTGTAGAAGTGGAAGGGAAGGGCATTATTTATTCCATCTGCCTCTTCTTACTTTTTATTTACCATGGAATAAAAAACCCCAAACTTGGATCTGAATGCTTTTGTTTAATTCTTAGCAACTTTATTATGCTTTTTTTTATGCCAGCAGTCAGGTTCTGCAGTTTGTTACAGCTGTGAAAACCTGAGATAACTCTAGATTTTCCTGGGCAACTGCTCTGTCAGAATTGGGCTCTTGATATCTGACCTGTCTACTGCCTGTCTTGTCTACTACATCAGATATCCTCCATATTTCACAGTGAATCACATTGTGGTTAAGCATGTAAAATACCTTTTGGTAATAACCAAAGAGCTAAAGGAAGGGCATATAAAGGAAAAAAAAATCTTCTTCATGGCCTGCTTGTACTCACTCAGAATTATACATCATTTACAGACAAAAAAAAGACATTTTATCAATTGAAAACAGAAAAAAAAATCTGCACGTTGATGGAAAAGGAATTTGGGATGGTGTGAGTCAGATTAAAGGAGAGTGGACAGTGTGAGAAAAGCCTTTAGTGGATTCCAGCTAGGATCCCCAGGATCTGTGAAGCAAACAGTGAGTGATGCTTTGCCTTGAGTCTCCATGGGCAGTCTGAAGGCAGCCTGATCGGTCTCACTAAAGTCTAGTTTTGACTTCAGAAATGAAAACCTGCCTTTTTTGTGTTTATAGTTCTCATTAAGAAGATGGCTGCATAACATGCGACCTGGCTTTCAAGAGAATATGTGAATACTTTTCTATCTGTCAAGGTCTCTGTGTAATCTAAGCACAGAGCCTATCTAGTAATTCTCCTTCTGACACGCTTTGTGGCTTTGGGAACTTCACTTGGCTTTATCTTCCTCATAAAGAAGCTTATTCATCTGTAAAATGAGGATAATAATATTTCCCTACCTAAAGAGTGTTGGGAGGCTTATTTTGCTAATGTTTGTGAAGTGTTTTGAGATCCTTATATTGAAAGCTCTATAAAAATGCAAAGTATCACTTAATCCCCTGGGCCTGCTATTATTTAAATATGTTGGTTATTGTTTTGCACTATTTATCTTTTTCTTTTATGTTATTTTTAATACAATACTGTTATTGCTGTTTTGCTACAATATAAATGTGACACAGGAATTAATCTTCCTCTACTGAATATAATTTATACATAACAATACAAGGCTGGCACAGAGGATTTACCTGGTAACTGAACGGTGACATAATTGCAATCAATAGAAAAGCAATAGCATCTGATAATGCAATATTAACAAATCTTATCGCTGCATATCTTGTGTCCAGATTGGTTGTACAAGTTCTGGTGGCAAGCTTACAGCCTTTAATGTAATGGCAAGTTATTAGGGAATATACAAATGTTCTGCACATATAAATGTGATTTGCTAAAAGCCTCAACCAATGCAGAATAAAAGTTCTTCCTTTTAAACTCTAATTGGAAGTTAACCTTTAGCTCACAAATCCCAGTAAAGGAAATGGCTTTTCTAATCTTATTTGCTCTTTATGGTTTTACAACATTATGTTGTTATTTCTGAATTATTTTTTATTTTTTTAATATAGTTGACATTAGGAAATATCAACATGACACACAGCATGAGTGATAATTTAAACATTAAGGAATTGTCCCAAAAGGCAGACCAATAGCTTGCTTAGTCCAATATCCTTTAACAATAGCCATTAATAGATCATTTCAGAGGTTTATAGCACTAGTATATTCTGTAATTTTTAACATCAAAAAAGATCACTGTGACCATAATATAGCTGTATGAAGAGCTATTGCAAAGCTCTGATAGTAACAATATGTCTGAAAATGCCTAATCTTTGCTAGATGCTGTGAAAAAAATAAGGATTCACTTCTATATTCTGTAATTGTAGTTTACGGTTTTAATTGAATAACCCTGTATTAGAGGCAGAGGGGAAAACCTGTTAAATAGTGCTGTATTTTCCATTATCTTGAATATTTCTCTCTGACTCCTCTCACACTTCAGAGCTGATGACTTACTGCCCTTTATCTTTTCAGCTTGTTCCAACATTTTCTGTTGACACAACAAACTCTTATAGTTCCTCATCATTACTATCTGAAAGAGTAGGTATGTTATGTGCAGGCATCCTTTGGAGTGAAAGGAGTCCAGTGCCAAGAATTCGGTTAGATTCTTTCTTTTATATAAATAATATATCTATATATTATTTCTCTTTTATATGTATTTTGCTCCTTAATTGCTCCTTCATGGTTTATCCTTAAAAACCATATGCATTTAAATTCACCCTTCTGATTTGGTCTCTTAAGTCCTCTTGTTTTTTTAAATGATCTCGTAATTTTTACTATAACTTGATTGTTCAGGTGTCTCTCCAGGGAATGCATTTCCATCCTCTTTTGTTTCTTGGGTTCAGAAATCTTCTATCCATAGTAGATTTCTCTCTCTTCTCATTTCTTCGTTTTAGGATTACAGGGGGTTTTTTGTGTTCAGTCCAGTTCTCCTATTCATTATGTTGATGGGTTCCCTCTGTACTTCAATATTGGAGTTCCAAAATAATTTAGAAAGAAATAAAGACTTAAATCAGAAAACCAGTCAAACTTCTATTTAAACCCCATCAACTTAATGCGTGTCAGTGATTTGCTAAGTGCAAGCAATGAGTCCTAAATGGGAACAATAACATCTCTGTGACAGCACTTTCTCAGAGATGGAGGAATTGACTTGTGTGGGGTATTGCCTAATGACCTTTCCATCTATTCTCCCTGGATCCTCTTATTTTATGCTTCTATGTACTGAGTCTTAGGCACTGGTTGTGATTAATACACCTTTGAAGCAGCTATCCAGTGACAGATCAGATATTAGGCTCTAAGATGCTGATTTGATGGCAAGTCTGACATTCAGTAGATTATCAGCAAACATCTAACATAGGAAAAGAATAACATGTGCATGCAAAAATTCTTTTAAAAATATGAAAAAAAAAATCCCAGCAATAAAGTTATCTCAAATTTCTATTTGCAATTCACTTATATTTAGACTTTTACACCTGATTTCTCTAATAATTATGTAAATAATTATAAGCTTGATGATCACAACAAAACTGACAGATGTGGAGCAGTAAGGCTTGGTATGGATATTTTCAAGATCAATTCTTAAGGCTGTGCATTGTTAAGTAGGACAAGATCCCAGCCTCTTTGTGAAGGGAGCCAGGACAGTTCTCATTTGGTGCCAATCTGTCCTTTAGGTTTCTGTTCCTGTCACAGGTTTCTTGAGATTTTTTTTTTTGCCTTGTTGCTGCTTTTGTTTCTTGTTTTTCCCTCCTCATCATTCACACTGTAATTCTGTAGGAGCTGTTCCTACAACTCTCTGTAGTGGAGCTTAACTTGCTGGAAGCAAGGCCGGCATCTAGTCAAGAGTTTTAAGCAAACTACATGTAACGCAGACATTGTTTACCTTCACAAGAATAATTAGTTTTGGTTTTTTTTTTCTTTATGATTACTGAGTGAAATTATGGCAGTTTACAAAAACTTAAGGCTTGACCATTACTATTCCATGCATTGCCTGTTATCTGTCATATGTGTGAGGGCAAGGAGGCAGCAGAACTGCCTGACCGTGAAGATTCTCAGTGATGTTGTTATGCAATATAGATGGACCCATTAATTATTAAGGTCATCACAATATAATTGTACACTGAACAGCCAGTGTACCTGCAGCCATTACCAGGATTTATATTTATTCCTCTTGTCTTTTAACAAACCTAAGATCTGAGAACAGCTAATAACACTGAAAGCACAGACCCAGTAAATGACATCATTTGCATGAATAATGGCAAAAAAACCAGATCTGTTTGATGGGGGTAAAATTTGAAATGTCAGTAATGTGTTGCTAGGAATGTCATCTATCCATAGGATCCTATATAAAGTAAGCTTACAGGTCATCTCCTTCTCCAGGACCCTCCTATATTTTCCTTCTAAGGACCTATGGTCACATTCTTGATCATTAATGGATGGATCTCTATAAATCAAGCACAGAAAACTTGATTTAAAGGACAGGAAAGACGGTATGTCATTTAAAGTGAAGGATTTCTGAGACTTTAACCTGATAGGTGGCACCCACATTTATTTGCCACTGACTGTTTGATTTTAGTTAAATAATTTAATTTCTCTCCAGTTTCTGCACCTATAACACTATCACATCAGAATTTCCCTTAGTAAATGAGCTGATAAAATTCTCATGTCACCAGGAACTGCAAGATGAGAGAAGGAAGAGCTTGGAGGGAAAATCACAAGAAGGTTATGACAAGAGTTTGCTGGAGGTTCCACTGCTCTAAGTTTGTACAGCGTAAATACAAACAGGAATCCCAGAGTAACCTGAAATTTCACTGATTTGGTAACCTGAATTTCAGACCTGCCAGCCTGACCCTCTCTCAGCCAATGCAGTTCTACCACTCCTGGAATGTCAGAGTCATTGTGTCAAAGACATGAGGGCTGGAAAGCCACCTGGGGATTGTGCATCACCACTGGGGTACTCCTCTCATAGAAGACTATCCTTGGAATTTATTCATTAGTGCTAAATGTTCTCTGAGGTGCTTAGATACTATTTTTGCAAGGAAAGCTAAAGAATATTTCCATTTTTGGGTGGAAGTTCACAGTAATCTATTTTCCACTTTTTTTTTTTTTTAATGTACCCAAAAAAAAGCCCATTCCTTTTAAATTAAAATCAGTAGTACCCAAGGGTTTTTCTTGATTTGCAAGGTGAAATTGAGCCTGAAGATTTAAACATCAAGTGTTGTTTATGGGCATTTACACTTAGGGAGACAAAATTTGAGATGATGGCTGTGGCTTGACATCAGAATCAACGACAGTACAATATTCAATATATATGGATTTGTTTTTCATCAACTGTGTCAAATAAAATATTGTGAAAAGAAAATCAAAGATCACCATCACATGACAATATGGTGGTAGTAGACCTTGAAAAAGGTCAAATGAAGGATACTTTTTAAACAGTTTTATTACATTTATTAAATATTACATTTATTTATTAATACTCTTCTATTGAAAATTACTATGTAGAAAGAATAATTGTATTGTCCATCACCAAGGAACTGCTTCTGTACTAAATCTCTTCTGTATAGATTATCATATTTTTTTCACAATATGGCTCTTTCATGACGCTACATCTTTTTTTGGAGATAAACTGAAGCAAAAAGAAACCGAATTAAGGAAGTTAATGGAGTGCTTACACATGCATAACCCTTCTGTCTTACATGGTGTTCACAGGCAGACCCAGAGACACCATCAAGAGTTTCCACACAGCGATACAGTTTTGAAAAGCCAGAATTCAGAATCCACTGGAAACAGCAGATTTGGTAGAGAATTCACATCAAGTGACTACTGATTTCAGCTGCAATAGTGGGAATCTGCTTTCCAAAGAATATAATAAATAGGAGATGGTGCAATTGGAAAAGCAGCTTGCAGCAGAGTAGAATACAAATTAGAACCCTCATTCCTCCCCTTCCACCAGCACTGACCCTGCTGCTGTGGCTGACTGGCATGTCTCTATATTGAATTAACATTTTGTAGTGAATTCAGCCATGGCTGCTGCTCTGCTTAGGGAAGATTCTTGAAGCCTTATTGAAGGTCAACACTGCAAAGGCATGAAAAGATCTTTTGACCGCCTCTCACTTGCTGGCCCACTCCTGTAGAAAAATATTCTTTCCATACAGATGCTAATAGGGAGTATAGGAAGGATCTAGGAAAGAACTAGGCAGAAGTCACTGTCTGTATAAGTACAAGCACAGAGGGCAAAAGTAGTTTAAGAGCAGGGTGCTGTGCTGCATAAGGAGACATTGATGTGTAAGAAGAACTTACTGAAATATTCACCAGGCCTGAAAAATTAGGTTTTCCTGATATCACAGTAAGGGTAAGGTATGAAATTAGGAACTTCTGTATTAAAAAAATCTAAGTCTTGTTTGTTTTAAGAATGCAGGCATCTTCAAAGCTATTTAGAAATGTCTTTGTTAAGCCTCCTTTCCATGCTTTTATGTCACCCTGTGACCAAGAACCCTCAGTTTCAGATGAATGCTTGGGAGTTTGGGAAGTGTCCAGTGACAAATCAAGGGGTTTCTAGTATGTCTGTGAGATTATGCTCTGTGTTTCAAAAAGGGAAGAAGAATGTTCCTCAGCAAGGCAGACTGTCAGGCTGCATGAGGAGGGTAAGCAGAAGTGTTACATCTGTGAAAGGAAGTCTATAAATGGGGACGTGGCCCATATTCTCTAGTTTTGGAAGGAATAGCTGGAAACATGATTTAGAGACAGACATTGTTTTGATATGAAGAATATTTGTTGGTAACATATCTTATTGTTTTGCATTAACTGACCCCATATTCATGATTGGTTCCAAGAAAGCAATTTTCTTATCTGACCCTTTGGGATATTTGAATAAATTATAGAGAAAAAAGAAGTTACAGCTAGCTGTAACAGCAAAGTGAGAATGTACTGAATTACTCAGAAGAGATAAAACTGAGTTACTTTTGTTGTAAATTTAATTTTTACAGCAGCACTCCCACTAGCCTAATCATAGTTCAGCATATTGGGAATTCTTTCCCTTAATCACTCATTCTTTCTCTGACTTTGGCTTTTGGATAACATTTTTGTTATGTGCATACAATGTATAATAGTGTATGACTGTAAATCCCACACTGAAGTTATACACAAGCTCCTAAATCACTCACTGCATGGAAAAGGTTTTCATTTCAGCCATTTATCCAGGGTTGACAGTATATCCTGTTTTTGCCTTTGTTGCAAAGGGTGTAACTTACAGATGCACTTGGATAGAAAGTAAAAAACTCACTTTCAGGGAATTCTTTCTGTTACAGGTCATCAGTCTTACATGCAGAAAAGCTACAGTTAGAGTCTGTCTGCCTTATTTGCTGCATCTACTGCTTCTCATTAAGTTCTTTGCAGCAAAAGAACATTTAATCACTCAGAGTGATGCCTGATGCATTGGGACATATGAATCACAATCCTGTTGAGTGCAGGATGGTATTATCCATCTTTTACATACAGATTACCCTTTCTGTGGGTGCAGCAGCACCCCGGGCAGGTCAGTGTAAGAATGCACTCCTGTAGCTATGCCTGGGCAGGAGAGTGCAGGGTGGGCTGAATGCCTTAGCTCCAGGTTGGTTTGGGAATCCCCGCACTTCACAGTCAACATTGTCATGGATCTTCTGTGTTCCATCCTCTCTTTGTACAGTTGGTGAATCACAGGGATTCAAATATCCTTATTTTCTCTTTCTCTGGGTCATCCCATTTCTCTGTTATCTTTGTTAATTGAGCTCTGGCTTCACATTTATTTTGAAAATGGTGAACTGAAGGCCAGAGAGGTGAAATGAATTGCCCAAGGGCACATAGGAATTCTGTGGCAAAATCATGGAGACATTAAACACATTAATTATTGAAGCAACCTGTTATTTAAATGGGGGTTGTGCACAGAAGCATGTGGAGTGCAGAGCAGTGGAAACTTGAACCAGTTAATCTTTCAGCACAAAGCGGTGCATTATGTTTTCACCAGCTCATTTTCCAGTTTGACTTCAGTTTGTTGGCTCTGTGTGGTAGCCAAGCTGATACACCTTGGTTCCAGAAGGACTCGTGAGCTGGGCCCACAGCCATGTGAAAGCTGCAGCTGCAGCCTTGCTGCTTGATGAGCAGTCTCCTCTTGTGCCTTCTAACCACACTTGGATACAGCTCCTGTTTCAGTGTGCCACGGACAGAGGAGCTTGGCTCTCTCTGTATCTGCCTTTGGGAAGATGTTCTCTGTGTCCTCTGTTCCTTGGTAAAAATGCACGTGTTTAAGTGGTGGGTGCTGCTGCCCATTTTGCTCCCAACCAACCTCTCCTGTAGAAAAGCAGGTTAGGTTAACCTTCAGGCAAAGCAGTCAAATCCCCACTCAACACTCACCGCAGCTGGCTCAGCGATAGAGGCAAGAAAGTATCTTTTTGCTAGGTTGTATTCCAGCAGAGGAAATCATATGTGGCTGAAGGGGACCCAGCGAGATAAAAGAGGCACACCACGTGGAGGGGACAGCTTAAGAAGGGCAAGGGGTGGGGGGCAGAGCTAAGGGTGGGGCCGAGGGGTCTGGCTTCTAGGGAGAGGGGGGTGGCACCCAGGGAGAACAATCCAGTGAGGGGATAGAGAA
>VXBC01003258.1:599395-776848 GCA_013399945.1 Ploceus nigricollis
ATATATATATATATATATAAGTAAAATATCCTGTGGTCTGGCATTTCTTTTTTTGGGCAGCTGCCCACAATTTAACTCCCAATAGCCTAAGAGCAATGTATAGTGGAAAGAATAGCATCTATTTTGTCACAGCAGTACTTGCAAAGTCAGCTAAGTGAGCTGCAGCTTCAGGGGCTCCTGAAAGCAAATACCTCCACATACAGCTCAGAGCCACACAAGCCCTCAGAGCTGTTGTCGCAGCTCCTCAGAGGCCAGGGAATCCAGTGTGACAGAGCCACTGCATCACAGCTCCAGCCTTTGGGATGGCTCTTCCCTGCTGCTGGTCCTCTCTGAGGGCTCTTGTGCAGAACCAGGGGGGAGCAGAGATGGGCTCAGCAGCAGAAAGACCATTAGCCAACCCTTGCTGGTGGAGAATAGCAAATCCTTGTCTCCTCAGGGAAAACTGCGCTTCACAAGCAAGTGAGGAGCCTTCGGACCAGCACTCACAGTTGCTTTTGTTCTCACTACCTGCTACATACAACAGGTGCTTGCTAATCATGCAAATTAATGCAAATGCTGCGAAACAAAGGTTCTTTTGCTGAACCTCTACCAAACATGCATTTCCATAAAATAAGTTTTGTCCTTAATTTCTGTTGCAGTCCCACCATTTGTTATGTCTGCATTTCGTTATAATAATAGGCAAATACAGCATTTTGCTTTCTTAGCTCTCTCTTACTAAATAGCTCACACTCCTGTTTATCTCCTCAGACAGTCTTGGCACTTGCTTTGTGACTGGATGTTGTTTGAGGTGAAGAAAAACCTGACTGCCTCTCAGAGCACCATAATTTAATCTTTCTCAGAAAGTTTCTGCAGTCCCTTAATTTGAGGATTATACCTAAAGGCTCTATTAAAATGATCACTGAACAGGAATCAAAAGGGGTTTCGTCTGACACAGCCACAAAATTTTTAAAAAATTAACCCTAAATATTGTTTTCCCAAAAATAGTCAACAGCAGAGTACAAAAGCTACTTTTATCTTGTTTGTGTGTGGTGTGATGGATAGTTCTATAGACAGTTATATGCTGGGAAAACAGAAGTTAGTTATTGTGTAGAAGAAGAGGTGTGGAAAAAAATGAAGGGAATCAAAGTATGCAATGAAATCAGCATACAGGTAAGGATTAAGGTTCCTCAGTTTTACACAGAAATATGAATCCTGAAAGGTGACTTAACTTATATTCAGAGTCAGTTTTATAATCAACAGAAATATTGAAGCTATTAAATGGAGATGATTGGTAAGGCACCATACAGATCTAGACAGGGGGTTAATTTCCTTCTGAAGCATGACAGAATTGTGCCATTATTCCTAGTTTACATCACTTTTAAAGAGAGACAGTTTATGATATCCAGGTCACTGGATTTGAATTCATCTCCAGCTTGTAGATTATTGTGAGGGGACATGTTAAAAGAGATATTTGGTTAAATATCATCCTCACTAGCCCATGTAAAATGCAAATCCTGCACTGCTCCTGCAACCAGCAGTCAGACTATCCTTTCCTACTTCTTGTCAGCTAGCAATAAAACACCAGATGGTGTCCTTCCAGAAATAAATTCATTATAGTTTCATTTTGGGTTTTCTTAAAGAATTTAGAGACAGAACTTCAGCTAATGCAAATCAACAGTGCCGCTGAAGTCAAAGCTGTGACATTTTATACCATCTGAGTATTATAAGCTAATATTTTTAACTTTTTGGAAGGAGTACCATATCCTTTCTCCTCACATTTTGCAAGTTTCATTGCACAGTTTGTGCTGGCCACCTTAGCCAGGATTCACGGCTGGTGTTCCTCTTTATACAGCAATTCACGGGCCATGTCGTTTTGCGTATTGAATTAGACTAAGTCACTGTTAAGAGTCCTGTAACCATTATCATTTAATGTCCTTGTTTATCACCATCTGAGACGCTAGGATACCCATTAGCTTCCTCTGGTGACACACACGACTATTCACAAAAGAATATTTTAAGTGCCTCTGGCATCTGAATAACCTTGTGATGCTTATGGTTCTGCGTGTGTTTAGTTTTCCCTAATTTCAAATATCAAATGAGACAGAAGTCTTCAATTATATCCTTAACCTAGACAGACAAATAATTCTAATAGTAAAGCATCTTAAGAGAAGCCTTGGGCATTCCTCAGATAAATCAATTAAGATTCCTTTCAGAATAGTTATTATGCTCTAGCAATTAGTCATTGTTTAGTCAATGCTGTGCATACTTATCTCTTTTTTATATCACTCCTTCCAGCCTCACAATAACTTTTGTTCCTTTTCTCCCAGCTTCCTTTGGCTTATCTGTGTCCTCCTGGCAACACTGTGCCCAGAAGTGAGTGTGAATTTCAGTCCAGGTGGAAAACTGCAAAGTTAAAAACACCTACAGAGCCACAAACCACAAAACGGGGAGTCTCTGCCACCCCATTCCAAAAGTGAATATTAAAATATCTAGACACACATTACTGGCTGTCAGTACCAGCTGCACAACATGTAGGTAATAAAAGCCCAGGGGGAAAAAGGTGATCATTTAATCTGCCTTTACCATTTATCATGTGTCCTCACAAGAACACTTTCATCGAGTTTCTCATACCACAGATAAAATTGTTCCACCAACTGCTGCTCCCCCATATGCCTTGCCTTCCAGTCTTGGGGAGCATCAATGTGAAAGAGGCTTTTTAGAACTTTTATTTAGCATTGCCAAAATTAACTAACTTGTGTTCTGCAAACAGATGGGGGGTGACCTGGGATTTGGAATTCATCTGCTTCTTGGGCAAAAAATTCTTCAAAAAATCTCCCAAGAAGAGATGTAGGAAGGAAACAGGTGCTTGCAAGAAAACAGTTGCACTTATTTATCAAAGGCACTAGAAGAAGATCATCAATTTTATTCCTCCCACTTGGCGATAGAACTAAAAAAAAAGAGGGTGATATTGGGTGCCACGGTGACATCTGAGATAACACGTTTGTGAGGCTTCACCCAGGGTTTTTAGGAATCAAACCCACCTAGCCCAGCAGGTTATCCTGTACTTAGTCAGCTTGTCTCTTTGCACCTCTTATCAAAGTGTGCTCTGCCCTGCTGACACGAGCCACACGTGGCAGCTCCGTTTCTGTCCCCATACCTGACCACCCACCCTTGTGAGGCTCATGCTCGTGAGCAGTCTCCAGCAGATGCCCCCCAGCTCTCAGAGCCTCAGGCCGTGGTGGAGGTGGAGGTGATGCTGCAGGGGCAGAGCCTTGGGTTAATATTGTATAACTCCACACCACATGCTGGGCCACTCTGACAAAATACAGCTTTCCACCTTGTTTCAGTCCTCTCACCAGCGTTAACCTAATGCAAGCCTGGGTGCTACTTATTGTCTCTTTTTTAAAATTTGCTTTACAGTACAAAATTGTATCCCTGTGTGATACAAATTGTATCCTGTGTGATCTAAATACTGCAGATCTTTTTTCATCTGAGAACCCCAAACTTTGAGCTAAACAACAGTAACAGTGCCTCTGTATCTAAAATATCTAAGCACAGATTTATAAATCTTTTGGTCACCTGGTGAAGGACAGTCCTTCTTCTCCCAGGTTAGGTGTGCCACATTCATTCACCCAATGTTCACTTATTCTAAAAGTCTCTTTTGCCACTTGGTAAGGCAAGGAGGGCTTATTGCACCAAACATCAAGTTGAAGAGATGTCAGAAGTTAATACACAAGTAACACCATCCTTAGAAATGCCACATCATGATTTTTGTGTGAGAAAACACAGTGTGCTAAAAAAAAAAAAAGCATCCTTTCCTGCCATGGTTGTTAATTCTTCCTGTATATCTGTATCTCAACCTCTGCTGAGTAAGGCCTTTATTATTTATTTTTTTAAGGGGAAATACACTGAGTGTTTTGTATTGTTCTGATTTTAACTTTGTTTTTCTGAGAAGGCCTAATTCCAGGGGGAGCGTTACAGTCTGTATGGGCTCTATTGTACATGCACAGAGGCACATTGCAGATCAAAAGCAAGTGAAAATGCTGGGTTTGTTTTAGGTTTCATTTTACAGTCAGGATGGTGAATACATCTGTTTGTGTCACTAACCTAGAATATGTCATTTTATGGTTCTCAGAGGTTATTTATAATTGAATTATAGGATGTTTCATGATCCTTTGGAATGGTATTTACAGAAGGCAATACTAAGCTCAGTAGTTCACTTTCAACAAAAAATGTGAAGAAAACACCCTGTAATTAATTTTTAAGTACCTTCTAGAAATCATATAATTATACCGTATGACAGAGATGAAAAAGGAAGCATGAATTTTAAAATTATTTGTATTGTGGTTGTTAATCAAGTTTATATACATACAGACTGGCACACAGTAACAAAGACTAGGCAGGTTACAATGAGCACAACACCGATTTTTTGGCTTTAGATTTGAGCTTGAGTCAGTGCTGGTTTCATACACCAGAGTGCTTCCCTGATGCACATTATAGACAGGTTTGGGAGCAATAGGAAGAGAAGAAAACTTTCTCCTGCAATATTTCCAGGCAGAAAGGGAAGTGCAGAGCATCTTATAAGCTGGTACGATTCACAACGGGATGGCAGAGCCATCAAAGGTCACCCCAGAGGCCTCCCCATTGCCTGGGGAGGGGAACCCACACAATTCCCAAGCCCCAGGTCAAACCCACAGCACCTCAGCTGCTGCAAGCAGCCATGGCCCCATTCCTGCCCTGGGGAGAGGAGACTGCTGACTGCACATTGGAGGCATCCAGAAACTCCATTGAGGGCTGGCACCAGGAAGGAGAGTGATAAATCTGCCCAGCTCCCACTAACTGGCCAAGGTTTAAAATGGTGCTATAGTTTGGGATTTAAAGGTATTTGTAAATTCATCAACAGACTTAAATTTCAGTCTCTGCTGTTTCCCACACATGCTGAGAAATGGCTTCAGACCTAGAAAAAGCAGTCAGCACTTTCTTTCACGAGCCACTGCACAAAATAAATATACAGCAGAAAATGGGTGTAGATGTCTCTCTTACTTGTCTTAACAGGACCAAACACCAAGAGAGAAACTTTTATAATCCAATCTGGCAACAAAAACACAATCCTGTTCCTAAACAATATAAATAGCAAGAACCACAACTGATGGCTTTTTTTCTTTTCCTTTTTGACTCCTTTGTATGTTATTTGCTTTGCCTTGTCCTTTGTTTATCTGGACAATAAATAATCTGCAGCAGGAACAATATATTGTTATATATTTGTAAAATGCACAGCAAAAAAAGGTCCTTATTGTGACTAAATCCTCAGAAGTGTCAGATTGAACTTAATAAATAATGATAGTAAATTAATTCAATTTAGAGGAATTATTTTTATTTATCCCACTTGATCCATTCAAACTGAAGTTATTGACAATGTTTAGTTTTAGCATCAGTGTTTTAGAGGAAACAGGATGAGTGAGCTCACAAAGAAAGCCAAAAAGGAAATAAAGAATGAAATAAAAGAACAGAAAAGAAGAAAGAATGTCCTGTGAGTCATTTCACATAGGAGATAAAATACTGGAAATATGCAGTCTTGACTTCAGAAAAAGACTGACGTGAGCTTTTTAGTCCAGACCTACTATTACAATTGTTTAATTTGAAAATTCTATACAAATAATCCACCCTAGTTTCTGAGAAATTCACTGATTTCTGAGAAATTCTCCACCTTGCACACACTCCTTAGCAAGCATGTGGTGGTGGTCACAGCTGGACAAAATAGCAATTTATGTATTACAAAGAAGTCACACTTCTATCCGAAACAAGGACAAACGAGGAGTGTCCAGAGCCTCTCGGAAGGTGCAGAAAGACAAGCCTGGTTGTTGCACTCTACAGAGAAAATTTTTATTGTTTTTTGATTTTATTTTTTATTGATTTTACCACTGCAGTTTTAAAATTTATTATTATTATTATTATTATTATTATTATTATTATTATTATTACTATTATTTTATTCTTTGTTGAGAAATCTGCTTTGTACATCAAACAATATTTCTAGCAGGAGGGATGCAGGTTGGATTTCTCAGGGAGTAGAAGGCAGGTGCTCAGTGCTTTGTGGGGCAGCAGTTCTTGGGAAGAGGTCTGTGAAAGGTAAATAAGACATTTTAGTGCCAGGAAACATTTGCAATGAACTGGCAACTTGCAGGTAGCAAGGCAAGTGTTTCACAGGATCAGCCCACACAGCAGTGGCACTCTGCCTCCATCTATTACATTACCTGACGTGGGGCATGCTCCTGTCACCTCACCTGAAATGTGCACTTTGGGGAAACACTCCCCAGGTCCCACACCTCAGTGCTTGACAACTGGCAGCTTTAATGGCCTATGAGATGTATTTACTTAGGAAAAAGGTATTCTCTTCCTGCACATTAGCTGACACATAAATCAACCAAACCTAAAAAAGTTGAGAAAATATAATTAATATAAGCTAACGAGTCAAAGTCAAACCTGAATACCCTTTTCATTTTAACCTTCTAAAGAGCATGGAGGCTATAAAAAATAGGTAGAACATTTCTTAACAGTCTGGAAAGTCTTGTTTCCATTTTTCTGGGAAACACTTTCAAGTTTTACCTTTCTCTTCTGAAAAGCAAACAAGAAATAAAAGGAAGTAGCGGGTTTATTCCCCTTCTTCTTCTCAAAAAGAAAGTCTCTGTTGCTTCTGATTTAACTGGCAAATTTTAAAAGAAAAAATATTTTACTGAGGTCAACAAAACACTCACTTTCTTCAGCACAGAAAAATATTTTCCTAGGGAAAATAGCATCTTGCACAGAGCTTTAAAAATGCTGTTGTTTCTTATTGCCTGTGCTGTTGATTCATAGGACATCAAGGACTATTCTTGGTGAAATATAAGTTATGTGAGCAGATTAACCCTGCAGCAGAGTGTGTATTTATTCAAAACACCTCTGATTATTTTCTTTGCAGTTTATCTGTGCTTTGCTTATAGCCCAGGTGCAGCAGGGAAGTCTGGGGTTGCCCTGCCACATGACCTGATCCATCCCCTGCCATGAATGTGAACACAGCATCGCACAGGGGAGTAATATCAGTGCAGTCACCTTTGTGCTGTTTCATCCCAAAAAAAGGCATATCCATACCCAGCAGATGGGGCAGAGCCACAGATAGGCTCTGGGTGACAGTGGCCAGTGCAGACAGCCGGGTGGGAGCAGCTGCTGACACCCATGCCCAGGGTATGAGACTTGACCAACATTCCAGGACACCTCAAAGACGCCTGAGAGCAGGCTAAACTGCCCCTTGAAAGCCTTAGCTATGTAGAAAATAATTTCAGGGGCCCCAAGGTGATTAATTACATTCTGCATTCAGAGGCAAGTGCATTTCCAGCTCTCCTGCACACAACTGTACCCACATCTCCTTGAATTCAGGCTCTCGATTTCTGAAAATTGGAGGCTGAGAAAATGAATCAGGAGGAGGGAGTAATTAGAGTTGGGATGTCACACTAAATCACAGGCCCTGGTTAGTCAAGCAGCTTGCTTCTGACAGCACCAGTTGGATGCAATGAATAGTGGACAGTGGTAGAGTTTAATATTTTAGCACCTGCTTTATTTTGCATGCAGGAAACCAGCTAGATATTCACATTTAAATACATCTGCCGTCACAGGCAGCTTTTTCAGGGGGAGAGCTGCCTGCTGCCTGTTAGCTCACACATGGACACTTTAAACCTCTGCAGAGCCAAAGGGTAAGGTACAAGTAGGACTGACAGAGGAAGGAAAAATGGCATAAACCTTTTGTACTTTGCAAAACTACTGATGCTTCTATATTTGAGTTGGCTTTGAGGCTTTTTTGAGGTGAGAGCACTGTTACAGCAAGACTGCTTTGTAGATTAAAAATGAGGACATGGAGAAAAAGATATAATTTAGTTTGAGTAAGGACTAGTCTGGTGGTTAGGACTGTCACCTGAATCAGTGACAGGTTTAATGCTTCTTAGTTTCTGGGGCTCATAACAGAAGACTTCATGGTGCACTTTCTGTGCACATGTATGTGCAGTCACATAGAATTCAATATGTAAGTATTTGATGTGTATGGCATGCAGCAGCTTCAAAGAACAACATTGAATAAAACAAGAACAGTACAAGTTATTCATCAATAAGAAAAAGCAACACAGTGAGAATATTTTGTTGCTACTCATCTGGAAGAACAAAATAGCCATTTACCTGTAAAAGATCTTGTGAATTTTTCCTGTGTGCCCCTTATTGATCTCAGACCTCATTGCCTGTCCCTCCAAATCTGGGTCCAGCCCCACTGGTGGATGGCTACTGTGCAGGGCCAGTGCAGGTGTCCAGTCCGTGTTCAGGTGCTCCCTGTGTCCTGTGCTGCTGGGCTGGGTGTCAGCATGCACAGTGTCTGTGTGCCATGCAAGAGCAAAATAACACAAAGATTTTACCAAGGGGCATAAATCACTCTTAGGGAGAGACCCCCACCATCCCCAGGGGAAGAGCCACTCAAGCACAAGGTGTGGAAGGATCCCCTGAGGCTCAGGAAGTTGCTCTGCACCATAAATGCCACTTATAACTACGATGGGTTTCTGTTCCTACTGCTGGGGAACTATTTGGTTTTCACAAATTAAACAAAATTTTTAAAAAGAAAAAAAAAAAGAATTTTTAATTACAACTGGATTTTAACTACTCTTCAGATTTCTAGCAAGCAATCAACAAGAAACTAAGTTTTATGATTATTCCACTGTTTCCTTCACTAGACCTGTGAAATAGGATGTTGTGTGAGCCTTAATTTCATCTAGGAGTGTGTAAATAACTTACTTCATTGGCAATGAAATTGAGCTTTAAATTATTAAATATTTTTGGTTGTTATCAATATGACTAAAAATCTAATAAGTGTTGAATGTTAGCATTTTCAATGTTGGATATTATCTAACTAAATATAGTTTGATCAATATTATTGGTTATAATGTAGAGATTGAGCCAACCGACTGCATTGTTTTTGGCTTCTATTAAAAAAAATAAAGAAAAATAAAGAAAATAGAGGAAAATGTCAAGACTACAATTAAAAGCCATAACAGAAATACAATTTAAAAATCTCTGTTATCCTGGAAGGGCAGATTTTGATCTCAGATGAGATGTTGCCATTGAATTCAAGATACTAGACCTGCAGGAGAGGGCTGGAGGACATTTCTGACTGGGCTGTGTAAACAAGCTCTATCCAAAATGGGCTGAACTCAGCTCCCAAGAGCTTTGATGGGGGAGACATCCATAGCTGCCATGTGGACAGAGAGGCAGGGCACTGACACAGTTATCTTCCCTAGCCTGACATGAGCCCTGCCCTAAGCCCTGCCAACAAGTCCATCTCCCTCCACTCCTTCTGTGGGGGTCTGCAAGCAGGAGCAAGGGCTCAGCATCAAGCTGCCCCCAGTCCTCCCTCCACACTTGTTTCAAGAGCTTTTCCCTTCCTGATGCTGGGTACAGCGAGGCCTTTGAGTTTCACCAGTGCAGAAGTCAGCAGTGACTGCAAGGAATATGATGATGTTAAAAATGTAGGTTATATATAGTGAGGTTGTTCAGTAGGCCTAAATATAGTCCTTTTTTAATATTTTTGGTTTCTCTCCATTATCCCTGGCATTCCAAAGTAGAAGAATATTAGTGATGCACTGCGATACTAAAATAATAATGAAATTGTGAATTCATCTTCTTTGTCTTCATCATCCAGTGCAGAATGTCCTCACAATGTACTTAGATGTTAATTTAGGTCCCAGGTGTACTTGACTGCTGATGCAGAGGGGTTTTATTTATGTGAGTGTGGTGATAAAGGGCCCTAACCATCAGCCAGAATTACTGTGATCTATTAGAAGAATTTATTCAATTTTACCTAATTTTCAAAATCCCTTTTTTTTTTCTTTTGTGAAAGAACAAATATACCTCCAATAAATATAAACCACATTTTTAGACACCCCACAAATAACCTGAAACCTCTTAAGCTAGGAGTTCAGACAACCTACACAAGAATGCCTAACATCCTCTAGAAAAATCATAAAGAGAAGCAAAGGGAAGAAGGAAAAAAATACCAAAAAAGACTGGGGTTTCCCAGGAAACAGAATTTCTGTTTCATGAGAAATTTTGACATAATGAATATGCATCCTGAAATCGTAATGGAAAGTGTTAACTGTACACAACCAGGGATATTAAAATAGAGACTGATAATCAAGAATTAAAATAATTCTTCAGTGCTACATGATTATTAATCAAGTTATTTATCTTAATAGTAATAATAATATATGGGCTATAACATATGAAAAACCAGCATTTTCCAGTATTCCTATTTTAAAATAATGTTTTTTCCAATAGTAGTGCTAAAAAAAGTACTTTAGTGCTCTCATTTTGTAAGAATAATCTGTCAAAACCCACTGTCTTCCACAATGCCTTATTTCAAAACCACTCAGGATTTTTGATAGAAACCTAAAATTCACAGGATATCATGTTTTTCCATTTACACTCCTCTTTTTGCAGGTAAAGGACAGATGTGTGCACTTCTGAAGCAATTAAATCTCTTTTCTCTGGAGTTTGGATGGTGCAGGCTGATCCTTGCAGGGCTGCCAGAGTCACACGGGCTCTGCAAGGGGAGGATGAGTGCAGAGATATTTTGCAGCATCAATCACTCCGCACCAGCAAAAGCTGCAGCACCATACCTCAGTGCCACCGAAGCACTTCCTGGCACTGGGCTGGGTTTTACAGTACCAGCTTGTACTTAGAAGGGAGAGAAGTATCTGTTACTACATGTCTAGGAACCAAGCAAGAGCTGTTTCTGCCCTTGGTGCCAGCTGAAGACAAGTACGTTCATTCAGCAATAGCAGAATTGTAAGCAGTCCTTTTTACCGCGTTCTTCTCTCCAACACCCGCGGAACTCATTTTCCTTTTCCTTAATTTGCTCTCTCTTTCTAGTCTTGTTCACCCTGACACAAGCACTTCACCCAAAGTGGTTATTTTTAATCCTTCTGCTTAACCAAGCCTTGGTGAGGCTCTGAGCCAAGCAGTGGTGGCTGGTTGACCTTCCACCTTACGTACGGTGCTGGCACAGCCTGTTCATCCCCCGGGCGCTGAGCTCCAGCGTCCTTCCCTGTCTTTTGTCACCTTACAGGCAGTTGTGTTAATATGCAGCCCATTACTACTTTACTGATGAGACAGACTGCTGAGGATCAATATGTCTCTGCATTTGTCAGCCCTATATACCCCAGAGTTAACTTCTCAGCTCTGCTGCCAGTGCCCATGTCCTGCTGTGTAATCGTGGGGAATTGTCGATTCCTTATGCGGCGTGTCCGTACTCCGGGCTTCGCGGGGTTGCTTTGCAGAACAAGTAAGAAAGATCCAAGTGTCGCATTTGTTTGGCTCCCACTGCTTGAGTAATAGTAGGTGCAGCCAAAACAGCAGAGGACAGCTTGCTTAGGGGGTCACTGCAGCTCAACAGCTCACCATTGATGTTGTCAGGCAGACTTGGGAAAGATGCCCAAATGCTATCAACTAGAGGGCATTGCATTTTAATGAAAGACAAAAAAAAAAAAAAAATCAAGATTAAAAAAAGAAGAAAGGTAAACTCCCTAGTCAAACATAATAAACAAAAGAAGAGATCTAATGGCACTTTTTTTCCCCCTTGCTGCTCACTTTTTCATGCCTTTGTCTTGATGCAGTAGCTTCAGGGAAAACAGCACTGGGATTACTGGGAGCAAGTAACACAATCTACCACAAAAACTCTTAATTATAGAACAAATCTTTAAGAGACTTGGACATGAAATCCATATAATGAGCTTTAATAGGCAGTAAAATATCTTGAGCGATTTAGAGGTGAAGCCTGTCCAGGCTGAACATATATATGTTTTAGCTGAATTTTTTTTACAGAATCAAACATGAATTTACCTCTGCATTTCTTTCTGTGATTTTTTTCTGTCCTGTTTGTCTGAGGATAGCATTGTGCAGAGATTTTGGGGAAATATAGCAAGTATTTCATGCAGCCCCAGGGGTACAAATACACTCTGGCATATCACACTGAATCAGGGCTCCAGATCAGGTGTCTCAGGTGTTTTGTTAACCAGTAAGGTTGCAAGATCACATGCATTATGCAATCTCATTATTTTAAATGTGTGAACACCAGTCTGGGTCATGCCACACAGAAGTGGCAGTCATTGGTGACAGCAATACGTGTTTCAGATCTCCACACGTGTTTGTAGCAAAGCCTCAGGGCTCGGGGAAACATACACTTTGGAATTTTCTCTGCTGACAAAGGACTACTTTTCTTTCCCACTTTACCAGCAAGAAATGTTCTGGTGACATGTAGGAGGCACAGTAACATTGTTGACAAAAATGAAGCAAGAGTGGGATAAACCAAAACTGTTACTGGGTGCTCATGTGCAGAGCTGAGGATGAGAAGTCAAAGGTAACCTCTAATATTTGTTTTACAAGAGGTGATAAATTTTAAGCGCATCTTGACCAGACATCCTCACAAACCTGCCCAGCTCGTACTCGTGTCACCCTGCGTGGAGCCTGCTGAACAGATCAACCTGTGCCTTTTTAAACTCAAACAGGGACGGTGCTCTGGCATCAGGGTGGCCCAGCTACCAGATGGCCCATCCAGCACCATATCCCATCTCTGCCTGTGAAACTTTAGGAAAGTACAAGATGTAACCTGTGCAAAGGCCTTCTCGTGTCTGTCTGCCTGGGTTTTGGTACATTCATACTGTAAAGAGATATTGGGGACAGGCTGTGACATTGGAATTGCTGGCAGGTCTCCAGGAGTGACTACAGACAGTGATGGGCTGGTTCTGCTCAGGGTAATGCAACAGCCCCCAGTGCAGAGCAGAACTTCAGACAGGCATGGAGCAATTGCATTCTCACAGCACTGCCCAGGAGCTGATAAACCCCAGCCATGAAATGTGCAGCTCCCCTTCATGGAGCCCAGTAGCCTGGGAAGCCCCAAATTTCTTGCCCAGCGTGGTTCACTTGAGTGGTTTGCCTTGGAACCTACCCTCCTGTCTTCTGAGCTGCCCCTAGAAGAATGATGCTGGGTTTTGATGGTTCCTTACCTTGGGACAATGACAGTTTATTTAATACAAGCTTCTCACAAACATTTCATTTATTTCAATGGAAAAATCACAGATGTTATTTCTCTCAAAAGTAATGAGGATTGAAATAATCCAGTCCCTTTCAAAATTCCTGATGACCAAAGTATTTAACACCTATTAAAGGTCATTTGTTGTCTTAGTATTTGGTTTCTTCTCCAATTTAATAATTTCATCCATGGATATGTAAACAGATTGGTTTTTTTCCTCCTACCTTGCCCACCCCCAAAATGAGATTATGCCTATTGGTATCAGACAGCAATACAGAGCTACCCATATTTTCACTGCTCTGATTCACTGTCTCCACAATAAATGAAGTTTTTCCATTGTTTGCAGAAATTCTTGATATAATGGCTCCAGTTTCCTTGTTAATTATTATTTTATTAATGATCTTTCAGACAGTTTTTCAAAGAGACTGTAAATCTCTCAGTAAAAGTAATGGGCAGCTACTCACAGGAATAATCCCATTACAATCAGCTGTACTACTGTTTGTCATTTGGAGTGAAGTGCTGGAGCTCTGACCCTTACTGATTTACCACTCTTCATAATTAGTTGCAGTGATTAAAATGCATTTTAGATTACACTGCAGTTTCTCTCACTTAAAAGTTTTTTCTTTTTATCGCTGAGGACAAACTCAAGTTCTGAAGGTGAAAATTTGTCCTCCAGTATAAAACAACAGCAGCAAAGAATAATTCCATAGATAAGGCTTACAAAAGAAATCAGAAGCAGAGATGCTTGAGCAAGGTGCAAGAAGTGTTGCTGGGGGTGGAGGGACTGTTTTAGCTGACAGAGACAGCTCATGAAGGAATTGAGGAGAGTAGCTTAATGAAACTGAAAACACTGCACAGCACTGACAGCAGCCCATGGAAATAATGAATCAATCTGTTGCATCTGTATCTAATTAAGAATCATTATAATACAGTCTTTTTCTCTAGTGATCAGGATTAGTGGATACCCCACAGGAAAGAGCTAATAAATAGAGTTTAAAAAAAGAGCGAATAAATACAGTTACATTCAAGTGCCAGGACATTATGCAGCTTTATCTGGACTGCGATTCTCAAGCACTTTTCTTCAATAACCCCAAATCCAAGTAGCCTCTCTTTCCTGTGAGACACACAGCCAGGATTCCTTTGAAGGCATTTTCAAGGCAATGCAGAAAAAAAGAATTTAAAAAAAAATAAGGCAGATAAACACAAAAAATAAAGACAAAAGAAGCAGAATGCTTGGATGCTGCAAAAAATTTCTGGCAAGGGCTGACATTCTACTATCTCCCTGCTACAATTAGAAATGTAGTTTCCATAATTTTTCATTTCCCCCCTTCCACTTCTCTTCTGCCTTTCCTTCTTCTTCCTTCTCCAAAAAACCCCCATTAAGTTGCTACGAGCTTCATTTACTTTAAGCCTCTTTGGAGATCTGTTATTCCACCCAAGTGTCTGAATAACCCCTGAGGAGTCTGTATTAATAACTGGCTTCCTACAGCCAGATGACATATACCTTGAGAGTGGAAGGCATTCCTGTATTTTTTTCCTCCTGTCCGCAGAATATTTTTTATTTAATCTTGTTTGATTTCTGCTTTGTTTTTAGTTCAGAGAGGGATGGAGAAAGACTTCCTAGTTGAGGAAAAGGTGTTGTTATCCCTTTTTTCTTTTGCCTGTTAGGATGCTTTTCCAACTGTGATAGTTTAAATCCCAGGGGAAGCAATCTAGCATAATTTCTGTGATAAAGAGAGGAAAGCTATAGAGTGGAATCTCAAAGCTGTCCCTCACATCTTAGTGGAACTTGAGGTAAAATGCTTCAGTGAAGCACAGCGCCCCTGTGAAGCCAGTTCTTTCCCCTGTGGTGGGGGCAGCGCTGGATGGAGACTGGTGTGAGGAGGGGGTGCTGGGAATTGTGCCAGGAAAACACTAAACTGAGCATCATTTGTTGTAGGAGCTCATGGGATGCTCTGCTGTGCCACCACCATGTGCAGTAAAGAGCATTGTTCCTCTAATGTTCCTCTCTCTTGGAACTGCAAGTGAATGTACAGCCCAATTAGTGCAGCAGCTCAAAACAATAAACCCTCCAGAATCTCTGGTGGGGGAAGCATGCTTTTATCTATTTGGTAAATAATTTATTAATCACACTGATGTATCCTCCTTGACAGCAACAGAGCCAGATAAGTGATGGTTCAAAATCAATTTGTCATGGTCCAATGTGCACTCAGTGACCTACTTGGTCTGTTATATAGGTCAAACTTGTACATGATGCTTGGATAGCAGAGGCACTTCTTAAAAAAACAACAACAGCAACAACAAAACTCATGGCACAATTCAGACTGTGGGACCCTTTGCTGGCTCAGGCTCAGACTCAGCCACACAGCTAGCAAACTCAGCTTACAGAGAGGATGGAGGACATGGGGCTCATTAGGTGAAGTTTTGGGGTCTCAGTCTCTCAAAAATGTCCTGTGCTGGGGGCAGCAACAGTATCAGGGATCCATACTTTCTGACCTAATTCTGTGACCTTGTTGTTGTCACACTGCCCTCTGTCATTGATAACACCCCTAGCATGCCCCTAGTATTTCTCTGCTTGCCTTGCTTCAGTCTCTACTCGTCCTGCTCTCCCCGACTCACAACAGCTTTTTTCTTCAGATGAAAAAGGAAATTTTCTCTCTTCTCCTCTTTGTAACCCCTGCTGTGGAGCCCATACGAGTGTCACAGTTTGAAGCCTTGTGTTTCTGAGTGGCCTAGCCAGGTTAAGGAACTACAAGATTTTAAACTGCAGAGAGACAGAAATTAAAAGCTGTGACAGAACTTCTGAGTAGCTGTTTTGCTGGTGGTCCCTTTGTGGTTGGGCTAAAATCTTGGTTGCAATTTGTTGATGGAATTTGTATTTCATTGTATAATATCTTTGTAGTTCAGTAGGGCGTGGTTCAGGGCTTTCCACAAGTGAGCCCTGGACACTGAAGAGGTGTGTGAGGTGGCGTGTTGAATGGGCAGTACTGACACTCCCAGAAATGTCAGGAAGTCTTGGAATGGTCTACATGCCATGTATAATCCATTTGTCATTAGAAAGACATTTTTCCCAAAATCCTATTAATAACCAGTATTTTAGGAAGGTGACCCAGGCCCTGCTCTTCTGAGGATTTTCACCAAAGCTGCTCTCTGTGGCTGGAGGGAGCTGGCAACCAACTGGACTTGTGAGCTTTTCTTGTCTCTTCCCATGTACATAGTAGGTGGTGGATTGGTTTGTTTTTTTTTTTTTTTTTTTGTTGGTTTGTTTGTTTGTTTGTTTGTTTGGGTATTTTTGGAATTTTTTGTTGTTTGTTTTGGATTTTTTATGTTTTTGGGGTTTTTTTTGTGGATTTTGGTGTTTTACATAATGGCTTAATTTTTTAATGAATTTTTAAGGAGTACTTCATGGTGTAGTGGTGTAGAGTGGAGTTTTTCTTAATGCAGGAAACTGAACATACATTCAATTGAATATGAAGGCACTGAAGTGCTGAATAACCTCCATAGGTCACTGCTGTCCTACATTTTACTGGATTCCTTCTGATTTTCTTGAAAGCATGAGAGGGAAAGAGACTTTCTTTTCAATGAAAGGTGCACATCTTTTTAAGAAGTTTTCTCCTCACTCTTGCTTGGCACTGCCCCACTGCAGGGTCACAACCCTCAGTGCCCAGCATCAGGTTTCAGAGCTCCTGCATGTTCTGCATGATTAGAACAAGAGAGAGGGGTGGGTGCCAGCTGCACACAGGAGGGATGGATGGAAGTGCAAGGATCCATCCTGAAGTAAGAGCACAGCAGAAATTAGGTCTAAAACTCTGGATTTGGTTGTTTTGTTTTTTTTTCTTTTCACTTGGAACCTGGATTTTTTTCAGCTGTTGCTAGAGGGAACTAATGCTTTCTAAGATAAAGGTGGTGAGTACAGTCTAGTCTTTCAGTTCTTCTTTGTTTTAGTGTTATCACCCCATTCCTGGCACTGGTTTTACATTTGTCCAAAAATCTGTTTCCTACTTGACTGGCACACTGAAAAGCAGCCAGGCCACCAGTGGGGGTACCACCACCACAGACAGGAACTAAATAGACTGGAAACAAACCCACCAATGTGGATTTTCAACTTTTGAAAAAAACAGAGTGTGCCTGTAAGGATGTCTATAGTCCTAAAACAGGACAGATTTCTTCACATTTTTCTTTCCATTTCATCAGAGGCACAGTAAATTCTAGAAACTGAGAAGGATCTCTGTGCTCATGGCATGAACTTCTTGTTTGGCCTTGGGAATTCAATAAAACACCACTCATGCCACCAAGAGTCTCTGCAAACAGTGTCTCGTCCTGTGCATTCCCTGAAGGGCACCCACATCCCTGGGTTTTGTACAAACCACACAATACGCCCTGGAGACAGGATACAAATCTTTTCTAAAACCGGCATCTAAGTAAACAGACAAACCCCAGCAGGCTTTTTTTCAGCACTTTAGAATTGTTTGTGTTTTGTCAGCCTTTAGTAATTTAATTGAAGAGTGATGCAAGACACAGGCCCAGCAGGACCAAAAAATATATTTGGCGGGATATTTTAATAAGATGAATCTTAATGTTTTCCATGAGGTGTCAGCAGTTCCTTAAACCAGTGCAGGGTTTGCAACAAATAGCTTCTTTTGCTGAGAATTCAAAAGATATTCTTTAAAGTCTGTGAACTGCCAGTGAGCTTCAATAGAACAAGTGTTCTCAAGGTGTATTTATGTTGCCTGTACAGCACTCCAAAGGATTTCTGCCAGTACACCCCATTACAATGAGTAATGTTTCCTTTAAAAGTGAATGAAGAAGACTTAGATCTTGGTTAATTAAATAATCTTCTCCTTTTTTAAATTATTTACAATAGGAGACTGACACCAACCCTCTAGTTTCCTGCCCGGAACCTCAGGACATTATTGTGTTTACCTTGACAAAAGCTGAAGGGTCAAAACATTTGTGTTATCTATCTGTCAGGAAATGAAAGGGCAGAGAATATGTAATTAAGCACAGATTAATACTTCCAGAAGATTCATTAAAAAACCCCAGACAACTACAACCAAACCAAACTAGAAAATAAAAGCTGTTTCCTATGTGGTGGGATGTACTGGAAGCCCGTTCTCAGCACAGCATTGATCATGGTGAAGCAGTACCAGGTGAGCTCTCATCTCCTCATTTTTATTTATTGCCCATGGAGGCTGGCAGTTCTCCATGTGGAACTCTGCTTATGGCAGATTTATCTGTGGTGTGTAAGCAGCACACTGGCATCATGAATGTCCATCTATCAAAAATGCTGAAGCATCACCTATGATGGAAGAAGGATGTTTTTGCTGAATGCAGAGCAAAGAAGGAGAATGTTAACACTTTGAAAAGAGCAAGCAGCCAGTATTATAGTCTCAAAATCAATTTACGTCAGGCAGGGAAGTGTGACAGGAGGAACAAAGTGCAGAGCAGGGCCAGCTTCTAAGAGTCCACCTAAGTACAAGTCTCCTTGGTGTCTGAACTCCAAAGACAAGAATAAATGTCTCTGTCAGTCTGAAGGAATTAGCAATTCTCTTTAGCCAGTGCTTGGCTTTTTTTTTTAACTTGTGTTTTCCTAGAACATCTCTTTCTCCTGACTTTGAATTGGAAAGTCTTAAGTTATACATATATATATATATAANGTTATAATAGTGACTTCATTGCATTTTCATTTATTGTTTACTATTATAAATCTAAGACTTCAAGTTCTATCTCTGGAATTCATCTTGGTCTCATTGCAGAAAAAAACCCATAAGGTAGGGAAATTCTTTCCTAAATAAGGAAATAAATAAATACACAAATCAGGTTAACTCCTCTTTATGCAACTGGAGGTGCCTTTTACTGGTTTTTTTTCTAAAGAATTTTATAGCTGTCAATTTTCACCCTCAATTGTATCAATAATGTCAATTATTCATTCTTGGTTCCTACTGGACTTTGTCCTAGGGCATCTATGTCTTAAATCACCCAGCTCTGCAGATGTGCAAAAATACAGGGCAAGAAGCAACTTTTGAGTACCTGCAAGATCAGAAACAGAAAACTACAAGGGATCAGAGAGAATCTGCATGAAAATGAATACTCTCCAAAGCAATTACTGAAGGCTTCCTTTTGCAAATGGCAGCCAAAATGCACCTTTATATTGATACACAGAGGTCCAGATCACTGTCCACCTCTCTTGACTTCAACTGGGGCTGAAGGTGTTCAACATTTCAGAAAATGAAATTAATGTGTCACAAACTGGACTTTCAGTTACTGACTCTCCCTGAAAGCGTGACTTTTTCTTCTGTTCCTCCACTTACCCCACTTTAAAGAAGGATGAATGCTATTCACCTATCATGCAAATGTTCTGAGGCCTAATTAGTTAATGTGTGTAAATTGCTTTTGAGATGAACAGTGTTAAGTATTATTGTTGCTATATTAAAATATGGCCAGCAGCCAACATTTCCATGTTGATGCAGGGTAACGACAAAGCTGATCAAGTTCAGGATTTTATTGCTAGTGATCTGAAACAACAAATAATTTTTGTGCATTTATCCAGGAACAAGTACAAGAAAACAATATCAATTTAGTCTGAATGTTAGTGAAGAGAAACAGCTGATATTTACTTTAAGGGAAGTTTTGCTATCCCAAAATATTACCTCAGCTTAAACATTCTGTGTGAATTTTTTTTTAAAGAAAAAGGGGTAAATTCACAGTAAGATATTAGGTATTCTTTATTTCTTAGTTGAATTTGCTAGTGTTTTCTTCTGTCTATGTGGGAATCTATGTGCAATTTACCATAGAGAGCAGAACTTTTCTTATGTGCACTGTTTTGTAAGGTGAAATTTCATTCTCTAAAATGTTAAAGAACACTGAAGGAAAAGTTAGACTTCTCAAGGAATCAGTCAATGAATAGAGGACAGGAGGGAAGATGGTATAAACTAAGAGACACTGTTGTAGCCCTTCCCTTCCATTTCTAAATCCTGGTTCCCAGAAAATATAGAAAAGTGTTTACTGAAATCAACAGACTTGACATGCTCCAGGACAATCACACAGATCTGAACTAAGGATCTATTTACAGAACACTTTTTCAGGAATAGTCCTATATCTTGATCAGTCAACAGACCACAGTCCAAACCCAGATATGTTCAACGCTCCATTATAAGCAAGCAGGCAAAAATATGATGTGATTTCTTCCCATTCATCCAGCTTATCTTTTAAGTGACAGCTACAGAATCTGTCATATGATTTATTCCACCACACAGGAGAATGGTCGCTCACTAAAAATTTACCGTTTCTGGTGGATTTCATGCATCTGTGAATCTTATGCCTCGACTTAGTTTGGAATTTACTCTTCATGGACAAGATTATTTTGCTTGCTTTACAAAAAAACTCAGGCAGAAATATGATGATAAAGAGGACGCACAAGATTTTTTTTTTTGTAAAGTTATACTGAATTATACTGGGGAAAAAAGCCCTTGGGAAATCCAGAATGGGATGGGTTATAATCTGGAAACATACCAAGCAAAATTTCTGGTCTTGTACCATATTCATACCATATGATTTCTGAAGAGTTATGCCATAACCTGTATGTGGAAATAAGAAAAGACCTTTAGAACCCTGTAAATGATGAATAAGAATAAAGGCCTCTTTTTTGCCATTAAATTATTCACTTTCAGATTCTAGACTGCAGATTGCAGATTATTTTATCTTTAACAGTAAAACACAAAGTTCAAGTCATTAGAAAATCTTGTAGCAGGAATTTAACCCAAGTATTTGGTCTTTCATTTTCTTTTTCTTTCTTTCTTACCTCTCTCCCTTCTTTTCCCATATTTTCTGGTATTTTTTTAGCCACAAAATGTATCAGAATTATAAGGATTACTTAGAGCTTCTGACGCTCAATGTCTAAAATTAAACTATCCTTGGCAAACCTTTCAGACGTTATGTTTTTTGCTTGTCTGACAGGAAACTGCCAAATTAATCTTGGTTTCTTTAGCCCCTGGGTCACTTCACAATGCAATTTAAAGTGAAAATAATGCATTGATCATCTAATAGAAATTGTTCTTATATTATGAAAAATGATAGCATCAATAGCATATTTCTACCAAAATACAATACTGAAATGGTTTTAACCTTCAACATCCTATGGAGCCATAAAACTCTTTAGGTTGACTGGACAACCACTCCTGTAAACACTTCAGTTTTCATCAAGTCTTGCAATGCATGAGTGAACTTCATCTCCTGGACAGAAGTTTTAACCACATTAGAAGGCTGTGGGCCACCCCTGGACTCTGACCTGACTATGTGTAGAGTGATGTGAGCATCCCACCTATTTTTCCACAGGAATTAAAGAGGAAATAAATGTATATGTACATGTATATATATATATGTATTCACACAGCCATGCATGAACAACATTCAGTGGCATTCGTGAACCCTTAAATTTAGTGAGAACAAGAAAAGAACCCTAACTGGGATACTTGATCACACTTTTGCTACACATTGTTTTGATCAGTTATTTTTGAAGTCAGTAGTATCACATTTGTATGCAAAATATTGCTTCATTTGTGTAATGATTGTTGTTGAAGTATTACTCCAGTGTTGTGGTTGTATTCCACTTAATCTTCAGTACAATTCAAATCTTTGAACTCAATAAATATCATCCTTTAGTGACAGATGCCTTGTTCTGGAACTTAAGCAAATAGCCAGATTATCATTTTGTCTCAGTGCTTAGGCCTGTGAGAATAGTTTACAATACAGCTGGCAAATTCAGTATTTCTTCTACATTTTGGCAAAGGGTGGACTGCTGCCCACCAAAGTTTAATGCCTGACTTGACAAAGTCTTAAATACCCAACTCCCAGCTGCAATAGCAATATAGCAGAACATCTTACTTACAGTCCTAAATCCATGGGGACAGAAGTGATTCTTCAGGTCTGAAGGAGGCAGTCCAGCTTTCTTGCTTTAAATTCCTTCTCACACCATTGACCAAAATAGCAGCAATCTTTCTCTACTCTGAAGAGAAACTACAAGATATGCTAATTAATAACATTTTTCTTTCTGGTACTTGACTTTCCATGGTGTCTGAGTGGTTTTGCACACTCACCTGAGACCTAGGGAGACACAGAGAGGAGTCACTGAGGGGAGTTAAATCTACACAACCTTCAAAAGACCACCACAGCTGACCTGTGGGGTATCCTTAGGGAGAATGTCTCCATCCATCTGATCAAAGCTGGGCCTTTCCTCTGGCAGGTGTAGAGGAACACGTCCAGAATGAATATAGGCAAAGACAGTCCTGATTCTTGCCTATGGTTTTGGTTGCAAAGGCTTGTGCAGCTTTGGTCCCTGTCTCCAGGACTGCTTTTGTTTCTAGGACACAATATAATGTAAAATCTGTAAAATTCCAGCAAAACCATCGTTCCAGCTGAGTGTCTCAACACTTAAGTTAAAATCATATTTCCTTTTCCCCTCTCTGCTGGAGCAAAGACTTGTGCACATCTGTTCACACAGTAGAATACCTTCAGGTATAAAGAGCAGTCTTAATCAGGATATCTCACGGATTGTGGTTAAGAAATTTTGCAAACAACACAGGCTCAATCCCATTAAAGCCAGATAATGAAATGTATCATTATCTAGGTGATAATTTTTTGAGTGTTCTGACCGTGGGATTATTAAACAAAAGGTGAATATCACCATTATTACTATGATGATATTAAATGAAGTTAACCACAGTTGCAATAACAACTAATTTTTTGCATTTCTTGGAATTGTTTTTGAGGAATCGAGTATGTCTCAACTTAACCTGCTCATAGGTGTGCTCTTGTTGAAGGATATCGATTTCCCTAGAATATATACAGTTGAAAAAAAATAAGATCTCAGAGAATGCTTCTGGCACTGAATGAAATTAGATATCTTAAAGAGTTAGGCACTTTCAGCCTGGCAAACTAAATAACTCTTTGGAATTCCAGATTCACTAGAGAGACAGATCCTTTCTTAAAATTTTATTTAATGTGAATTTATTATTTTTGAATATATTATTTTTATAATATATTATATATATTATATATTATAAGTGAATATATTATTTTTATTTTTACACTAGAGTAGTGCAAAGTACCGTAGGGGGTTCGTGAAAATGGTCTTGTCTTTTAAGCCCAAATACTCCCAGTATGTTCACAGCTTCGCCACCTGATTCAAAGAAAAAAAATCATAATTAGGGTATTTAAGAATGTAAGAGAAAAAAGGTGGAATTGGAAAAATGTGTACACTTTAAAAAGGGCAAAAATTAACCAAATTATAAAACCCTCACAAACATCTCAATATATAGTATTTTAAATTAATAGAGCTACAGATATTAAATTTTGCCTTTGGCTAAGCTAGGCTTTAAGATAAAGCAATAGATCTAAAGAGAAATGTAGACAATTACTCATAAACTGTAGGAGACCACTGTCTCAGCAGGTTCCTTTTATTCTAATTAATCACTTTCTAAAGAGGCTACATAATTCCTGAGTTGTGTCACTGAGATTGTCTTTACAATAAGTGAAATATTCTTAATAGATCAGGAAAATCTTTTTCTAAACCATAATGATGAAATCATTTGCTTGAATAGGTTTAGCCACATGGTGCCCTTTTCCATTATAATCCAAATAAACTCACCATTCAAATTAAGAACATACCTGTGGTGATACCAAGACAAATCAAAATGAAACCCACCTCTGGGAATTTACCTAAGGGAAATAACATTGATGTATCTTTTATAACACCAGCCATAAGCTTCATCATAATGTATGATTTTTAAAAGCATTTTATTGATGTTTTAAAGATCAAAATGTTTTGTTGTTCAAAGGTTAAAAAATTTATAGTTATCTCCAAATTTTCCTTGTTACATTATGAAACAGAAATATGTTATCTGAAATTCGAAGGTTATTATGATGCATCACTGTCCTTGTTTTTAGAGAAGACTTATCAAAGAAATCATAGATTATCATTCTGCAGTAACATTATTCATGGATGTGCAAGGAAATTGACCATCCTGTATCTGCATGTGTTTGCTCAGATTTCAAGCTGACCAGGATAAAGAATAGCTGGGAGCATGATAGGTTACCATTTTCTCAAGGTTATACAAAGCAAGTAGTTCTCCTATTGTTTTGAAATTAATGAAATGGCTCAATGGAGATAACACTTTTAAAAATGAAGTATTTTAGGTATATGATTAATACCAATCATAGAAAAACTGAGCTGAAAGGGAATGGTTATTTAAAAAATAGAAACAGTTAATGGTAAGAAGAGAAAAAAAAGAATTGGTAAGGAAAATATGAAATTTCTTGCACATTGTTGCCTTTTTCAAGGCTTAAATATTTTGAGTAAATTAGCCAATAAACTCAACTGCTCTGAAAACTTCTTAGTGTGCACCTTGTGGTACACATCAAGGGGATACTTCTGCATGCCCTTTTGAGGAATATCTTTCCCCTTTGCCATTTCTTTGGGCCCAGCTGGAGAGAGGAGAGAGGTTTGCAGAGCAGGGCAGAGCAGGAGATGTCAGAGTGCAACACACAATGTTTCACTCCGCCACAGTGAAAAGGAGAAATCAATGTCTTTGTACAGTGTCTCTTGGGAAGTTGTAATTTTCTGGTTGTTCTGTTTTCCTCACACAGTTCTTGCAAGAAAAAAAAAAGAAAAAGGAAAAAAAAAAAGGAAACTGGTTATTGCCATATGCGGTTTGTTGATATTTTATGTTGTAAAATCACAGGACAGGAGAGGGAAGGATCTCTGGAAGTTATCTGGTCCAACACCCTGCTCAAAGTAAACAGCAGAAAATACCTTGAGTTTCACCTTATAGTTTGAGTTTCAGGAAAGCAGTTTTATTGTTTCTCTAAAATGTCAAAAATCCCAAACATGCCTTAAGTTGAGGACTATTTATCTGTCATAAGTAGTACTAAGAAACCAGAAGTTCCATTAAGACCGTGTATGAGCATATATCTCTATAAGACTTCCTTGAAACTTCTCTCTTCCTTTGAAACTAAACAAAAACTTTCTTTTTTTTAGGTCAGATGCCTGACTCCTATTTAATAACAATCTGAATAGTATTGAACACTAGAAATTGAACATATTTAGAAAACATTGGATAATTAATAACCTTTATTTCTAAATAATATTAACAAATAATAGCTTTTATTTCTAAACTAGCAACGTGTCATTTTAAATCTTACTCCTACTATCTTTCAATCTTATTTTAATTTTAATCTCTTAAACATATCAGTTTTTCTCTCTGTATTTGACAATCTTCTATCTGACACAGTAATGAAAATTGTAAGTTTGTAAGCAAGTTCATATTACCGGTGGTTTTGAGGTATTTTGGTACACAGATATTTGTCCAAGGATGTGTCCATGAATGAGATTCTTTCTGTCGTGGTTCAACCCCAGCAGCAGCCAAGCCCCACAAAACCACTGTCTCACTCCCCTACCAGTGGGATAAGGGAGAGAATTGGAAGGGTAAAAGCTGGAAAACTCATGGGTTGAGCTAAACAGTGTTTAGTAGGGAAAGAAGAAGTCTGACACACAAGCAAAGCAAAGTGAGGAATTCATTCNTAACTATTGTTTCTGTAGAGCAGTTAGATGGAGTTTCCACAAAAATCAGACATAACTATTATTTCTACTTTCTTGATTTATTTTTTTTTAGGGTTCCTGCTGTTTCTGTTTCAGTTTTGTGATATACACTGGCATTAACATGTCTTCTGCTTAGCAAATGAGAGGAAGTATTAGCCCAGATGTTTTCTGCAGCTGCAGCTTTGCTGGCTGAGAAGGGGACTGTTCCCTCAAATGCTTCTCATTGTTCCTACAATAAACTCCTCAAACCTGCCGTTTGCTCCTGCTGCTCCTGCTCCTAATCCTTTTTAGCAAACACAAGCCATATTTACTTAAGCAGCTTAAACAGCTCTTTACAAACCTGGTTCATTTCAAAAGACCTGGGCCAGTTAAACAGGTCAGAGAATTACTCACACAAGCAGCTCCTCTGCCTGTTCTGCTGGAGACAGTTTCTGCTGAGGAGTGGGGCTGAGCAGCAAGAGGATGGTGAAGGCTTCAGCCAAGACAGTGAAAGAAATATTTGGGCAAGGAGAATAGACTGGTAGCTACAAACATTTGAGAGTACCACAAAATGTCCTTTTCAGGTTCAGTGGGAGAACTCACTGTCAGGTCTGGACAGCTATAGATGTGCTTCTAGTCTTGTCCCTATTTATCATTAGAAAAGGAGAAATTTTATATCAAAGGTTTGCTTTCAAAGTGATACACTCTGGATTAATTACATTCTTGTTCTTTGGCTTAGTTTTTCACTTATTACTTCAGGTTCCTCTTGGGTTTTATATCTTTATCCATTTACAGTATTTAAAGGGAGAGATGTTCTATGATGTGTTACAATATTTATCTTCCTTTGTGCAGACAGCAGTAATTCATGACTGGCACAGCCAGAAGTGACTTATTAAGGCTTTCTTCACTGGAGAAGAAAAAGGTCATAAAGTAGCTCAGTAGGTCTTGTGCTTTATGATTATAGCTATATTGTATCATACACTTCTGCTCCCTCACTCCTGCCCTTGCAGTTTACTGAGTATATCTTTAGTCTGCCTGGACCTGTTGAACAAATACCTGCTGCCATAAACCTGGTGCAGCTAGATTACTACCCTGTTTGGTTTCAAAAATCACATTATAATATTCTTTAAAATATGTAACTAGATGGGGATCTTCAGAGTCTCTGGTGCCTTCTTTGTTCCAAAACCCACAAATGCAATACCATCCATAATGCTTATTTTGCTGCTTTCCCTGAGCACTGTGGCAAAATGAGAAACTGCTGGCCAGAACAATAAGCTGTGGGACACCTGCAGACATGTACTTTGGACACACATCTGAGGAGTGCAGGTGGGATACAGCTGAGTTACTGCCTGTGTATGTGTCATCCATGGGTGTGATTATTGCCCATGAACCTCGTGCTCATGCAATCCTGTCCCAGAGGCATTAGACACACTAACTCTCATACACACATTGTCAGGAATAATTAACTGGGGATGCCAGGGAACCTCCTTCACTGTCAAGGTTTGAGAACAGGCGACACCAGAAGGCTCCCAGAGCTGTCCCCAGCTTGCAGTGCAAGAACAGTTCCCAACCTTTTGGCTGTGATGGACCCTGTGGCCACTGCCAGGCACAGTGTGTGTCCCAGGCCACCACCAGGATACAGTAGCTAGCACAATTGTCCCCAAAGCATTTCTGGGAAAAAGGCTGCAGAGCTGCTTACGCAGGTTCACACCATTTGTACACTATCAGATAAGGAAATGTCATTCAGGAATGCTGAAAGAGTAGATTGTTTCGAACTGTTAGCTCAGTGACGGAAGATGTTTTGTTGGCTGGAGAATTCTTTAGATATTTGAATGAAAATACTATACTGTATTAGATACCTGTCTTAAAAAACCTGTTTAATTGCCCTCATTAGGTAAAGGGACGACTTAAACAACCTGCTCCTCAAGCATCTTTTATAGTAGATTATTCTCTACAAAGTCATGTCTCTGGTCTTGCAGTGTTAACAAGCACATCAAATAATAGCACGTTTACTCATCATGATTCAGTAAAAGATATTAAAGGACAAAGACAAGCCATTCACACATGGGTGTGATAATGAGAAAGGAGACAAATGGTATTTTTTGTTTGTACTCTCAAAGCATCTTGGGACTGCACAAATACCGACCAAATAGTTCTTGTCAAAAGAGTTCATACTGTAAGAAAAGGTCTTTCTTAATCTGGGAAGTCAAAGCTAGCACTGTTATAATTGCCAGTCCTCTGGGATCAGCAGGACAGATTGGGAATGAAATTGAATACACCCCTACAAAGTCCTTTCCAAATCATTTGTGAGTAAGGAAGGTCCAATTAGGCACGTTGCACTCCTTCATTTTGGTTTATATGTAGCCGTGAAGCCTGGCAGGCTCAGCAGTAGAACTGAGTCATGCACAGATGGAACCAAATGAGTACACTTTTTAAAATGTGCTCATTCTAAAATGCACTTCCAGACTCCTATATTTTTTCCTGTCTTCTCTGGTTGACTCTTTGGTAATCTGTGCCTCTGAGCCATTTGAATGATGACTTTAAGAGATAATCAGAAAACTTCCTGCCATGAACTTGGTATGTGCCCGTCTCTCTTTCACTTGTTTTAGAAATCTGACATCCTCTTGAAATCGGATGAATTCCCAGTCAATATCCATTAAAACACCCATTTATACTGTCTTGTGTCTTACAGTAATTACCACATGGATGGCTTCTGTGCATATTTGGGACTCTTACTGATCACACTGCTACCATGGGTTTCACAGCCTTTGTTGCAAGATACATCACCTCTAGAGGCTGATCCCTTTGGAATGCATGGAAAAACTCCCTCTGATTTCACGGGCTTTGGAGCAGTCCCTAAATCAGTTTGTGGTTTCGTTTTTACAACAAAATGACTTACATATTTTTCTTCTACAGAAGATTATACTTGCTGCATTGTACAGCAATCATTTAGACATATTACATAAAAAGACAATTTCTTTGGAAGGTTTGCAATCTTCAGTCCTATCTCTCCCTCCTGGGTATTTTTGGTTTGGGTTGCCAGACAGCAAAATCAAAGCATTGTGATCTATAAGTACATGGAGATAAGCTTCAGAAATGTAAACATAAAAGTGACTGCTACATCCACTGACTACTTCAAGTGCCTTATCTGCTCACAAGTATTCCTACTCCATCTCAATTAATTTGTGACTGTCAGATGCAACATTTTTACTGCACTGCCTGTCTTAACTCCTAGCGCTGCTCCTACTCTTAGAGGGTTGGAATTCACTACAACTACTCCTTCCACTCTTCAGTTTCATATTCAACATACTGCACAACTGGCCCAAAAACCTCCCACCTTTTTCTAAAAGTTACTTAAACCACCAGCATTTGAATTCCCAGTGTCAGATCATAAATTTAATGCATAGCAGCAAAGCAGTGGCACAGGAAAGGAGTTAAGCTGAATTACCACCTGAGATTGGAACCCTACTCACCCTGGTGAGAAAAGCTCTGCCAAAGAGCCAGAAGCACCTCTGCCAGACAAGGAGCAGAGAGGTCATACACAAGTTGATACTAGAACCATGGTCTCCTGGGCTAGCACACAACTTGCTTTCAGTCCCTCAATCAGTTGACAGTTTTCCCAAGAACTCATCATTTGCATTTGCAGAATGTCAGTCACAGAGACAAACTGAAATGTTTGACTACTAGACTGGGACTACTTAAAATACTATGGGGGTGATGGCAGGGAGGAGTGTAAAATTTAGATTCAAAATGTGGGACAAGATTGAACTTCTTTTCAATGAGCAAGCTCAGGAAACTCTTCCATGTAATGCCATTTTAATGCTTTTCAGAAGGCAGGAATCACACTTTTTAAAAAGTCAGAATAAAGCTTATGAATTTATTTCTCTTTGCTAAGATGGGCCCTGGGACTGAAATTTCTCTTTGTGTAGAAATAAAATGTAGCTGAACAAGATGTTGCTTCCAGAAATAAAGTAACCTTTAGAATTTTGCCATTTTTCCCTTAACTTCCTATTACTGACTGTTCCAAACAAGGGGTTTTAACTGAGATTCACTGTCTCTTTTCATGTCAGCCCCACAATGGTGTTAGTGCAGTTGGTGGGATCAAGAAGGAGTGGCCAGGGAGAGCTTCCTCATAAAGCCATTGCACTCTTGCAGATCATCTATCCCATCTCTAGGCGGTCTTGCAGGTGATCTCATCCAGATGCTCACAAGACTTTTTCAATTGGTCCTGCTGTGCAAGGCCAGATGAAATCACTCCCTTTCTGCTCTGCCATAGGAAATTACTCTATTGTGCTCTGGACTTCTTCAGTCTGAAAGTATTTACACACCTCCAGTCCTGCCTTTCCAGACCCAGTAATCTTCACCCATATTTAGATCTGCAGCCCCTTTGTTGGGACATATTTATCTCCTTTCAGTTTTTTGTTAGCTGCTCTCTTTATTATGATTCTGCCCCATATTTGCAAAACTTTAGCTGAGATAAACATCTTGGGGTTCATGTAAGATTCACAAACCTATGATCTAGAAAATTTAGAGGCTCTAGGGCACATAAGGAAGCTCTTTTGTCAGAAAACTGCTTTGGTTGGGCTAGATATGATTAAATGGTCCACATCCAAAAGAAAACCTCAGACACCAAAGGTTTTGGGTGATATCCCACTGAAATTCTTAAATACAACTAGACTGGCGCAAACTCAAAACCTAGACTTCCTCCAGGGTACCGGCAGCTCAAAATTTCATTTCCTGAAAACTGCCTAAATTTTGGGCATGGCCTATACTGTGACAATAACATTGTTTGCAAAAACATAAAATTTAGTCATGTAATAATTGGTTACCTGAGATCTATCATTGCATGGACAGGTGCCTTTTTATATGCAATGGTGAACATTACTCAGAATATGTGTTTAAGAAAAAAAAACCCAAGAAAACTACAACAAAAAAAGCTTAGCTGTCCTGTGAGTTGTAGGAAGCTTAATTAAGCTCCACAAGAAGAAAACAAGTCACAACATGAAGGAACATGAAGCTATTGAAAATCTTACCTTTTGCCAGCAGAAAAGCTTCAGAAAATATGAACTGAAGTACTATGGCCTCAAGGTAACAGAGAGTACACAAGGCTCCTCAGATTTGCAAATTATTTTACTGCCTCTGATGAAGTTCTCAGAATATAATTATTCAAAACCTGAATGTGAAAAGTAAGGACATGTAAACTCAATATGAATATTCAAAGGATTCAACTGATGTTTATTACTAATATAGAAAGGAGAGAAGTGGCATGAGAAGTTGTTAAATCAAGCTACATGTCTGCCTGTCAGAAAAATGTGTGTAATCCCAAACAAAGAGCTATCAGGTCAGATCCTCAGCTGATGGAAACTGGCTTGCCTTTCCCTAATTTATGAGAAATCAGCTGAATATCTGATCCTTTCCTACCGGTCTTCTCTTGAAAAATATATGTTCAGATCTATTTTAATTGCCTGTAACTTGTACAAAATAAAAACCCCTGCAACCTTCCCCGTGCCCATTCAGAAAATTACATCCTGTCAGAGATGCTCAAGATCATTGAGAGCTTTCCAAGAACTCTGTACTGCATGACTTTGAATATAATAAAAAAAAAACAAACAAGAGAGAGGGTTGTAGACTGAGGATAAATTTCCTCCTTGCTTTGAAGTCGAGCATAAGGAGTGTGTATGTCCAAAACCAAGGGGGTCTTTCAGACATTATTAAGTGTTTCTCTGCACCGTGTATTAACCAAATATTTTATCACAGGTAAATCCCACAAAGTCAAAAGTATGTGTCTCTTAAAGAATTTTTTTTTTCAAATCACTTTTTAAAATTCAGACTATTTCTGTTTTAAGAAAATGTTATTCTTTTTATTTGAAGGCCTTAATGAAAAGTTAGTTTCATAAGAGGTTTTCAAATGATATTGCACCGTTTGTCAATTTTGCTATGTCTTTACCAAGCGGAAATTGATCTTTCTGAGGTGTTTTCCTCTGTACATCATTGAATGAAAGTTGGACATTCAGAGAAAATAACATCAGCTCCTGTAAAAGAGCCCTTTGATATCCTCTGCAGAGATACATTTTCTTTTTTTCTATTTAGGAACATGCTAACAGGTAATAAATTGACTTTGCAGTAATAAAATTGGAAACTGTGAAAAAGGAAAGATAATTCTATTTTATACCATAAAATGTACAAGCCAATAAAACTGCACATTTCCCAAGAACCTGGGAACTGAGGCAATATAGAAATGAACAGAAATTTTTCAAATAATTGTTAATCAAAGCCAGTTCATGGAGCAGACATCTAGTTAGATTAATATCGGTGTGAATGATTAGTTTAATTTTTCCTGTTTTTACTAGTGGATCAATATTAAGGTCAAGCAGTTTTGCTTCAGAAGGATTTAAATTTACTTTCCTTTAAACAGAAATAGAAAATAAGATATTGTTTTTAAAGCATAAGAAGATAAAGTGATAGAAATATGTCCTCCATCCTAGGATGGATAAAACAGGGCAAATACAGTAGGTAAGCACATAATGTGCTTACTAGGGATAATTTAAAAATTGCATATGAAACACTTTCCAATCAGAAGACAGTTCTGTTAAAACAGAAAGAACTTGCAGTGCCAGCGGTTTGCAAAGACGTCATTTGAAAATGTTGTGTTTGGGGCTTACTGGAGCGTAGCACTTGGATAGGAAACCAAAAACCCACCGTGTTTTGTGGGGCTACAGCTGCTTCTGTATCCAATACCCTGGCTGCCTGCTAGCAAGGAAATGGGTGTCTCCTGTCTGCACTGGTGCCTTCCTCAGTTTTCACACACTCTTGGGGAGCTCACAGAGCTGGAGCTGCTGTATATAACGCTGCTCCCAGTTTGGGAGATGGCAAACCAGGTCAAGACCCAAGCCACAAGTGCTCTTGCACACATCCCAGCATTGCCAGGTCCTCGGTCCCTGGAAGGAAACACTCTCTTTCATATGTTTGTTCCTTTTTAACATGTTGCATTTCTCTTAGCCAAAAATGCCAGCCTCAGGTAGAAGCTCTGATTTGGGCTGTCCCTGGTGACCAACTTAGGATAAACCAAGGAGAAAAACAATCAAAGAGTGCTGCAGGGAAGGAGGAGAGTCACAGCCAGGACCTGCAGCCCAGGGCAGCAGAGAGGGAGAGACTCCTGTGGTGAGAGGGGAGACAGCAGCAAACCTCAGCAGGGATGGAAGAAGCCCTTCTGAGAGGGGACTGATCAGAATATTCCTCGACTCATAAATCCCACGAGTCACTGAAATCCAGACTGCAAGGGAAGCTGCAGACTGCGAGGGAGATTTAAATATTAAGTCCTCCTTCCTAATGTAGGGATTTTGACCTTTCTCTGAAAAATCAGTGCTCTCATTTCTATTATAATACAATATAACTTTGTAGTGTTTTTGTCGGGTTTTACATGGGGCTTTTTTTTTTTCCTATCAAAACATCTCACAGGGTTATGTCAACTCAGTATACAGAAAAAGAAATTGTAGAGGTCTGCCTCTAATATCTGGTCAATTCAGAGTGTCACCATTTAATTTCTGTTAGTTTTAAAGCTAATCTTAACTAAAAATGCAGCAAAAATCTTTTCAATCAAAATATTCTATGATTTTCATTTCTCTGTGAAGTTTAGGACTTCAAAATTTTTTTCATTTGGATATATTTCAAGATATTTTAATTTTTTACAAGATAGAATTTTTTTTCTCATGTTCTTAAGAAAAACAGGTTTTAAGTGTGTTTTCTGTCTGTTTATTTTCCTTCATTCCTTAATGTGGTGGCAAATTTAAAGTAATATGGCAGCATATGATACCCATGAAGTGTAACAGGACTTCATTACTGAATTTCATGTTGGAGGGAAAAGCTAGAGTAGGACTCTTGTTCTAGTGGATACAACAGGGCTCAGACAAAAGAGAAATTTGCATCTAGATGGGGAAAAAAAAATCAACCAGCGTTTTCGATCAATAACAAGAGAGATAAACATGGCAAGCCCTGTATTTAGGAAGACTGGGAATCCAGATTTCATGCACTCCATTGCTCATGGACTAGAAATTGTTTTGTTTCATCAAGAGCTGGAAAGAAGCTGAATTATTGTTAAAGTTGAATGTTACTGAGTAATTCTTTTGCAAGATGTACACACAGGAACTTGGCAGAATATCACATGTTTCAGGGTGTCTAACTGAATAAAGCCTTGTCTAAACTAGCACACCTTCTTCCAGGCTGATTTGCAAGTATAGGCAAGTCTAATTGTGAAGAAAAAGTCAAAAGATGGACATGAGTAACTAGGATATGACACTGCCAGCATGATAGACAACTATAAATAATAATACCAGTCAAAGGCCAAAACAACAGCAGGGCTGGAGTTATGTCAGATGACCTAGGTTTACACTGCTGAAGAGCACCAGTTCTTCCTTGTGAAGCCTCATCTGTGGTGTGGGCTCACTGTAAAGCACCATTTGTCCTTCTCCTGCCCACGGCAGCGGCCCAGTTGTGTCCCGTGTAGCAGGAGTTGGCGGGGATTTCTGCTGACCGTGGAATTGCACCATTTTCACCACTTCCTTCAAAAGCCAGTCATTGTCCTTACAGGAATCTGCCTGTTTGCTTCTCAGAATGGCAATGTACCATCACTAGCCTGGGCCTGTCATAGGATATTACTATTAGATTCCCAATAGGCTTAAAGTTTTTTAGACAGAGCTGTTAAAGTTTCCGATGAGCTTTGTAACATAAACCATCATGAATTCCACACTGCCACAGGAGTTTGGACTGTTAATTTATCCATTTTGACAGCGTATCTAAATGTGTTTATAGGGACTCTCAACTTATGAGTACATTTCTCAAAGCACTTTCAGAATAATTTGTATCAAATCTTCTTGTTGAGTGCTTCTTTAAAGAAAAGGAAATGCAGGTAAAACATATGTATAAAAAAAATCCCTTCATGTTTGCTTTTGATTTACTTCACAGTGGAAAAATCTCTAGAGCTCCCCTTTCCTCTGCAGCTTTTAAGCAGTGAAATAGGTGAGGTTTGTGCTAATTAAGGCAATGATCACTCTATCCATTTTCCAGTAAAGCCTAGACCACAGTCAGGCTATTATTTCTTTGAAGCAATGCAAGGTTCTTGGAAATCATGTTCTAAGTTGCTAACAGGGAAGTATGCATACTCTACAAGCAGATTATTGTTAACCTGAGTACATAAATAAGACTTTATTAGCCACTTAATACTAATAACATTTGTTGTTCAGTTTATTGAACACTCAGTAGCTCTACAAAAAAGGCCAAAGCCAAGGTGTTTATTGGTACGTTTCAATTACATTTGTGGGAGAAAAGGCTTTTATATCCTGTCTGATTTCATAAGTTAAATACCCTTGTGAATAAGGAAAAAAAATTACCTGAAAACTATTTCAATTAAAGTACACTATTTTTCATGTTCAGGAATATTTATTTCCAAAGCATAAACATACCCATATAAAGTGGAATGGTTTCCAGGCAGAGCTTATTTTGTAATGCCCCCAGAAGCGAGACGTAAGGCCTTTAGCAGGGAAGGTGTTATTTTTTTCCTGTTATGGCTTAACTGGACTGGATTCTAAAAAGAAAAGACTTGTTTGTCTCCTCTGCAGCTTTTGAGTGCTACAGTTAGGGTACAGGAACAGCAGTTGCATTGTCTTCATATTTCGACTTTGGAAATAAAGCAACTCTAGAGAAAGGAATGAGAAAAAACTTGCATTTCTCTGACTTTTGAGACTTAGGTTTACAGTCCCTAATTTTTCATTCCATTCCAGTGGGGAAAAAAAAATAATTCCAGCCTAAAGCAATGGATCAAAATTAAACTGAAAAAGTATGAGTTACTAATGGAGTAATAAGCTTTGGGTTTTATCTACTTTGTTGATATTTTCTGTTTATCCAAGGAATAAAAGCTTCTTTTTAAAATGAAAGCAAAATTTTTCATTTATTGCTCTAAAATTTAAAAGAAAATGTTATTATTGGACAGTATACAATAAAGAACATCAAGAGCTGACCTGTATAATTTATCTCCTGGTCATTTAGCCTTTGGCATAAAATTCCCCGTTTTTGGTCTTTGGCCAAAGATGGCTTTCTGTTTTAAAGAGAGACATCATCCTTTTAGCCATTTGTTGCTGTAATATAAAGATAAAAATGGTCTTGAGATTTTTTTCAGATGTTGCAGTTTTATTAAAAATTGGCATTCTTGGACATGAATAAACTGAGATAAAGTTTTTCATGGACTCCCACCATCAGTAAACATTGGTAGCTGAGACTGCAAAAGTTTCCAGCAGTGTCTCTCACTGTTTGTCCATGAAACACCTTCAGCTTCCGAATAATGATCTCTGCCAGGATGGACAAGTGCATCCAAAAATGTGAAGGGGAGGATTCACAGAGTGCCAGGTACCAGACTGCACCAAGAATGGCTCTGTTAGCAGCTAACTCCTTTGGGAGTGGCAGGTTTGGACTGTGCTGGCATAGTCATTACTTTGAAGATACTCTCATGCTTTGGTGACATGTCCCACAGTTTGATACATCTATTAAATAAAAAACAAAAGGAAATCTGGAAAAAAATCAAGATTTGGAGAATGCAATAAAACCAGATCATGATCCATGAGGACCGTTCCAGCTCCTCACCTCGAGGTCACCACCTAAGTTGGTCTGGCAGTAACAAGACCCCTCTTTTTTACCCCCACCTATTGTTACTGACTCCTTGAGTCAGAAACTTTCTGAGGTGCCATTGAAGCCCCTGGATAAGAAACTAGGGGAGAATGAAAGCTTGCCCAGGTGGAAAGAACACATGGGGTAATGTGAGATCAGTGGATCTGGATATCAGTGGTGCTGGGAGGAAGGATACTCACCAGCAAGATGCTGCCACTCTCTAAGAACATCATCCTGCCACTGGGGAAGAGGCCAAGCTGTCATGTCCACAGCCAGCCCAACAGCACTGTGACCTGGATTGCTCCCATGTATCTGCCAAAAATATTAACAAAGTGATATCCTAAATTATGTCAGCAAGGGATGTGGGTCTTCCAAACGGAATATAGGAAATCCCCTATTGTGGGGGATGTCTGCTAGTACTAATAATAACAACATGGAAATGCTGTGCTTGTAAAAGTCAACATCTCAGTAAGAGAACTATTTAAAGAGGTGAAGCAATTGCAGCTGGCACAGCTGCCACGTGGTACATGCAGACTAGATTTTATGGTGATTTCCAAATGTATTTTTTCTTCAGCATGTGTTATTTCCTACAGCTTCAGTGAAGGATGCTCCAAGAGAACTACACTAAAGCAATAGCAAAATTTTCAGAGGCACACACAGCATCATTGGCAGCTTCATCTCTTTTCATTGCAATTATCCCAAGCTTCTTTTTGACCTTGCTTCCCTTAAGAGGAAAATAAATATGTTTGTCTGCTTAGATATGAGTCTGTGTACAAATGGTTTTTAAAAATTCAGACAGACCATTCCCTTGCACATAGATTTCTCCCCGTGGAGAGGATGAGCACATGACAAATACTAGTTCCATTCTTTATTGCTCTTCTGGAAAGCACCCAGAGTTTCCTCCAATTAGTATAAGAGGAGCAATATAAAACAGAAAGGAGGCCTCTGCCACTTAGAGGACAGAATTTCCCGTTTTTATGTCTAAATCCAAAGTGCAATCCCATTTGTAACGTTTCTATAAGATCAGGACTCCCTGAAGGAGATGCAGATTCCACAGGGTGGTGTGTGATATCCATACCTAGGCCAGGGGGGACAGAAGAGCAAACTTAGCAGTTCACTGCTGCTGTATGAGGTGATGGACTGACTCCCCCTCCGTCAGCCCCTGCCCTCCCTCTCTGCTGCGTGCACCCCAGCACTGGTGCCTGTCTGACCCAGTAGGCATTGGGCTCCCACTGCTGCACTGACAGACAGCTGGAGATGCAAAAAAACGGAAATTGGTATTTGCGGGGTTAGCTGAATTATCTTGGCAGATGATCAGAAAACCTGCAGAGCTGGTACAGGATTGGAAAGAAACCTGGGAGAAAGTAGATGGCAAATATGGAAGAGGAGCAGGAGTATTAAGGCAATTTCACTTTCCTGCTTTTGAAAGCCTGGAGCTGACATCAACCCTCTCACACCATCATCCGTCCTGGATGGACAAATGCTGCCCAGGTCAGTGTAGCTGGAGAACCCCACAGAGCCAGATTCTGTCGCTGCTTTTTCTCCTCAGGAATGAGGCAGGGACATGGCTGGTCCCCACACAAGGCACATCAAAACCCCCTGCATGGGATTCACCCAAGAAGGGTGAGTTAAACTGTGTCTGTGAATGTGCAGCTGACACCTTTCTTTGCTCACGGGCCCCATGAGATGGTGCACTCCTGAGAGAAATCCTGAGACAGTGACAGCTATGGAAAGCAGATGGGATGGTGAGGAGCAGTATTGTCCAGGGAAAATAGGCTATGAGATCTGTGCTGTTAGCATTACTGTAATTTTCTGCAATGGCAATGCATATCTTGTTCAAATGCATGGAATTTCTCTTTAGAACAGCAAATACTTTTGTCTCCAACTCATAACCAGAATCATGGGAAAATAAAAACATCTCTGCAGGCATGTGTTGGGGCAATAATGTTTGCAGGTGCCAAAATTGCATAGAAAATAAATTCACAAAATAATTGCCACCTGGGGTTAAACCACAACATTATTGACAACTGTCACATGAGAGTATGTTTTATTTTTTATTCATGCATGTTATATAAATAGCAATATTTAATCTTTGTTAAGGGAATATTGTCCTCTGAGAAATTATCTCCTTTTGGTTGTTATTGGTAGGGACTTGTTTTAATTTTTGCAAGACAGAGAAATACATGTGCGGCAATATGTGAGTGACATACATTGAACATGCCTAGAGTTTCAGCTGCCTGTACCCTACTTACACATCCAGTGCAAGCAAATCACCGTTTCTTTAACTTTTCAGACAACCTGTCAGTGTTTCAAGCCTGATCATGTTAGCCCCTGTGCAAGTTTAATTTCCATTGAGGTCAGCCACTTTACAGGAAGAGGTGGGAGACTTGTCTCGTTTCAAGGACAAGAATGGGTCAGGTTGGAAGGGACCACAGTGGACATCTGGTCCAACCTCCCTGTTCATTCAGAGCACACGGCACAGGATTGAATTCAGAGGCTTCTTGAAAGTCTCCAGTGAGGGACACTACATACCCTCTCTGGGCAACCCGTTCCAGTGACAGTCATTTGCACAGTGAAGAAGTTCTCCCTCAAGTTCAAGTGGAACTACCTTTGCATCACTTTCTACCTATTGCCTTGTGTCCTAGTGCTTGGCACCACTGAGAAGAGCCTGGATCCATCTTCCTGGCACCCACCCTTCACATATTTTTACAAAGTAATGAGGTCCCATCCCAGTTGCCTCTTCCTGAGGCTGAACCAGCCCAACTCAAGCCTTTCCTCATAAGAGACATTCTTCAGACCTCGACTAACTTAGTAGCTCTCTTCTGGACCAACTCTACTGGCCAGAAGTAGAGTAACACTGTCTTCATCCCCTTTCAGGACCAAGACCTTAGTTTATCAAGTGAGAAAACATTTACAGAAACACAGGAAGAAAAATAGCCTGAAAAAAAATCTCTCACCTCCCTGCTGGCAGGGCTGCTTGGTTCAGAAGATTTGAAGAGTTCAAAGCCCACAGTGGTGTGGCAGCAGAATCAGGTGGCATGGTCCTGGAAAGGAGATGTCAGCCTGAACCATGCAGCAGCTCTGGGGTCACCCCTTGGCACAGCTGTTAGGGATGCATGGTGAAAGCAAAGATAGTCCTACAGACTGAGATAAATGCAAAAGCACAAGGGAAGCCTAAAAGGGTATTACAAGTTCCAGCAGCATCACCTGCCATTAGAGGAGGTTATTCCAATTTTCATCCAACCACGTGTATCCCCTATCTTGCTCAGAGAGAAAGAACAAATGTGAGAGAGGCAGAGAGCAAGCAAGAGCATGCAGAGGGAGCTCTAAGTGCTCAGACTGGAGGGACTCATCATCTATAAGGTCAGTACCTGTGTTGAGCATTCAACATAATCAGAAAAAGGAGATTTCTTACAAACGTCAGCATGGATCCTCTCTCATAACTGTTTCAGCCTTCTAAAATGGAGTCCTAGGCATAGCTTTTGAAAATTTAATAACATGCTCATTAGTATGAACATTAGCTCATCCTCAATAGCTACAGTTGTTTCCCACTTTCCATACTACAGAAAGAGCAAACTGGAAATATTCAAATCACGATGGTGATCCTGCTGAAGGGGAACATTACCCCTACCAGGTCTGTAGCCTGTAAAAAAGAACTGCTTCCTGTAGTGGTATTAGGAATTAACTTCTTTTTTCCTGGTCCATTGTTCTTTAGTGTTTTCCATAGGACAATCTTGGATGTGCCTTTCCTCCCATTATGTAAAATACCAAGATGGGATCCATGAAAACAGTCATCAAATTTCTTTAAGCCCTAAGTAAAAATGTAATAAATGAACACTTCAGACCTCTGAAAGACTGCACATGTCCTAGAGCAAACAAAATGGGTCCTTGTCTTACTTTTATGGTCTACAAAACTTTACTCATCAATGGAATTCTGGGGTGACATTCCTGTTAGCAGCCAGTCAGGAAGCTGAACTAAGAATTTATTTCAGCTGTCTCCCAGACTTAAATTTAAACAGAACAGTGAGTATATATCTGAGCTATCTGAATATGGGGCCTTCTGAATAGTGAATTCAAGTCCAAATCTTGTACAGCTCTGAAATATAAATTCAACTCTAAGATTTGAAAAGGTCAATTTTCTTACATAGTTATGAAGAGGCCTGGAAGGAATGATAATTTCACTTTCCTTAAATGGTATTATTTTAATTTCTGTTATGGGAAAACAAAAAGTTCTTTCCATATTGTGGTGGAGGTTTTAAACAGATGACATGTCACACAGATCTAATTTAGATGGGGGAAGCCCAAGGGGTAGAAGAACTGAACAGTGCAAAATGAATCCCAAATAAATAATAGATTAGAAAACACAATGGAACTGCAAACTCAGTCTACTGATCTCAGCACAAAACTGGTGTTTGCAACACAAGGATACTTTCATCACTTTTATGTTTCTTAATAAGTCTTTCTCCATTTCAGTGCTTTGAACAGTCTGTAATCCTTTTGCACATTAAATAACTATAAATTCTCCTCCTATTGAGCCATATTTCTTGCTCCTGTGGACAATACCTACTGTACTAATGATTAAATAAACACTGTTGGTCATTGAGGTTTTGGATCATTTTTATAGTTGTTGTTTAATTCTTATTCACACACTGCAATGAATTAATAACATCCTGGCCAAAAAACCTCTCAACTCAGCTGGTTTGTAAGACCCAGTTTATTCCTTCACAAAAGTTCAAAATATTCCTTCAGGTCTTTCTGCATTTTTATTATGGTACAACGTTCATTTTAAACTATCAAGTTAACTTTAATTTTATTTTCATGACTTCATTTATTTTTTAGCTGACATTCCCATTTCTCAGACTAAGACACCTAACAAAAGTAAGTTAAAATCGAAACACTTTTGATTTTGGTTGATTAAAAAATTGTCATGAAATACAACTAAATTCTTCCCCAATTTTGATAAAATAATAGATTTTTCAAGGCCTTTTATTACTTGCATATAATAGAGCTGTATTCTGAATATTTTAACTTCATTCTTTCAACAAATCTCTTATATCATCTTGTTAAAAGGTGCTTTTAAGACTACCTTTTTTGCAGGAGGGGAACCATCCCACCAAGGTCCAAGGCTTTGAATGGTAATGGTAAAAAACCAGTTATTTGTTACATATATATATACTCTTATTTTTATTAGTACTATCTTAAATTACTGTGACATGTTATGCTTTGCAGAAAGCACAAACTCTTTATGAATCTTATAATATGAAAAGACAAATCACAATTTTTGGCATGACAAGTATTATAGATATGAAGAATGATTAGCACAATATTAGGTACATTTCAATGTCAAACAGACCCAAACCAACTATTTTATATTTTTCTTGAGATACAGAGGACTCTATCATTTTATTTTAACAAAGTAATATAAAAATTACATAATTCACACTGAAAAAAAAACCCCAAAAATATATTCTGGTTTATTAATTCTGTAAATCGATATTTAGATAAACAAATCAAATAAAACAAAAGACTTTGTGAATTCAGGGCTATATTAGGGTTTGGTTTCCATTTCTTCTTGCACTAATGGTTTACCTCATCTTTCTTCATTGTCCCTGGCTCCTGGTACCCCTGTTCTGGTAAAGAGAGGAGAAGAATTTCCCTTACCTAAAAAACTTCCTTACATTTTGAACACAAGTGCCTAAAGCTTAGGAATGGTTAAGTTATAAAGCAGGGAGTGGAAGATCTTTGTTTCCCCTTCCTAACTATCCCTGCTGATCCCTTAAGGGTATGTCCCCAGGGGCTGAGATTTTCCATGGATATGTTATTTCACAGTCTGCCTGACAGGCTTCTCAAAAGCCTGGCACATGGGGGAAAGATGTAATTGCATTGTATTGTTTTTTATTTATTTTATTGGACAGAAATGGAGATGATAATAACTTTAACCTTCCATGCTCACATCAATCCTATGCATATGTAGAAGTAAGATACTCCAAAGTCACAAAATGACAAACTAAAGTTGTGCAGGCAAGGTTTAAGTACAGTCCTGAGTACCAACACATTGTGATACAATTCTTTATAATATGACCACTTACTATTTTTACTCCCATAGGCAGTATGGGATATTTATTAAAAGTAAAAACTTTGTTTTTTGGTGTATATCAGAAGCACTCTGTAACATCAAAAACTCTACCTGTAGTTCCACCAGAAATAGAAACACACTTTTTTCAGAGTGGGGGCCTAAGAAAAACAAACCAAAACAAAACAGATGAATAAACAAACAAACAAAAAAACCCCAAAAACAAATGGCTTTCTGAATTAATTCAGCTGATAACTAACCAGAAGATTCCATCTCGCCATTTTCTAATTAATTAAAAAGCACAAGTATGAGTACATCCAAAATGAAAAATTCTTGTTGTGTGAAAGGTTTACTCAATTAATAGATAGAATCCACAGCTGGGGCCATTAATTACCCTGTTAGTCTCTTCCCTTCCAAAGGGCTGACTCCTCAGCTGACATGAATCAGTTGTGATTTAGTATATCTTTTCCAGGCTGAGGAAGTGAATTGAAGTGTCTTTGGTAGTTTACTGTCCCGATTTGCATTGTTTGTACCTTGTAGTAAAAAGATAGTATTTCTAAAATAATTTTTTATATAAAGCATGGATATAATTCCCTTGTAATTTATGCCAAATAGACAAAAAATTGAAGAGAAAGTAAAAAAGGTATTTCTAATTATATCTTCTATTTTTATCCTATTGTCAAGAACTTTTCATCTTCTTCCAGATGAGCAAAATGGGCCATCTGTTATTTCAGTTAATGTGGCAGGTCCTATATCTTTTGTTCTTCGGTTTTACCAAGTGATTGTGGTCTCTGTCTCTCTCTGAAGTGCTGTCTCCCTGCCCACATCAGCACATATTCATAATGGTGATCCTTCTGCTCCCCTGGTGTTCTGCTTCCTGTTTTCAATTATTATCTTCCTGTTTTGTTTTTTATCTACCTAGCTACACAACCATATTTTGCAAGTCTTGTAAGGGGGTTTTACAGGCCTTCTGACAACAGTGTCAGGTTGGGCATAGCTGTAGGATAATACCTGGAAGATCAGGATCACATGAAGGTATCTAGGATTGACCTCAGCTATGGACAGCACGGATGAAACCTATAATTTACCACAGTGGGTCAGATACTAATTAATCTTGGTTTAGAATAGACTAGCTTCCTTAGTATCTGCTTTTCTTCCTGGAATTTTTTGCAACCCCCAGAGAATTTCCAGAGAGTGGAGCTGCTGTGGCTCCACTCTCACTATTATCTATGAGCCAGCAAATTTCAAACCATTTGGAGAGATCTAAATGAGCTCAGCCATTATGGAGGTTATAGCCCAGTACACCCTGAAGCTCCCTCCAGGGGGAAATCCAGAACTCTGTACACAGAAAAGGAAGAATTCTCCAGGTGTCAATGGTTGTTGGAAAACAGCGATGTGCATGCAGGGAGCGTGAGCTTCCAGAAGTATCCTGAAGCCAGGGTGAAGTCAGACTCCCTTCTGCCTGATCTCTTGGGTCTCTCAAATGACCCAGCCCCTCAAAAGAGATGGTGTTCATTTAATCCCTTAAATTAGGGACTCAACTAAGGGCATTACATTTTTTGGGAAAGTATTCTTGACGTTTTTGCAACTTAGGCAACACTTCTGCCAATGCAGTATTGAAAGAAATGCTATCTAAGCCCTGACATGACACTGATTTCCCCTGTCTTAAAGAGAGACAGCTGCAACTATCAGATAAGCACTTGGTCCAAGTAGAAAATGTATTCTGAAATATATTCTTTCTTCAGGACTTCAGGCAGGCTGGCTCACTGTGTTAGCAGCTGTGAGCCTGTAGAAGAGCCTGACATCCCTGTATGTGGTGTATAATAAATGCCTGGCATCTAAGCCAGTCATTTTTTTGCTCAGACAACCCGAGTTTTACAGCACAAAGTCACTTTTCTTGCATCTAGATTACCTATAGTCCAATACTAATAATTTCTTTATTTAGAAAGATTATATATGTGGAATGAACAACAAAGATGAGTGGCAGGCAGAGGCTAAGACCTCCTACAACCAATACAATATAACTCAGTGTATGTCTCAGGTTCAGAGTGTTTTCCTTGAAGAATTCATGTCTTTGGGAGCAAATGCATATCCTGAATAAAGAAGCCCTCATTGTAGCTTGTAATCTTTGGTGATTCATGCATACCACATTTATGAACATAAGACAGGAACTTATAAAAATTGGCAAGGCATGAATCTCATGGACGTGTTCAGTAGACACTGAAGGAATATAAACTACCCACCCATGGAAAGGCAAATATGACTGAAAGTATTATCCCAGTATAAAATCATCTGCAAGGCCGTATCCAGGAGTTTTAATGAAAACTTACAGAAATTTTAGCACCAGTGTTGAACAGATAGTGTATAAAATGTGTTGGACAATACTAGGTCTCAAAAAAGCCATTACACCCAACCCAGAGGAAAAATATTTCAGTAGCCAAACAAGATAAGAGTAAGTTAATAGTAAATATTCATTATTAGTAGATTAGATTATATTAGTGCCTGTTAAATTCAACGTTTGGATTTAATTGTGACCATAGTTTTTATTTTAAATGTGTATATGAACATATCTGTTTTTTTACAAAAGCCCCTTATGCTGATTCTTACAGTGGGACTTTTTAAATTTCTGAGGTTTTCCACTCCACTGAGAGATTTTTTAGATTTTCCACTAAACTATTAAATATATTAGCAAAGTCCCATATCATACCTGCTATGTAAAATACATGGAGTGGAGTGAAATTCCTAGAATTATAGGTTCCAGGTGGTAGTTCTTATGATATAATAATATATTTCCTTACATATTTAACTCCATCATGAACTCATCCAACATACATGTGGGTACTTGTGGAACCCCTCCCAGGAGCATAGGGCACCATGCTGCCATCTACACATTTGCTTCTGCAGCACATGGAAATTGTGGAGATATGTAATTAACCCTCTCTCTGTTACTGTTAAGGAGAAACCATAGAAACAAAGTTGCATGTGTAGGCAGTCCATTACATTTCTGGAGTTAGGAAAAATGATGCTGGGTCTGAAAGAACCTACTTCCAAGAATACCAGAGAAAATCAAAACAGTGTACTGACTGACTTTCTTCTGTCATGTTTGAGCGCTGAACATGCTGTTTACAGGCATAAAACTAAGTTTCATGAGTTTAATTGTAATATCACAGTTAAATGTATGTCTAAAAAAGCTTTTGAGATCATTTATATGTTAAGCCTTTCCTCCAAGTTTCTTTGTTTGAGGACACCTGATACAATTTCTCTTGGTGTGTCATGAAGTCATGAAGTTCTACATTACTCTGAGTTTCCCTTGATTTATAGGACTCCATGCAGAACTTTAAATCTTTTCCAAGGTAAGCCTGCTGGGTGGAATTTCTAAGAAATCCTGACTAATCTAAAAGCCCAAGTCCTCTTCACCTTCAATAAAACTTGAGTGCTTTTAAAACACTCAGTTGTTTCAAGGTGAAAACAGTTGCCTAATGGGATTTACTAAAGTGCTGTGGTTAGATTGAGACTGTTCTTTGCTTATCTACTCTATTTATATTGTTTGCTCTATTACTTCCTGCTTAAAACATATAATAAATTTGCTTCCATATAGTTTTGCTGGGTTCTTTTCTTGTAGATTGTTTTTCCAATGGTAAAGTGGGATTCACCAGTTTCTCCAAGTGACCACTTTCTGTGGAGTCCAATTCTTTGCATTTATTTGTCATTATGTGTGCAAAAGTTAACTTCTATAATTTTGCTGCTTTTCCACCCTTGCCTCCTGACAGCAGTGGGACCCAGACTCACAAAGGAAATTAGTCACTGCCACGCTGCCTGCCTAAGCAAACACAGGGGAAAGTGCGTTTGCACTGATGATGAGAAACCTCAGTGACTAAGTGGGATATCTGTGAATCACTGTGACTGGACAAAACTCCTCCTAAGGTGCAACCTCAGAGCCTCTTTTGTACTGCAGCTGCTAAACACTGGGAATAAAGTTGCAGTCTCACTTTTACTCGTGTGAATCCAAAGTAGGCCCACTGACTTCAGTCTGGGTTTATGCTATTGTGAGCTCATCCTACTCCCATTTGGAAGGTTTCCACTGATTTAATGAGAGTTGGTCCAGACCTGGAGTAATTTCTTTTGCAACAATCTGTTTACCTTATGTCACACTTCCTTTTCAAGTGTATAAACTTCGTTACTCAACATTCATTGAAATTAAATTAAACACGAAGTGAATCACTTATGCAGACTATCATAGCATGAAGTTTTGAGTTTTCATATGCCAAAGTATTAATTTTAGGTTATTTCTAGTATAAATTTCTAGAAATTTATAATAAGCATCTAAACCTTGAAACCAAGCTGAGCACCTCAATGTCAAAGTTCCCATTAAAACTATTCAGGACCCCTATGATAACATTTTAGCTGAAAGATCACAATTCATAAGCATTTCCAATGATAAAATACTAACTCAAAGTGATGTTAGACATTTTCCTATCACTAAACGGGACATATGAGCATTGGTCTGGGTAGTGCCTTGCAGGTCTTTGAGTCCACTTCCCTGAAATTGGAAGTAACTTCAGTCAACGTCGACTGGAAGCTTCCTCTTCTGCACAGCACAGCACTAACGTCATAGACCAAATATTCACCCTCAGTCTACAGGAGACCTTATCCTTAAGTTAAAAGACTAAATTTCCAACTACAGAAGGTGATGAGGCAGGATTAAGAGCTTTACAAGTATCTATTTTACTAAAGAAATCTTCCAGGTGATGCTAAGAAGGAAGTCCTATCCCTGCTACTAAGGAAGCCAAAAGAGAAAACAGTCTTCACCTATAGATCTAAGGGAGATATTCTTTCCTTCCACTCAAAGAATTGGGATTGCTTTCATCCCAAAATCTGAGGGGATCTGATGTCAATAATAACACCAGACATCAACCTACAGCCTATTTCCAGCTGTGGATAAACTCCAGTATTTCAGAGGACAAAAATAAGTAAAAAGCCAGAAGCCAAATTATTCAGTCTGTGGGACTGAATTTGAAATAATTAAAACTTTAGAGGACAAAATTAGACATGGTACATCTGAGGAAGCTAATATGAGGAACTCATATGAGAATGTTCCAGGCTGGATAAGGCACAATGCCATCCTTTTTCCTTATTATGGAGCAACATCTATGTTCAGTGATTTGGAGCATTCTCTCTGTTGTCTACCTTAGCCATTTACAAAACAAAACACCATGCCCTTTAATACTTTCTCTTCACTATTGCAGTATCTCAGCAAGTTAAAATGTCTAAAGTACTTGTTCCTGAAATGCTCCTAGGAGTGCTATATACCTCAAAAAGGAACTGATAAGCAGAGAGGATGAAGAGAGAATTGCCCTCTAGAAGTTTTGGGCATGTCTTTGATTGTTTATTGAAAGGAAATTGGTGCTTTTGATGATTCAGAGCACTTGACTAAAGCAGCAGTTGTATAATGTGGCATTCATGACTGCTGTTTGGAGGTGTTTGCTTCTCTCATATACTCATTTACAGTGTCAAGGCTCTCAAGATCCTTGACTGGCCTTTGGGGGCAGAACAGTTCTTTCTGTGCTTCCCCCCACAGCAGGCTAATCAAAATATCAGTCGCATAAAAAAACAAATCAAAAAAATGTATGTATTCTAAATTTCACAGAATCTGTTTCATGATCCCATTGCAGGTGTGTTCTATCACTACCAAATGGCAGGAATAAGAGACAGGGAGCATGAATGCATCAAACCAGGATTGTTTTAGACAGGAAGGAGGTTTGTGAGACCACGCTGCAGAACTGAGACACCGGCCTGGATCTCAGAGTCAAGGTGTGTCCTTTGTGGTGGCACATCCAATCCTACAGGCTGTAGTCAGAACCATTGCTTACTTCTGGAGAGAGTTACTGTCTCTAGCCAATCTCCAAAACCCTACAAAATTAAAATTACAGCAGGCCTGTTATATGACCTGCATTATTAACTGAGATCACACTTTTGTCCTCCTTTTATTCCAGCAGTTCCAAGGAGAGTATTGCTTTGAGAAAGTATTATACTACCCAAGTAAGGGAGGTGCAAATCCAAAGTCAGTAGGTGGATACAGCAGACATCACTCTGGAATAGAACAGGATCTGGACAGTTTTTTACGCTACAGGATAAAATCCAACTTTTAAAACTAAAACCTATTGGGTTTTTTGTTGTTTTGGGGTTTTTTTTCTCACTTGCACTAAGAGTGAAATCAGTAGCTTTGCTCCAGATGGATTCCAGTTTGGAAAACTGATCTTGTTTGCTTTTACTAGACATATCAAAAATTACTTAAGGATCATAGAATCCTTGCTATTATAGGATGATGCTGCTGATGAGAAGGTCTAATTCAAGAATTCATAGCAAAAATGAAATAATTTATTTTGCATTTGTTCTAAAGATCATTGATATAGTAATAACATGTGTTGGCTTAAGTAAAAACCAGTGTTAAAGTTTGAGATAGCATATCCTCTCCAAACAAAAAAGAGAGGATATTATTCAAGGCCATCCTTATTATTCAAGGCCATCCTTACCTGGTCTTAATAACATCTTATGGTAAAATTAATTTACTTTCAAAATTCCAGTTGCCATAACAACTTGGTGCAGCAGTTCACATGAGTTAAAAAGATTCTGAAAGAACTATTTAATGAAGAAAAAGACAACGTGAATAGAGAGGGATTTTTTTTTTCACAATTACTGTATTTAAACATTAATATCTCGTTGATAAATCTTTTTCCTGTAAAAGCAAAAAATGCTCTTATATTCAGAGCTGCTCTACTCCCTCTAGTATGTAATCCTGGGAGTCTTCACACTTGGCAGCAATAGTGACTCAGTTTGAGATAGCTGCAGACTGTGCATCAGCTCAAGGAGCAGCTGTCTTTGACTTTGGACCCATCACCCTTCCCTTAAAAGGATGGATATCTACAGGGGTTTGTTTTGTAGCACCACAAATACTGTTGTGTTGAGGACTGCTGCCAAGGAAGACTCACACAGTTATGTAATGCAAAAAGCCCCATCCTGTTTTAATGGTCACAACCATCATCCACTTATCTCCTATTTATTATTGATATATTTGCAGATAGGCAGATGGACACCTAGATCAGACCAGGGCAGCAGCCTAGAATGGGTGCACAGGGGAAGCCAGATGTGACCTCCCCTCCTGCCCTGCCCAGCCTGCCAGCCTGGAGGTGTGTGACAGCACCACAGTCCCTCTGCTTCTCTGAGTGCCAGCAGCAGGCTCTGACCTTCCTCTTTGCCCACAAGGATTTCTCCTGTGGTCTCCAGTCTGTACTGGACCTCTCCAGTTTAATCCAAGGACTTGAATTCTCTTGGAGCAGAAACGTTCTCTTTTATTATCTGCAATAGAAGAAAAATTATTTAAACAACTCAAAAATTAATAATAAAAGTAGAAATAGCCACTAGTACTCCAAGCACATACGAAAACCCCAGTCACAACAAAGACCCCATCATGCACCAATGATAAGCACAGGAGTATCAGGACAGATGAACTATCTTATACAGAATTTTGTGTCTCTGCTGATGATTTTAGGAAAATCTCCCAGTCTGATCCTTTTTCTTAACAGAAGCAGGAGCCCTCTCATTAGGCTGCCTACCAGTGGGGTCTCTTGCTGTCATTTAGATACCTGTCCTCTCTAGATTAGACCAAGAGATTGCTCAAGTTATGTCTGTTTTATATCCCAGAGGTCATTAGGAGTCAGAATTATTCTGACCTTTTGCCACCACATCAAAGAGCTGGATCAGAGGTGAACAGAAAGATATAACATTTTGACATCTGTCTAATTTCCAGAGGAGAAAGACAATCTCGTCTCAGATCTCTTTCTTGCTCATTACCGCTTCACATTAAATAAAGCTGACAGAAAAAGTTGGAAGAAAAAATTGATAATGCCAAATTAGGTTTATTTTTTATGCTTGTGAATTAACTCTGAACATGCTACAATTAGTTTTAAACTATTTATTCTTTGAAAATAATTTGCCAATAATTCACAGGCTACTGAAAGCTCAAAACCTGTTATGGTTATTTTTTTATTCAGAATCTGAAGTGTGTGGTTGGCATTGGTTGAATTGATAATTTATGTGATACTGTTTTAACATGAATAAATGAAGACGGTTTGGAATGCAAATGTTTATTAGAGAAAAATTTTCTGATTTTTCATATTCTCTATAATTAATTTAAAAGAGAAAATTCTTGCAAATCTGACATCTATGAAATATGAATGGGAATCTACTGGTATCTCATACAAAGCAATTTTTGTGTACATTAATTCAATATTCTGCTGAATTGTCTTAGGCAAATAATGTCAACAATTATCTAGGTGTAAGCACATTTACCATCAAAACTGGTATAATCTCAGAACAGTTTCCTAAATAATAACATAAAGAAAAGCATTATAGCAATAATAAACAGCTCAAATAAAGGAAGAGATTCACATCAGGCTTATCAGTTTTTCTGTTCCACTATGGCTGTTAAAATTCTTTATAGTTATTATACCTCTTTCTTTTTTACCACATTATTCTAACTAAAAGTTAATTTAATCAGTCAAATAATATTATCCAAATGTCATTCATCCTGTTTTGATTTATGCTGCTTTTTAATTTCAAAAAGCTTTCTTAGTAATCCGGTTTTCTGAGAATTTATCGTGTTTTTATCTCTGGCCTGTAACCTACCCAAATAATTACTCTAATTTTGTTCTTATTGGCACATATCCCATTCTGACTTTGCATTTTTTCTTTTGTGTAGTCCTATTCTAACTTTTATTAATCTTCTGCTGGTCTCATGTGCTTTTCTGCTGAAACAGCTGGGAATTTAAGTAATTCTTGATGCTTTGCAATTTGTCACTGATAACGTGCCAACAAGGACAAAGATTTTTCAGCTGTCTTTATTGTTAGCTTTTGGGTTTTCGTTAGGTTTTGTGGTTTTGGTTTTGATTTTTTTTTCCCCAGTAAAGATGTTTTCATTTTGCATCTTTATTTACTGGTTAATACAATGTGTATACTATAACTGCCTCACATTTCATGAATATGTAACAGAAGACATCACAAAAAGCATTAGTAAACAAGATGAGGATTAAGTACTCAGTTAATGTATGTTTGCTTTAGACCATATTCTGATATTTTTACCCTTGCTGAGTAAATAGTCAATGAAAATTTGTGTGACCTCTTAATAATGTGGGAGGCAGCATCCAGGTGTGAAGAACCTGTTTCAAGGTATAGCCCCCAGATGAAATATTTAAATAACCACTGATAGAAAATCGAGGGGTTTGGAGGCCATGAAGGGAATGTTGATGTTGCAGGTGGTCTTGACTAAACAAAGGTGGATGGAGTGGTGTCTTTTGAATTTGTTCTTGCTCAGTGCTGAAGTGAATGGGGGAATATTTTTGTATTATTTTAATTACTTGACACTTTTTGTTTGCTTTGTGAAAATTTAGCTAATTTTAAGGCTTGTTAGTTAAAGCAATATTGGTAACCTGCAGCTGGAGATCAGGCCAAAATCCCATCACAGGAGGTAGCAAAGATTTGTGTTTGTGGGGATTTTTGCTTGGTTTTTTGTTAGTGTTTTGTGGAGTTTTTTTTCCTCTTTCAGCAACATTTGGCAAGGTTTTTTCATGCCTGGTGCTCCTGCTGGGTAGCACTGCTGAGTTCCTTATGCAGCTGCTGTATTCTATACAGGGCTGGGAGCAGAGTGTAGTAGGTGCAGGAATTCCTGTTTGTAGCTTTGGATCCTGTGGGCTTTTATTGCTTTAATGCAAGCTGTAGGGCTGAAACATATTATGATGTTGAAAGAATATCTGACTGTTTTCAGGTTTCAGGAGGGCTTTCTACTTGTTCTGAGAATTTTGGAGATGCTTAAAATAAATACATAAAATAAATATTACAGCTGCAAGGAAATGTTTTATAATCATGTATGGAGTACATTCTTTAAAATAAACATATATAGCTAGGTTTTTTTCATCAATTGTACTTAGGGTATAGAAAAATCAGTGCTATTTTCAGAGCACAATTATTTATTGTCTCTCAGCTCAGCAATTGAAATGTTCTGTATTAAGTTATTTACCCTTGTTCATCCCACTTAGCAGTATGGTGGTCCAAGTGTGGCTACCTGATCAGGCTCAAGGAAAAGCAACTAAGTCATTATTTGCTTGTTCTGGAGTTGGGAGGGTTCAAGCCAGTGTAAGTACATGTGACTGTAATGCTATTGCAGTAAGCTCAAGCTTACAGGACTGCCAAAGGCCTTCTGATTTGCAGCTTTGTGTGCTCCAGCCATGTCTGGTTGGGCTGTACTAGCTCATTTTTATAGAGGAAACTTGCTCTCTGTCAGTGGTTTGCAAAATTTCTTGCGCCCAAGCTGTGCTATGTAAAGAGTGCCAAGGTTTTGGGGGTTCAAAAAGTGGTGGTATGGATACAGAAGGTTATAGTGTTTACCTTTTGTTAGGGAGTAAACAGGTGTTTGCTGGACAAGTTGTTGTTTATTTTTGGGTTTTTAAATATATGTATTCATAACTACTTCCATCAGTGAAAACATTTTATCTGACTCCCTCTTCCAGCTCTCAGGAGAGGAAGAGCCCAGAGGAAAGTATTTCCCATAGGATGCTCTGGCTCTTGCTGCAATGGGCTCACCTCTGCCTCTCTGGGCTGCAGGCAGGTCAGAAAAAACTGTCTGTTCCTTACAGTCCTGTGAGAGACAGAGTGGAGTCATGCTGGGAAAAGGGGCAGCAGGGTTAACACCACGGCAGGGCTGGTGGTAGAGATACTGCAGTGCCCAGAGGTTGATGTGAAACTCTGAGGAAGGGATGAAGAAAATGTTTGGATTTCTTGGGGGAGTGAACTGCAGCGCTGGGCACCAGGGTAGCAGACCTTGCACAGTTCTGTTATTTCTGCAAATATTGTTTAAGAGCAGGAAGGAAGCCTCCATTTTTTGGAGAACTGGTTGTAGCTGTGTGTTGGGCAGGCAGATTGCTGACTATGAGGCACAGTACATGTACTTGATGTGCACCACTTCAGCTGCAGCCTTGCTGTTGCAGGTGCTGCTCATGGAAATTACAGACTGATGGTTCAGTTTCTGTGGGGTTTTAGTGAAAATCCTCTGTTGACTCATTAATCATAAACACAGACAAAACAGTGATGAGGAATGTCACTAAGCTGACTCAAAAGAGAACATCTAACTTCCCTTAATTTTCTCCTCCTTGGTGGGAGAGGGTAGAAATAATCCAATTGTATATTGCTATATGGAACTGGCAGTATGCCTGTTTCCACAGTCTTGTGGCCTAACTAGTGACCCTAAAGCAGAATGTAAGGAACAGGATTATAAGCAATGAAAAAAATCTTTAACAATAGCTGCCTGTTCCTTAGATAGTAGACAGATGTGGTCCAACAGCCTTTCTTTCACTTCCTGGAAAATCCTACCTTGTGGTGGGACTGGGGGAAGGGTTGGTATTGCTGGGATTTGTTAAGAAAAAATTTCAACACAGATTAGCAGGAAAAGTTGGCAAGTGTGAAGCTCATCCTCTTGATTTCCCAGTCTGACAATCTCTGATGTCATGCCAGAGGAAACAGATTTCTGTAACGTCAATTATGTGCAATGTTCCAACTGTGGCTTTTGAATATTTATGATGCTTGGCTCGCTAAAAAGGACTTTATTGCCTTTAAAGATAGTCCTTTGGATATGAAAATCTGAGATCTCCTTAAAAAAAGACTGAGCAAGGAACTTTAGCTCTGAATTATAGTATATCTTGCATGACAACTTTCTCCTGACTGAATGTCAGGACTGATCATAGAATCACATATACAGCCCTCAGGAAGTGCTGAGAAGTAAAATAGAGCCATGGAATCCTTCAGGCCAATTGTCAGTGTCTGTCTAGTTTGAGATTTTTGAATCAGGCTACATATGCAGCTTGTTTCCACACAGGTTCTGTTGCTTGAGAAGTTCAGGTTTTGGTAAGAAAATTAATTCTTCGTCTTACATATAGACAGGATTTTCAAATATTTCTCCTGCTGACCCTTTTTTTCCATGCCTTTGCACTTTTTCCCAGTGGCACAGTTGGGTTTATCAAGTGTGGCTCATCACAGCTGGGCAAATTAAGTGCCATAACAGAATATTTTTTAAGGCCCTTGGCAACACTGTGGCTCCATATAGCAAACCCTTATTTTGGGAACCAGAAGGTTAAAATTACTTAACCCCTCCAGTGTTGTTGCTCATCGCCTGAGCTCTACAGGACGATTAATACAGGTAATTGCTACAAGAGAAAGGTCTTTGGATGCATATGCTCATAATCAGTGCTGGTGCAAACAAAAACAAAGGACTTTCCCAGAGCCGTGGCCTCCATGTCCAGAGAGCACTGACAGAAATAGAGATGAACTTCCAGTGGGGACTGTGTTTGTGCTCTCAGGAATAAGTGCATACTTTGAAATGAGGATACTGGTGTCAGATTACAGCATCAAACACATTTAATGCAAAAAACCCCTTAATAATATGTTTTCCTAAATCTGCATGACAATCTGAGAAGGAGATTTTTCTTTGTTATGAGCTAACTTCAGTGTTGTGGAAGAACTGTGCTCACAGTCATACTGGACTTGCTGTTAAGTAACAAGCTTATACTGTACAGCTGTATTGGAGAGACACTTCTCAGCTCACTGATCATTCTCTTTTTTTTTTTTCCTGTGACTTTGTTTCTACCCTCTGCCCAGAAATTTTCAGCAATATATGAGTTAAAGATCACATGGTGCTCAATGGACATGTAAAGGAAGGGTACAGGAGGTAAAGAAAAAAATCAATGAAACAGATAAAGTAATGTACTCCAAGTCTATTAAGGTTGAATTCTCTTGAGGAAAATGGCTCAAATCAGATTATCAAGATCTTCTGTAATGCATAGATATGGCATGATGAAAAAAGAACTGTAAGCTAGTCCAAACCCTTTTAGTCTATTCATTTAAAGACAAATAAGCTCTCTCAGGGACTCCCTGAACACATACTCTTTTCCCCAATTCCTGTAGCAGCTACAGAAACCTTGTCCCAGCTAAGAAAAATGCTTCACATCTTCCTGGTTTGCTAATTGTCTTTATGAGCAGTTCCATTGTCACCTGGAGGTTTGCCTTGGTCAAAGTAACCACCATTGGAAGAACAATCTGAAGAGCTGTGCATGCAGTGATGAAAAGATACTCCTTCCCCCACCCGTGTGTGCTTTTGAAACCAGCCCAGCCAGGAAAATTGCAACCTTTGCTGTCCCCTTGCTTTCATATTTATTATCTGCCCATTAACTCATGTGCTATTTTTCCTTTGAACTAATTTTGCATATCAAATGTTTTATTGAAACCCAGTGAGATTAGATCTATTCTGCTTTTTTCCCCCCTCTATGAAATCAAGTGTTTTATCTCAGGTTTGTGACTATGGAATACTTGGCATCCTGCTTTGCTTTCCTTTTGCAGTTGCAAGCTCTTGCTGCTTGCTTCATCTCTGATGCATCTGGCTGAAGAACCAGCTGACTCAGTTTGCTAAATTCAGTTTAATTTTTTTTCCCCGATATTCTAGAAAAGGAGTTAAGTGCCAGGTAAGTGAGTTGGAATGCTTTGTTAATTGATCAGAGGAGTGCCAGTGCTAGGTAGAGTGAGGCACTGCTCACAGGGGTGAAAATTATTCCTTCCTGTCTACTAGAAAGCAACCAGGTTAACTTTTGGTAAACCAAAGAACTGTTGTGGTTTAATCTGCCTCCAGTTTGCTCCAGTGTCCAATCTGCTTTTGAAAATGTTTTTCTACTCTGCAGTCTTTTTTTCCCCTTCTTTTAGACCTGTCTAATTAATTTATCTTAATGAGTTTTTTAGCTATCTGTACCCCATTTAATGTTCTCCAGGTACATATTTACTATTTGATGCACTAGGTGTGTTTCAACTAATATAGTACTTTACCAGTAGCATGTAATATTTCTCTTTTAGAATCCGGGATAGAAATTATCCTTCTTTCAACTGGAGTACATTATTCTCTGAAATTTTTTTTCACTTCAAAAATCATAGTTCTGACTTTAGCTGGATAACCTACTCTTGCTTATATTCTTCACAGCATTGTTCTAGTCACAAACATGAAAACCATGAGAACCGTCAAGAGATATTGAAAAAGGAAACTGTATTGCAGCATAATGTACAAGGTAGAATTGCTTTCAGAATGACACTTTTTAATCTGAACAAGAAAAAAGTTTTCTAGAAAAAGTGAGTGGAGAATGTGGTAATAATAACCAAGGGAGTAAATGCAGCTTCACTTAAATGCTTGCCTTTCAAACAGACTTGAGAGATTTTGCGTGTTTGCATAGCCATGGCACAGGTTCACCACGGCCACATCCCTGAAGGAATTATCTGGTAATGGGAAAAGTCATCAATGTAGTGGCTTTAACCCTTCATCTGAGTACTCTGAACCCCCATCCAACTTCCAAAGGGTCGTACAGAACTGCTGGAAATGCTCCACCAACTAAGATGAAATTGAAGTAAATGCCAGAGATATTTAGAAAATATTTTATTTTCAAAATATTGAATTCTTTGCATGTGCCTCGTGGTTAAAACAAAATGGAAATTCAGATTAACAAGAATTCCCTGAAGCTGTAAGTCAGCATTTAAACTTTATCTCAAAATGCAGAATAGATAAAATCTAACAGAGTTTGGTGTATTTGGAGATACCTTGCCCACTTCTACTAGGATTTGTTTGTGTGGATCTCACTTAAAGTTTGTTGGTTTTTTGAGAAAAGCAAAAATGAGAAATATTCTTTGCAAGAAATCAAATCGATGCAAGAGTCTAGCAAGTTGTTTGTACCCTTTAGCTGGACATTGCCTTCATTTCATGAGTCAAAACTGGAAACTTTTTTTACCAAGAGGAAAGTTAAGAAAGTCCAAAGCCCTCAATTTTGAAAGGAAGTGGAGTTTATTTTATTTTTCTTGATAAAGCTTGAGAGACTCTTTCTCTAGAAAAAGCTTGAAAGAATCTTATCTTGACATCTCAGTGAATTTATACTGAATTTATACTGAATTTATACTTTACATTTTGGGGAGCAAAAAGCGTTTTCTTCTTTCCTTGCAGGTAAACAATATATTTTTTTTTTTTAATGGTAAATTTAAAATTTAGAAGTTTGGGGTAAGCTGTCTTCCTTTTTCCACATGAAATTCTCACATAGAAGATTCTCTCATCCATATGACAAAAGGTAAGATCATACCTCTACTATTTTATTTTTTCCCCATTCTGGGCTCCTCCCATATGTACAAAGGTTTTTTTCAAAATTAAGAAGTGATTTCATCTTAACACTTCTTTGTTTTAAGCAGGATGTGCCAGCTTGGAAGATCTCTGGTGACGGGAATCTTTGGAAAGTGCCTTTATATTAGCTTTCCAGACAATAAGCATTAATGAATTTTAATCTGTTCCTATTGTGCTTAAGAAACATATATTTAATTTATTTATATTCCAATGAAAGGCTTCACATGGAAGGAAATATGGAAGGTATTCAATGTTTTGGCATGTTGTTTGTTTTTTTACTCATCCATAGTCTGAATGATAGAATTAAATTACTTGAAGTTTCTTTAAGGGAAAGGTATTTTTTTCAGCTTCACAGAAACTTATGAGAAGTATGTTTTTTAATCTAATCTTTGATCAATACCAAACTAATTTTTCTATCTTCTAGAAAACAAATCCAGAAAAAAGAAACTCTTTAAAAAAAAATACATTTAAAAGGGAAGAGTGTTTATATATTTTTAAATACAGGTTTATATATTTTTTAAATACAGCTTTATAATAAAATTTGAAAAAAAAGAAGCCAATACAACTTACTTTAATCTGAAACAAAATTACTTTCAAATTGGCTTTATTATTATAATGCTTTACAGCAGTGGGTACTAAACCCCTTCCAGTCAGACCCTGCTTTGGTTAGACTAGTGATCCCCAAAACTAGAGTAAAGAAATGTATGGGACTCAAGAGCCTCTTGTAAGTAAATTTGGAGAACAACAATTAATTCTTCTGTTCCCAGGAAGAGTAACATTTTCCCTCCGTTTTCTCCACAACAAGCCTTAGAAAGGTTATACCTCAAGGAACTATAATATATCCTCTCTTGCTTTGTGTGGCATGCAAATTTTCCTCAGCCATGGAAAGCATAAACATTTATTCCCTTTTTGCCCATAACTCTCTGTCTGCTCGTCTTTGTCCTTGGTTTGTTCCTAGGCATTGTCCTCAATGAAGTCATTTAGACCAGAAACCTTAAACTTTGCCCAGCATTTAACCAAAGTTTGAGTTAATCCTAATTTGCCTTTACAGGTTCAGGGACAATCTTTATTCCATACAGGACTGCATAGCCCACTGCATACTAATACATTTCATAAAGCTTCTACACTTTCACCTAAGCACTGATAAATTATAACATCTGATGAAATGATGTATTTTTGTTGTTTTCTCTCAGTATATGTCGAGGAATTGAGACACAGAAATTGTCTGCTGTACTAAGGAAACTTGGATTACAACTGAGTGAGTTGTTTAATTAAGTGTATATATACTATCGAAAGCACAGGCCAAAGAAATGTGAATTTCTTGTCCTTCTTCCTTTTTATCTCATTTACCAAGTGATATCAAGGCAAGCTTCCTCTTCTTCATAACCTAACTTTTCCTAGTTTTGCATATGCTTCCACTGGTGCAGCTATAGGGTACTTCTGCTGACTCTGTGAGGGGAGGAAGAAACAAATGACAGCCATTAACTGAAAGCAACAGCAGCTTCTGGAGACCCTACCACTCACTGGTAGTTGCTCTGTGAAATATCTTCAAAACTTTAATTTCCATGATTGCTTCCTCTGTTGAACCATTCTTCAGGAATGAAATACTTGATTAAATTACCACATTTCTAATTTCTTAATTCAAAAACAGATTTCCCTTTACCATTGTGATGCCAAGCAAAAGTACAGGTTGTTCAGAAGAGGAAGGAATAAGCCCTGCATATTGCCCCATATTGCTGCCACACAGGGAAAAGGCAGTGAATGGCTTGTTTGTCCACTGTAAGGGGCAATGATGTCAAAAGGAATGTTTTCCTTCTTCACTTAAAAAAAATAAAAACAAACCAAAAAAAAAAGGAACAAATGGAAGATCATGTAGGGTCTTCAAAAGACACCATACCAAATATTTTTGATACAAAAATCTTTTTCTAGTCTCCTCTATGGGTCATACTGGTCTTTAGGAACCAGTATGAGTTATTTGAGTCCCTTGCTGTGTGATTGCAGAACTTGCATTTGCAGCAGAGGCTCATCAATGTCTGAGACCAGCAGGGCCTCTGCTCTTTCCTCGCTACTGTTGTTGGTTGCTTGGAAAGGCAAAGAGCTCACATCAGGGTTACAGACAGAAACACTAACACAGCAAAAGAAAAGCTGGACTAATGCACACTGAGAGGAAGGAGCATTAGTTCTTCCTTACAGAAAGTGAGAAAGGGAAAAGGTGGCTTTTCTCATCGTGGCCCAGATGAAGTCAAGACAAGAGCTTTCCTAATCTGAGGTGCAGGAAAAGGAGAGGAGTGGGAGAGTGGGCAAGACTAAGTGAAAACAGAATTAAGGGAAATCTTACTGTTTCCTGATGGGCCCCAGGAAACCACCCGTGTGGGATGCCATAGGAAATATGGGTCAGGAGAAGGTCAGGCTGCAGGAGAGACCATGGGCACAGAGCATCAAAACAGAACATTTCCATAGAGCATTTTGTCACAGAAATTGGCATTGTCCGAAGTTGAGCATATAATGCATGTTGGTACAGCTCAATACACCAAAGTATTTTAATCTGCACTAGACTATTTCCCAACCCTTGGAGTAGCAATATATTTTCATAGAAAATTATCATTTGTTTTAAAATAATTTTGAAAGGAAACTCCTTGCAATTAAAATGCTACATGCATTTGAGCAGGAAATTCCTTTCTTTAAATTATTTTTAAACTTTTCTTTTTTACTAGTCCATCATAATGTGTGCCTGGCATTACGTGACTGTATTATATGACTTAGATTGCAAGCAAGTCAACAAATAACAACTCTGCTTTTTCAGAGGTGAAGACACAATGTGACATTTATCTGAGGTGGTCACCTTGGAAGTCTAGTCAATATAAATCAGTACTGTTGAATAGATGGCTAAAATGGGTTGGATACTCGTACCCTATTTCTCTCCTTCGTATGAAAAGGTTTCCAGTTGATACACTCCATTTAGTGGTGGAAGAATACAATATTTAATCTGGTGAAACGTTTTTTTTCCTTTTAATTAGGATTGCTTTATGTTCCCAAAAGTTTAAGGTCTTCCCAAGTCAAACTTTGTGATACCAAAGCAGTTCTCATCCCATATTAATATAATACCAGATTAAAAGCACTCCTTGGTCTCTGAAACTACGCTGTGTCTTCCTGGGTGTCAGTGATGTGGTTTGATGCTACAGCACTGGTTTAAAGCCTGTTCTGCATCTTTCAGACTGAAATGTTCTCTCCATCCCAGGGCATGAGTTACCTTTTTTGCAGTTTGTGCTGAAAGTACTCATGTGTAGTGCTGCAGAGTTGAAAGTCAAGCCCTGTTTTTCCTGGGGAGCCTCACAATATTTGGTCCTGGCTGCCCTGTGAATCCAACGGCTGAGTTTGCTGCTCCTCTGCCTTGGGATAAAGTGCTTCCAAACAGCCTCTTCAATGAGTGTTAGCTTAGGTTTGACTGCAAAGCAATTTTGCTTTTCATAGTGTTTATATGTGTCCGTGTATCTTAGTGTTTACTAAGTTTACTTTATCTTAGTGTTTTGCTGAAAGCATTCATAACCACAGCATCTGCTGTTCATACATATATGTATGTGCATACACACACAAAAATAAATACTGTATTACTCTGATACAGTACAGATTCACTTTTCTTTTTTTTTTTTTAAAGTCATCCACAAATAGGAATGTACCAGGTTCTATTGTGAAATGATTTTAGGTTTACAGCATTCATGTAATGCTGTGGATAAAGGAAGAAATAATTGAGAACTACTGAACATTTTGTGCCTAATTCCTCTTTTTTAAACCTTTCTTATTGCACAAGTAACCACAGAGTATTTGCTGCCGCAGCTGTTTCTCATGCATGATGTAATTGTTTTATTAAGCATTATTTGTTTGCATAGATCAGATTTTGTTATGACTGTGAATGCTCATTAAATCGTGCCCAGTGCCACTCTGAGGCTGGGAGTTTCAAAAGTTCACGGCATTGGTTTAACTCCAAAGCAGTGACTTAAACGGAAAAGGCTCCCATTGGTTCCCTTGCCATGTTTGTAAACAGTTTATAGCACTGCCTGTAGACATAGATGGTTACATTAGCACTAAGGATAAGCCTAACTACCTAGTACAGTTAAAAAAAAATTAGACATGATAGAGAAATATCTCTGACTACTTGTGATAAATGAATAATTTAAAATCTAGCAAAATATTAACTTTAAGGTACAATACATTGTTCTTGCAAAACTTTTTTCTTCTTGACTGAGCAAATACAATTTGTCCACAACTTTGTGCAGTTTTAACATGGCTGGTGGTGTCAAGAATCATGCTAATTAAAATACACCACTTTCAAATGGCATTCAATTGCTCATTGCAGAGAAATCCTGATACCATGCTGCCACACTGTCAGGATTTGACAGTCACAGTATTTATAGGCTCTGAAGAAGAAAATGGGCCCAGGACACAGCAAATAATGCTATCTGTGTCTCTGTACTAATGCTTCTGGGCTGCAAAATAGTCACATATGCTCCCTTGAAATGCATTAGCATGGCTAGGGCACTTGTTAGTCAGCATTAGGAAGGCTGTCATGTGAATCTAATTTTGTTCAGATTGTAGGAAAATACCAATTTGCCTGTCAAGAGAGAACTTTAAAAATCTGTCAGAGGAAATGGATGAGGAAACACTATAATGTACACAAAGTACGTGTGAAAAGCCAGATCTTGACCTTTTACTCATCTGGGTTTTCTTCAGAGTGCAAGCAAAGGGTACCCAATGGTTTTCACAAGCAGTTAGCAGGAGTACTTTCTCACACAGCTCATGATTTCCTTGTGGAAGCCATGGCTGCAGCCAACGGCAGATTGTAAGCAGGATTGTAGAAGGCAGTGTGTGTGTTCTTGAACAACAAAAAATCCTACGTGATTAAATGTATCTGGGGAAATATTTTCATATCATTCAGACAACAAATCAAATTATACTGATTGCTTCTGTTGTGGATGGGTTATTCCATATCTGCTACTGATGGATACCTTGTATCATATTCTCTTAAGTTTTCTGCTCCCTTTCTAACTATAACAAACCTCCTTTTCATCTGACAGCAGTAGTGAAATGCAGTTGAAACTTGTCACGTTCGCTCTCCTACCCTCTCCTAGGAATTCCTTTTTCCGCTAACAAGTGAAAATACTTTTGGGAGCTGTTGTAGCTGTTGCTCCCAAGCTGCGAATAAAGTCTCTCGGATGAGGTATAAGTTTATTAATGGGGAAGAGCACTGTGTCTCCCCGGTTATGTGATGGGGTCACTTCTGGCTCCAGGCTGGAGTGAAGTTGCACTCACCCCAGGGCTCATCTGCAAAAATGGCAAGACCCATTCTCCAAAGTCTCTCTTACCTGTTACCTACAGAAGTAGGTATAGGATGAGCTAGGGTATGAGGCTCAAGAACTTTGACAGTGCTGTGTCTCTCCTTGCTGTGTGTTTGTTAGCAAGACAGGTCTAGAAAACCACAGCTAGAGAAACAAAAAATTGATTTTAATGATGTTTAAAAAAAGTTCATTAGGAAGTTTTCCATCTTTTGAGATTTTTATTCTGGTTTTTGGTCTACTTTCCTTTAACAGACAGATTTTTCTCCCTCTCCCTAGTGGTTTTTCATTCACAAACAGGAAAAACTCTTCCTGCTCATCATCTAACCTAGAAAGGTTTGAGAACTGGGCTTGTGCAAACCTCATGAAGTTCAACAAGGCCAAGTGAAAAGTCCTGCACCTGGGTCAAGACAATCCCAAGCACAAACACATGCTGGGCAGAGAATGAATTCAGACTAGACCTAGAGAGAAAGACTTGAGTATGTTTGTGGATGAAAAGATCAATATGACTCGGCAGTGTGCGCTTGCAGCCCAGAAAGCCAAACGTGTCCTGGGCTGCATCAAACACACCGTGGACAGCAGGGTGAGCGAGGTGATTCTGCCCCTCTGTTCTGCTCTTGTGGGACCCCACCTGGAGTGCTGCATCCAGCTCCAGAGCCCCCAACACAAGAAAAACATGAACCTGTTGGAAAAATCCAGAGGGTGAGTGATGAAGCTGATCCGAGGGCTGGAGCACCTTTCCCATGAACACAGACTAAGAAAGCTGGGGCTGTTCAGCCTGGGTAAGAGAAGGCTCCAGGGAGACCTTAGCTTCCAGTGCCCAAAGGGGGCTTACAGGAGAGCTGGAGGGGAACTTTTCACAAGGACATGTGGTGATGGGACAAGGGATAAGGCTTTAAGCTGCAAAAGGGCACGTTTGAATTAAGTATAAGGGAGGTATTCTTTACTGTGAGGGTAATGAAGCTCTGGAAAAAGTTGCCCAGAGAGGCTATGGACTCCCCAGGCCTGGGGGTGCTCAAGGCCAGCATAGATGGGGCTTGAAACAACATGATTTAGTGGAAAGTTCCCTACCCATGGCAGGGTGGTTAGAACAAGGTGATCTTTAATGGCCCTTCCAACACAAACCATGCTATGATTCTATGGTCTTTTAATTGACATAAGATATCCTATGTACTGACTGTGAACACCTTGGAGGTGTACTGAAAAGATTCAGTCTATTGCAGTACCTTTTATTTCAGCAGTCCTGCTAAGAATCTTTCACAATGTGGTGCAGCATGTGCTGAATGTTGAACTGTCACAAGTACATAGAATTATGAATGCAAATAATGATGCTTCACAAGGCTGGAAAACTTAAAAAAAAATGGCAGGCATTAAACTGATGCTGCTGTGTTGAGTGGGATGGACAAGTAAAGAAAAGCTTTGAAAAAAGATACCCTTTTACCTGTAGGCTTTTTGCTCTTTTTGGGCTCATGTTTTGTGTCACCACAATTTCTGTCAGTGGGTTCTCTAATCAAGGTGAGACTGATATGCTGGACCAACTACTTTTCAGGAGTTTCTCCACTTAATGAAATCCCTAAGTACAGTCAGATACCTGGATTCATCACTGATGTCCTACCTTAAAATGGTGTGGAAACTAGAAAACAGCCCTCTGGGAAATGCCGAGAAGCAAAATAGGGCTATGGAGTCCTTCAGGTTAATTTCTGCTGGGGCTTAGTACTCAGTACAAGAAAATTCTGCGTAAAAAATGAATAAATACTCTTGAGGAAAAATAGCTTACTTAAACCAAGAGCCATAGCACTTCTGAAATGAGAGCATGCTGATAAAGTGATGTTGCATTTCCTAGTGGGTTCACATGAATAACCAGTCAATCAATCATGACTGGTTGTTTTCTCAATTTCCAACGTATCTGACTTGAGTTCTTTACCCACAGAATACAATTTTCTATTTCTCTGTCTGATCCAATAACAACTTGTGTGATAGATGCATATTCTGCTTGGATAAAATGAAGGAGGGGAGAATTGCAGGAAGATATTTGAAATAAATTTTTTATAAAAGGTAGGAACCAGGACTATTCTGGCTAATTTCATAGTGACAGCTTTGTCAAAGAATTAAAGTCTAATAGTTTTAAAGGACACACTAGGAACCTTAAACGCTTGAGTCAGCACTGACCCACTTTTTAGTCTTGAATTTGTCATTCACTTTTCTTTGGCTTCACCATCATTCAGCAAACTAACTCTGCAAATGCATGAATGTAAACCTGTTCTTTTGCTCCATTTGGATTTTTAAGGGTTTTGTCTGGCTTAGTTTTTTCTTTGATGGGATGCATACTAGGATTACATATTCTTGATAGAAAAAAAATGCATTTGGTTTGGGGAATATTATGACTGAACTATTCTTCCAGTGTACTGAAAGCCTAAGTTTCTTGAACCTTTTTAATTTCTCTACCTCCCCAGTCTCCCTGATTTTTGTGAAAATATTGTGGACATTTGTCCTGTCTAAATACTTCTATGCCGTATGGGCTTCATTAATTTCTTCATAACTTGCTATCTATTATGAATTTTACTTTCATTTGTTTTCTTGGTTTCCATGATATCTCATCACTCCCAACTGTCTCTACTCCTTTGATCTGCATACTATGACTGGGCATATGACAACTATAGCTCAATGGAAACTTAACTGTCTAGAATGTGTCTCTCCTAATGGTCTGCCTGAATTTTGGTCTCTTTCCAGACCAGAGAAAATCTTTTGTCTTCTTTCAAGGCATTTCTTTTTTCTCATGCAAAGGTCCAACAGTTCCATTTCCTGCTCCTGAAGACACTTTCCAATGTACCCTGCTGCTACTTCTTATTTATGGAATATCTTCAGTCACTCCTGTTTAACTTCCTTTCTTCTCCATTAAACTAATGTAGAAAACCCAGCGTGTTTTCTCTCAAGTCAGCAGAACAGCCAATCTCACATTTTTGAACATCCAGAGGCTGTCTGAAGCTTCAAGTCTTACCCTGAAATCTTGAAAACAGGACATGATACCTACCCTAATCTTCCTTTTTTATTGTCATGGAGTTCTGTCCAGCAAACCTCTCTAGACGGTCCGTAATCCAGGAACTCCCTATGCAAGAATATTACACACACAAAATTGTAAATCACACTGGCAGCTTCTGCTTGCTTTTTTTGTTCTTTGCTGGAGCCTATCTAAAATAAGACCATTGAAATCAAATAAGTCATTTACTAACTTGAAATAAAAGAATCTGGCTTCAGAAAATTCAGACAGCTTTGTAACAAGTGTATGAAATAAACATGTCACACCCAGCGGGTTTTTTCCCTCCATCTTTTTTTTTTTTTTCAGATGTGGATTATGTGGCCATTATTTGGCTGCAATATCAGACTCAGAAGCCTCAGCTTTTTATCAATCAGGAAAACATGTGATATCTTTTTCTCTAGGCTTGGGCAGTCACTTTTTTTCCATGGTGTGAAATATTCTACAGTCCTTTTATTCTGGGCTGGTTAAAATCTGTCCTTTTCTAACAACACTGTTTTGTCTGTACTCCTACTCAGAGGTATTTCACTAGCTTATCTCCTTTTATTATTGTTTAAAGGGAGAAAGTGTTTCCAATTGCCAGCTGATAAAATAAGAAGTGAATGACAGCAACCTAAAATTTTATGAAAAAATTTGTTTTTTAAATTTAAATGTAGCTGGCATCACTTATCTTCATATAGCTTCTGCCTATGTGGAAAAATCTCTCTTTTTATAACAGCTTGTCAGCTGAATAATAGAATGGGGGGAGCCAACTTGAAAGACATGGCTGATTGGTGCAATTGAAAGGGGCTTTACAATTAGAGTTCTGGCAGAACACAAAAAAGAAATTGTCTGGCCATGAAGAACGGAGCCTACTTTAGAATTCCCTTTTCTCAGCCAGATAACATGCATCACTGTTCATGCATTCTCTTGACATTGAATAGAGGACTTCAGAACTACCACCCCAAATTATCCCTTACTGTTTGGTTCTATTTGTGATATTTGTTTGGGGGAGGAAAAAAAAAATCTCTATTACTGACTGTAATGGCATGTGGCTAAATTCCATTCCATTTATGCACTTAATCTCTTAAGCTTGTTTCCCCTCCTCCCCCCACCCCCCGATATTGCAACACACATTTTACTTTGATTAACTCTTTTTAGATTAGGGGGAAAAAAACCAAGATTCTTCTTATGCTCATCTCCACTCCCTTCCCTTCATTTTACTTCCTTTTCTTTCTCTCATTCCTCTTCCTCCCCCCCCCTCAATGGTTGTGTATGTGAATTAAAAGAGGAAGGAAGCCCTTGCAGGTGTGTTTTGGATTACAGTGATAGAACAATAGGGCAACCTTCAATTAACTCCATACCTATTCACAGGGAATATTTGTTCCCTTGTCTCCAGCATTATTTAATATTTGAAACGGTCTCCATCTACACAATGTACCTGGTGATGAGAACAGGTTTTCAATTCCATTTGAACTCTTCTATGCCACTCAATAATGTGCCAGGTTTTTTTTTATTTCTTAAATAATGATGCATATGAGTGTCTCTAGGCACAAAGGAATAACAGAATACATACAACAGTGAAGTATCTTTGACTGCTTTGAAGACAGTAGAGGGGGAGGGAGGGTAGATGTTGGTAGTGGCATGCATTTGACTCCTTCCTACATGTAAAATCAGCATGCTAAATATTTATTTTATATTTCCATGAGTCTTACAGATTTAAAAGCACCCCTGTCAAGGTAGCTTTCATAATTTGTACACTATATGTTTTAAATTGCTGTTATATATAACAGCCACTGAAAGCTTAACAGTGACATTTCTTTCTGACTGAAATACTTGCTGTTTGTAGTTACAGAGCTGCTCATTAGGGCTATTTTTATCCTTTCTTTTAAAGAAGTACAGGAGAATGTGAAGTTCCCAAATCCAGGCAGTAGATGAAGAAGGGGAAGGGAAGAGTCAGCCTCAGTTCTGTTCTCTGTTGTTATCTGTTTACCATAACCAAATCTATTTTATTCAGAAAATTCCTATTCCAATACAGTGGTTTTGTTTGGTTTTGTTTTGGTTGTTTATTTAAGGAGAAAAATCATGGATTATCCTGGCAAAAATCAGTGTCTTTGTTGAAGGAAATATCACAAATTTATGAGGAACATCTATATTTGGGGAAAAGGGAAAAAATATTTAAAGATTGGGGGGTGGGGGGGGAAGGCAGGTGATGAAAAAGAAAAATTTTCACATGAGAGAAAGAGAGTACATTTTTTTAAACAGTTCTCCTCATGAATTCTCATTACTTGCTGCAGCCCTTTAAGAGAGTGTGAGATGGCTGGAATTGTTGGCTACGTTCCCTGATCCTAACATTTCCTATGCAGCAAAGATTTGAGAGAGGTTTACCAGTACTTGAATATTCAGATTATGCTATGGATCTTTTGTGGAAAGCCTTAAAGCTTTAGCATAATTTGAGGACAAGTCTGCATTTTGAATCAGATTCATCTTTTACAGTTTTGAACGAGTGACAACATGATTTATCTGACAAGAGCCTCACAGAGAAAAGTATCTTATTATGGATGTGACTTAGCCTTGCTCCAGTGTCATGTTGAAGGCTTTCCCAATAAACATGGCTATATATGAGTTAATAAATGAGAAAAAAAAAAATTTCAACTGGGAAGACAAAGGTGACACAAGTATTTGCTACACAGCTTATTTTTACTTGTGCTGTTGCCTCAGGTCCTGGTGTGGCTCACCTGAGGTAACCTGCAGGGTCATCTATTCTTGTATAGACTTTGGTTTTACATTTCTTTCACAATAGATGAAGTCAGTCTGAGACCAACTTCTAGGCCAGCTAAAAAGATGTACCTTTAATTACCTGGTGGCAGCATTCTTTACTGTGTCAGCTTTATGTTTGTTGAACCCAAAATAGCTCTGTACCAGACTTTCAAAAGTTTGATCCCAGGAGGTTTACTCTAAGGACGGGATATTCACTCTTCTCTCCCCCCTCCTTACTCCTTGGAATCTAGGTCAGCCCAAAGTGACAGAAATGCAGGCAACTGGAATTGCTACTCATTTTGCAAACTTGGGCTGGAGTGTGTAATGAAGGATGATTGTGCTACCTGGAGTGAGCAAGGGAATTTATCTCGGTGATATGTTATTCTCCTTGGTGCACAGCTCAGATTCCTTTGACTCACTTCAAATTCTGAGTGCTTCCTATTGCTCTGTGCACTATCACTGGGCTGCCTTCACCTTTTCAAGCATGTTTTCTTAATGCAATAGTCTTGTAAAAAAACTATCCCCCGTGAAATGGAGAAGCAGGAACGTACAATAACAAGTGAAAATCCAAAGGCAAGTCTAAATCTTCATTCAAACTCACCATGAAAGTGACCTTTGCTCTGATCTGGAAGTCCGTGTCTCTTATCTACAAATGGTATTTCTCTGAAGGATGAGGGTGCTGTTTAACTATATAAAGGTTTTCACTTAACAGTACTACTTTTATGCTAGAGCTCACAGCAAACTTCAATCTTTCTGCAAAGCTTTAAATCCTTTCCCTCCCATGTAAATTTCTTCACAATTTAAGCTTCCTTCCACAGGCAGAATTCATTTTTCTCTGTTTGTGAATCAGAAATAGTATTTCAGAGACCTTCAGAGGTCAGTTATTCCATTTTCTCTACCAGCTCAAGCTCAGCTCCTGACAGTCTTCAGGCTTTTAAAGAACATCAAAAAATGAAGATACTGTAGTTTTCTTAAGAAATATATTTATAAAACTATCCTTAAAATGATAAAGTAGGTTTTTTATGTTATTCCAAATCACTGCTGTTGCAGTTGACTTCTGTGAGGTGGTACCTCCTCAGCCACATTGCTCTTGGGTCTGCATATGGGACTTGCAAGAATAAGACCACTTGTCCTTTTCATCTCCATGGACAATCCCCTCTGAAGCTTCAATGGGTAGTCAGTTATGTGTCAAGGCTGCTAATGTGTTTACTTCTGTCAGTTTGGGCAGAAGCATCAGGCTAAGGCACTAGTTTGATGAATGGGAGTATCAAACCAGGTACAGTGAAGTTGGACTTTCTCCCTCCTGCTAATGTTTTGTGCCCAGCTTCAGCTGAGGAGCTGTTTACATTTTCATTCTTGGAAGGTGAATGAAGTAATTCTGTGTCAACAAAAATATTAATTTGGCATACTTATGAGCAGAGGCTTTAGATTTGGGGCAAAACCTTTTTTTTTTTTGTGTGTCCACAAAAAAACCCACTTTGTTACCATAATGCAAATAACTGTTCTTTATCATCATAATCAAAGGAAGTAAGATTCTTATTTTCTCTGAAATAATTTATACTTCTGTGTTCCAGGCACGGAGCAGTTTCCAATAAATAATTTAGGCTATTTGTGTATTCTCCAAGTTTTGATCTCCTCTTCACAGATTCCTCTTCAACATCTTTGTGAAAGTTGTCAGGTTTTCTTATATTAGACAGAGAGTGAGTCAGACAATTGATCATATGAACATTAAGAGAAGTGGAAGGAAAGAATGGAAGCTCTCCCTCATTATTTTAATTTCTCACTAAAAAACCCTTCTCAATTCTGTTTATATATATAACACAAGTGTTACATCTGGGTATATTAATACTGATTATAGTCTGAACTGTTTAAGGAATCTCGACCCAAAGTAGAACTTTGTCTGTCATTAATTTGAGTTACTGCCACTTGTGTCAGCACTATTTAAAAGGAATCAATGAAGGTTTCTGAAGAAAAAGCCTTGTCATCTACTCCCAAATGGACTAAATTAATTAAACTGTTGGAGCCAAATCTATGACATGTCTTATATATTGTTACTTTTATGGATTTGCTGCTGACATTGATTGGATTGAGAGGATGAGCTTTTCTAATAGGACAAAAAGGAGATTTGCTAAGGGTTTTTTTTCTGTTTGATTTTAAATGTATTTGTACAAATTGACATTAAGGACATAAACAATAGGGCTGTCCTAGCTAAGCATGTGAAGACTTTCACACCTCCAGAAGAAAGGTGGGAGAAGATTTTTTTAAAAATTTCTTTATTTTTCTTTAATATAACCATTCCCAAAACCAAAATGTGTGGAGACAACTCCTTCAAGAAGTGTGTTAATGTGCTGAGAAATCATACCCCTTTTTGACTGACAATGTGCTCACAGACACAACCTTTCCTCCTGCAAGGGACTGTAGAAAAAGTATACAGGAGAGGAGGAACCATTGACTCTGTAAGTGTCACAGTTAATAGAGAGGAAAAATATCCATTAGCTTAAGCTAACCTGCATTGTAAAGCTTTAGGAAGAGATACACAAAGGCTAAGGTTAGTCAGTGAAGTTAATCTCCCTAGGCTTCTTTCCATAATAAGTAGAGATAAGAGTAGACTGGGCTGTTGCCTGGATGAGTTTGAGCCAGCCTCACTCCCTGAGCGCCCCGCTGCAGAGCAATTTCTTACCTTGGCAGTGTGGGAGGGAGGCGCCAGTGATGCCTTGTGAAGGCTGACCTAGAACAGAGGTTAGACAGAGTTAAAGAATAAAGTAGGGATTTATTAAAAGGCCTCAATGGGTACGCCTTGGGCACTACAAGAGCCCAGCCAGGGCTACACTCAAGATGAACCCAAAATTATCACAGAATGGACGACCGGTCACAGGGTCTCACTCACTTCTATAAGTTCTAGTCCATTTGTACATTGGAGTTAATTGTCCAGTTATAGCTTTACCTTATGAAGTTCCATCCTTCTTGTTTTTCTCTCTTCAGTCCACCATCGTTTATGCTCTTGGGCCTGAAATTTATATAATTTGTCCTTGGTCCTCAGCTAGCGAAGGAATTGTTTTGTCTACCTACTCTGTGAAGAGAGCTTATTATCCCCTAATATGAAGCTCAAAACTACACACTAAAGCAGTACAGAATCTGAAAAATATAAAAGTTAAAACCTGAGGCATCACCAGAGACCCTAACTATGCTGAGAACACACCCATGGATTCCTCTGGCAGGGCTAAATTATCCTGCAGCTGATCCAGGTTTAGGCATCGGCCAGGTTGCCATCCAATGCCTTATGTGAAGAGAAACAATCATCTTTGGTGACATTGCAGCTGCACAGTGGCAAAAGATGAAACAAAGACCTCCCAGACTCGGGGGGCTCTCATTCCCCCTTGGGTAGGAAGGCTCATGGTGGCCCTCTTCTTGCCTTCACAGCGCCTGAGCCTTCTCAGGCACAGGGCCAAGCTGGTGGCCCAGGTGTGCTCCAGTCAGCCACTTACCTTCACTCTTGTGTGGGCTGTGGAGTTCAAGTGGCAAGAGGGACCAGAGGCTGGCTGATTGAAGTGCAAGTATTTCCATTATTCTTGCAAAACCATTAACTGTTTCTAAGTTATAGGCAGTGGCAACCATTTGGCAGGCATCCAAAAACATAGGCCTAAATCTCATGTCTGCACAGATCATAGTGGAGTAGGATCTTGGCCTGTGATTCAGGCACTTAGGCAATGCAAACAAATAAAAAAAAATTAATAGGGATTAATAATTGACTATATGAGAGACTTTGGATTGTATTCCAATTTACAGTAAAGATTAGGCTTAATAAAAGTGCCCTGGATTGCACCAAGATGCTGTAGCTTAACCAAAAGGAGACTTCTAGCCTCCTGTACAATTGTCCCAATATACTTGCTGAAAATGCTTTTTTTCCCTGTGACTTTTTTCAGGAAAAAAGAATATTCGCAGCCATGGAATGTCTTGCTAAAGATAACAGGAAAGAAGAAAAGAAGAAAAATGAAAAAGAATGTAAACGTCCACTTTAATTATTTCCATATCTTTCGACTAGATAGGTTTGCACAGTTAATTGCAAAAATGATTAAGACAAATGCTATTAGTCGCCATTTAAATCCTTTTTAGAACAGGAGAAATGTTGATAACAGGAACAAGCTTATCCCAGGCCAATGCATTTTACCAATAATAGATTTACTGACTAGAAGGTAAATGAAGGAGACAAAAAATTGAAGAGCTGTTAGAGAGTGGAGTCAAATAAGTTCTCCCAACACTTAGAAGAAATGGGAGAGAAAAACATAGGTTGAGGTTTCCTGTTTTTTGACCTCTTTTTTACAGAGAATGAGTTGTATCTGGAGGAAATATTTAGTTATTTTCTAATACATCATTTTCAGATGAAAGTGTGTTAATAAAGCAGTGGCATCAGCGCAGGCATCCAGGAAAAGAGTAAAGGAGAAGATCTCAGTTCTCAGTTTGGAGAGGACAGAGGAATGGTTTTTCCTGATGCAGATTCTCCTGTTGCCCATGGCATGAAACAGTGCTCCTGTTAATTTCCTTTTGTGGCTCATTGTACAGTGACCCTCAGCCCAGGGGGTTTTACCAACACAAAATGTCAAGTTGTTCAGAGATAGATTATCATTGCTGGTATTGAAGCTGTGATATCATAGCAGGAAGGGAAAGGCGTTGCTTTTCTGAAAAGCTCTGGGTGGATGCTTCTCTGGAATGTGGTTCAGAGTCTTTTAGCTGAAATCTTATCCAGAAGGGGAAGACTCCAAAACTTTTCTTCAGGATCTGGCCTGAGTGACCAAAGGCCAGAGTACAAGCTATGGTGTCTCCCTGAAGTTATTTACTATTTCAGCATCTGTTTCTTTGTCTATTTTCTCTCTTTCTACTATGAATGGGTTGGTATCTATCCAGAGAATGTTTTTAAGTGGCTTTTTTCAGACTTGCCAGATGTAATTTGGTCATGTTGATTTTCTCCCTAAGGCCAATTGTAAATTGAATTATAACAAGAAAAAAGACATTTGTAATGTTGTCAATACAGTAGGAACATGCTTAGGTTTTCAATTTTGGTGAGTTTTTTCTGGTTGTTTTAACGGGTTGAAAATTTCTTTGTTGATATTCACTGCTGTAAAAACTGACTTAAATGGACCCATAAGCTGCAGAGGTTTTATGCTGGCTTTCCAACAACAGGTCCATGTCATTCAAAGCACTAAAGGAATCAGAGAATAATATAAAAATTCAAACATTTATTGAGTGTTTGTGTGGCTGATATGGAATAATAAGTAGATTTTATTTTCCCTTCTTTTAAGAATCATGGACTGTGACTAGGGTTGGGTTTCTTTTAATTAATGTTTATGGCTTTTGGCATTTTCTAAGTAGATCAATAACATCATGCAGCTTTTAACGTTATTTCTGGGAAAGCTGCTGACACTTTCAGGACATTCCAAGGGAGGAGTTTGTGCATGACCAGGTTGTTTGTCCATTCAGTGTGAATTCAGAGGGATGAAAAACAAGACAAACTTGACATTTTTTAAGACTATTGTGCTGTTTGTCTCATAGAGAAAATAAGGCTGACATTTTAAAGCATGCAATGAATGGTATGTAAGTAATGCTGTGCCACTGATTTGCTGTGCAATCAGCCAAAGTGATCTGTTTGATTTTACAGAAAACTATTTCTAGAGACATGGGCAAGGCATGATAAAATATTCTCAAGCAAGCTAATAGGCTTTCATGTATGGATTAGAGATATTAGGGAAGTTTTTGTAGGGTTGTTAACTCTCTTTCTTCCTTGGTCCTAGACTGCCAGCTTAGGAAGACTATGAACAAGTGTGAGAAAAGCTTCTTTATATTCTGCCTGAGTATCTAATGTCCTTCCCTGGGAAGGAAGGGGAATGGGAGCTGAAATTCCTGAAACAGCCAGCAGTGTGAGACTCAGGGCCCTTCTCACAACTGAATGCATCTCCTTTTTTCTGTAAGAATACTAGATCCAGTAAGAAATATTAAAAACCTCCAGTAGTGACTAATCCAGATTAATGCCTCAAACACAAATGAAAGATTTTTATGGCAAATTTTGGCTTTGCTGTGTCAGAGAAGGGTTAAGGAAATAGAGAATTTTTTTACTGTTTTCCATCTCATGTAAATTGTCCTCATGACAGCTTGTCATAGATATTCCCACTACACTTACTTTTGCTAGGCAGTTGTAATGTTTTTAATTCTGCTCCTTTTCAATTTTTCTCCTTTTTGTCCTGGCATGGTCTTTGTCCTGAGTGGAAGAAAGAGAAAGAAGTAGAAACTGTACCACCTGTCTTACTTAGAGTACCCTTCTGTCCCCTTTGTTTAACCTCTGGAAAATAGTGCATTTTCCCTGGGAAATCCACTGGTGCTGGCATTTCCAGGCTTGGAACTGTGTGTCCTTGGGGATGCTCTTCCAGAAGTGAATTTCATTGCACATGATATAAGAACTGCTCTGAGAAGCAGTCCAGCCACAACCCTCAACCCTTCCTACTGCAGCCTGAATTCTCAGCTTTGAGTAACCCCCCCATTCACTCCACACCATGCAATTGTAGGATCATAACTCTTCACTCTCACTCTGAGAGTCACTGACGTATCTGAGAATGAAAATATTTGTTAAAATACTCCCAGATGCAATTATTTTTTATGATTAGAGGTGGGGTGTTAGGAGGCATTACCAGCTTCTTCCTTCCAAGCAGAGCTTTGTTTGTGAGCAAGAGTGTGAATGGGTTTGGATTCCAAACTTTTGCCCACACGCATGGGGAATCTTAATTAAGGAGTATGCTGCCAGCCTCTATACGTTTAATTTTCCTAAACATAATCCAGAAAAATCTAGTAGGTTTATAAAGATTACCATGCCATTAAATCATAATAGTAGAACAGAGTTTTTACTGAACCAGAAAACAAGCAAATGAATAGAGGCAGAGAGATGACAGCCTGCTGTGAAACCAATGGATACAAATTGGTTTCCTCTAGTCACATTTGCCTTTAACTGCTTTAGATTCTCAGCAGCTTTTCATTAAGAATCTCCATGTGCCCTTTTAAAGAAGAAAGTGCATGACTCCTTTATTTTTGGAAATGCAGGTACAATGAGCATAATATCAGCTTGAGATTGGTAAATTAGTAGACTTTTATTTAATGTCTTTTGGGCACTAGTTTCTCTACAGGGCTATGTGGTTTCCAACTACATATGAATAAGTTACACAGTTATTTTTGTGGTATTTATGCAACTTGTGATTAGGGCTAGTGTAATGGCATTTAAAATACTTTATAAGCTGTGGTTTGTTTTGGGTTTGTCCCCATTTTTTGTTTCATTATATAAAAACATCCCCAAGAAATACCTGCTTCAATAAAATGAAATAATTCCTGAAAGTGTTATTGTCTGAATGAGTATTTTTCTCTTGGGTTGTCAAAATACTCAGAGTATACAGCTTGAAATATTCCTATGTTTAGGCATATGAACTTGCATGGTTTTAAAATTTCCTTGGTTCATACTTTTATTTTTTAAATCAGCTTTTTTCTGTTGTCTTTTTCATAGAGCAAAAATAATTTTCTGATAAACATCAAGAACTTGCTTTTTCATTAGGAATCAAATACTATATTTAAAAACATGTCTAATAAACATCATCACTGATACTTGCTGCCTACAATTTGGATCTGGTCCAATTATTGTTCACTGCTATTCAAGGAAGTGGTAATGGGAAGAGTTTTCAGCACAGAACCACAAAATGCAGTAATCCTGTTTTGCTGGAAATAGCTGTTACTCACAGATTTCCCCAAACTCTGAGGTTAATTTTTGGTTAAAGAGCCTCAGACTTAGTAGCTTACCTAAATAAACTAATTCCGATGTTGCTGAAATTGGACAGTAATACTCAGAAGTGAATCTTTCATCCTTAGCAGGATTTATGGTATGGAAATTGCTGAACACTTCATAGTGTGCTAGTTTGTGACCTGGGGTTCAGAAGTACAAAGGAATTACAGAGATATATGATAATACAGGACAATAGTTTAATTTCTGAGGTTGTCTGAGAAGCTATAAAGTTAATATCTCATTTCTTCTTCCACCACCTACTAACCCACAAGATCAAAGTGGGTCATGTAGTCCTGGAAATAAGGAATTGCCTAATAGCTATGGACTTCATTCCCTGAATTATCTCTACAGGAGAATAAGGCTTGAAGAGATAACGACATATGTGATAGATCAGACACAGTTCTAGCTCCTAGTTTGGGCAATTAGGCAAGACCTGAGCTAAGCACAGAACTCTCATCACTTTCAGCTACAGGGGTGACCTACTTTCTCTGTATTGATTCAAGTCCTGAAATTCAATATTCTGTATGAACAGAATTCATGTAGAATTTGAAATGTTTTCTCCCAGAACTCCAGCTGATGTACGTCTATCTGGGTAGATCTGCTAGAGGAAGCAGCACTTTGAATCTGACCATGTATCTTCATCTCAGCACCTGGTATTGTGAAAGTGTGTTTAACTTAATAAGCAAGCCTTTGTGTCAAGTTTCACTCACCTGTATGGATTTCAAGGTGTTTTGGAGCCCAGCCATATCAGTCAGCCCAATAAAGAAAGGAAACTCAATTCAGGGGACATTTTACAGCATGGTGCCTAAACACTTTGAGAGCTTATCCAAAAGCACAATAAGTTGATCCCTGTTCGGGTGTATATTTGCCTGGACTTATCACTACTGTAATTTGAACCAACATCATCAGCAATTTTCTGCAGCTGCTCTAGCTCGACAGAAACCCAGGACTGTCACTGAGATTTTACAGTAGAGCTGCTCTAGAGATCTTAATGCTTCCCTGTATTAAGATCCTTGTTATCTCTGTTAACTTTTATTTACCCCACATGTCATAATGCCCTCCGCCAGGCTAACAGTGCGAAGGACATTCGGAGCCCACAATGCTCTTTTGTAGTCTTGCCTGGTAGGAACGTCAGGGCAAATCTTCAAAAGCAATGTTCAAAAGAGAGGCTGCTAAAGAAGCCTGAGAAATGCAAATCCTATTTAAATAAGGAAATGATGTTCTTCAGTGATCTCAATAAGACCAGCTTGAGCAAGCCAGGAATGCAAACGAAATCAAAAGACGTACAGTCTGGCTTGACTGGCAATAATACTGTATGTGTCGTGGAGAAACTGTAAATGACAAAGAATCAGAATGCCTCAAAGTTTTGACGTGAAAGGGACCAGCAGGGTGCGATTTCATTGAGAATATCATTGGTTCTGGGCCACTGAGAGTATTTAGGAAATGAACCATCCTGCCAGAAAGGTTTGTGAGTACAAGCAAAGCAAAGTCAGAAGGGAAAAAACAATCCCTGGCATTTAAGCTTATACAGCTACTGTATAAACTGAACTCATTATGCCATGATAGGGTTTTTTTTTGTTGGGGCTTTTTTTAGGTTTTTTTTCCAAAATGTCTCTCTCTCTCATTCAGAATAGTCCTTTGAGGGCTGCTGCTGTATTTATCCAGGCTACTGGGCCAGATGCATGAATTCCAACTCCCTCATCAAGAGTGCATAAAACACTGAATGAGAATGGGAGGAGCCAATCAAATAATGTGGGCAGAGCTGGAATTCATCCTAATTTGCTACATACCCTTGCCTAATTAATGAAGAAAGAATGGCAGAGGATCAATTGGTACAAGAGGATACCAGTGAAATGGATTAATATCTGTGAGGCAGTTTCTGCATTAATAATCCAAACACCAACAATTACAATTCCTACTGTTTATTATCTTTCACTATCTATTATATCTATTATAGTTGTACCCATTTCTGAATCAAAGGCCTCATTGTGCTAGGCAGCATACCCATACGGATCAAAGCAGCAGATCCCACCCAGACATTTTGATTTCCTGTAACATGCACTAAACACAGCAACTGAGCAAAACAGACACCATTGGTTTTGATATACAAGGGCTAAAGGCTTCTTTCACTTGTAATAAAAATGTTGTTACACACCATTACATGGGTATATAGTAATTGAAAAAGACAGCATATTAAGCCATATTTCACTACCCTGTTGGTAACAATTTCTGATGATGTATTACACTCCTTAAAGTCATGTACTGGTCTAGTTTGGGGAAGGAAAAATTGTATCAGAGTAACAATCTCGGTCATTATTTTTTCATAATGTTTTGGTGGCACTGATCAAAATAAAGTTTGTACACTGTTTCAGTATCATTCTTGTACAAACACTTTAGCAGGAAAGGTGTTTCTTTTGCCTAATTGAGAAAAATGCAGGAGAAACTTAAAAGATAATGAGATGCATTAGAATTTCAAAGTCTCCATCTGTATAGATCTTAAATAATAAGTGGAATATCTCATTAATGGCTATTTGAAATTCTAATAGAGTTCCAAACTGAAAAAAAAATATTAGTAACAAAGTCCTGGAAGCCTATCAATTTTCATCAACTGCGGTCCTGCTTCATGTTCATTGTCTTGATGGCATATTCAAAACAGAAAGCAGAAATATTCTGCACACTAATTTTAAAATATTTGATGACAAATATGCTGGTTTTCAACATGCCATAATGCAGTTATGCCCATTATGGAGGCATTCTGATTATTATAAGTATCTTTAAAAAGATGTGTATCAATTTATTCTAACAGTAAATCCTAGATTTACTAAGATCTTCACAAGATCAATTGTGCAGCTTTCTAAGAGGAACGAGTTTTAAAGAGTTGATATCTCATACAGTGCCTGCAAAGATTAGAATAGCTTACCAGTGTACATCAAAGATTTATCCACCTTAAGCTCCTACAAGAGAAGTTATTTTTTTCACACTTGCACATGCTGTGCATGCATAAGTGAGTAATGTTAAGCTGAGATGAAGGGGAGGTGAGGTATATCTGATGCCAGCAAAGACAATATACAGATGAGTAAAAGCTATTTTGTAGCTTCTAGCTGCCATTTTCACAGTTAACAAATGTAGGTGGAAACATTTCTGGCTTAATGCAGGAATATCTTTTTGGCTTTTTTATCTGTCTGCTCTCCTTGTTCACCTTAATGTAAAAATGATTGCAGGATTAGGTGACATCCTCTTTTAGATGAAAATAAGAAAATCTATAAATTAATTTTTTTGTCACTTATTTCATTGTGAAGGGATTTACATTAAATTCATGTTAACAAAAAATATTTAAAGCGTTTTTGAGCACAGGGTATTTAGTATTAAATCAGTGATAGATTCATGGACAACTGCTAAACTTGAGTAAACGGGGGACTTTCTCACTTTGGGAAAGAAATGCTGCTTCTAAAGAGAAATACACTGCTGACAGCAGAGTTCACAGAATATCTTGAGGTCAATGAGACCCATCAAGATCTTCGAGTCCAGCTCCTGACCCAGCACAGGACAACCCAAGATCCCACCGTGTCCCTCAGAGTGTTGTCCAAACACTCCCCGAACTCTGGCAGGCTTGCTGCCAGACCACTTAGTTGATCCTTCCTGTGTTTTAGTAGGTCTCTCTTCATGATGAAGATTTTCACAAACCTCTTATAAATGGAAGGATTCCAGATTAATCCAGTGAGGTAGGGCTGCACCCCAAAGAAGTCTCAGTGCCTAGGTAGTTCCAGAGCTGATTTTATCACCTGGGAAGTGTTTTTTTTCATTAAGGCACCTGAGCTACCCTCTCCTATGGAGGACATTTTTTGTGCTCAGCCCTCAGACAAAGGATTTCAAGGTCAGGCATTTTTCACAATAAAGTTCAATATGATGTACTGGCAGTGCCATTCTTATTGTGCTGTGAGACAATAGAAATTACAGTTCCAGGTGTCTCCATCAGAAAAATCAAGCATAACTGAGCACTTGACTGTTTTTTGCTCAGTTTCTCTGAATCAAGTCTTTATTTAACCCCTTTGAAAAACAGCTTGATATCTATGGTATAAATAATGCATCCAAAATATTTTCTGAATTCACCATTCATTGCATTTAAACTCTGGGTTACATTTTGATCGTACAGCTTTTCTGTACCCAGAAAACCCAGAAATATACTAAAGCTCACTCCTGCATGTGTTATGGAAAAAAAATGATTGTTGATAGCTGTGTTAATAGTAGGCAACAGCTACTGCTACAGCCTGTTTGCAGATTTTAGCATTGTTGGTAGGCATTAAGTTAATGGAAGTCATGGTGAAGTGTTGGCCTCTGATTTGCCACAGGACCTGATGAAACAGGTTTTTAGATAAAGGCAGCATCAGAAACCAGGGTGAGAGTGGAGGAGGAAGGACTGTATTTTAGAAATTAGGCATTAATTTCTGGAAAAAGACAATTTTAAATAATCAACCAAGCACAGCTGTAGAAACAGTGTCTCCAATATTAAAACGACTTAATCAGAAAGAAAATAATTCTTAATACATTTTTTTTAAAAGCTGAGGGCAAATTGGAACCAATACTGTTGTGAATCAACCACATATCACTAATATGTGAGGAAAGAAAAATGTTGTTCAATTCAAGTTTCAAGATGATTTACTACAACTAAGCTAATGAAAGTCTATGTAAGCAGAAGTCTCATCTTCCATCCTTTCATCCTCAGACCTAAAAACTCACCAATATTCTATACTGAGACAAGGATTCAAACATTATTTTCTTATTTTTGTTGTTAACCACTTCGTGTCAGCACTAGAATTAGTTATTAGTGATAACTTGGGTAGTAATAGGGTTTTGTACATCCTACTGATTTCTTAGGATAGCAGGGAATGTATTAGTTTTTGTAGAGTTTGCTTTCCATCTTCTAGAGATGGTAAGGTATTGAGCTTCCTAGCTAGATGTCAGACATTGTGCTTAAACACACACCTGACTTTTACTCATGGCTCTCATTGTGTCTCTCAAGGCTGTGGGAGAAGGCAGTCTTTGAATATAACACACTCTTGTAAAACTAAGAAAAAAATCTGCATATATAATAAAATTTATTTTCATGTTTTAATACACAGAGGTACATCAATACCTCAGAATTTTTCAGACTGCCCAGTGTCAAACTTAACGTATTGAATAAACACTTGATTTTATTTCAGTCAATAAATGGCTTAAAAGGTATTGTCACTGGTCTTTGGATGAGTAGGTGTTAAATGCTGGAAGTATATTGTAGATGGTAACACAGGTGAGTTGAAAACTAGCAGTTATTATCTGATACTTTCTTAAGTAAATAAGCTGATACTTACTTTTGCTTAAAAGTTATCTATTTACCTATTCATCCCTGGAAAACTGCACACTAAATTATTTGTAGAATAGAAACCATAATGAAGAAATTCAAAGATAGAAGAAATAGACTGATTATTTTAATGCCTCCTGGCAACGTAAGAACATGACTAGAGACTAAGACATAACAACCCACCAAAATTTTTTTTTGTATGAATATTAAAAGAAAAGCACCAACTATACTGTGAGATTTTCAAAGACATTATACCAATTAAACCTTAAAAAACATTTTCTTGTGTCATAGATAATATCACAGAAGGAGAAAGCAGCTAATGCTACACTCAAACACCTTACATTGTCTTTGTTATGCAGTCTGTGTCCAAGACCATCCAGACTCAAGATCACAACAATTAATGACACTTGCTTATTCCTGTGATTTCCTGCTGATAATTGTGGCACTCTCAAAAATAAACAATACCATTCAGCAGGATTTTAATTGAACTGGCTGCAGTACAGAGCTGGAAGATATTCTCCAGGGAAGAAGTACGCATGGCTCTAAGTGAGAAAAGGCCAGAGACTCTTGCACCAAGATTCTGCACAGCCACAATAAAAACCTTCTCTATAACAATGCAACTGACTTTTCATAGAGAAACCCACCATCCCACTACCTTTTCAGCAGCCTGTGCTTTCTTCACTTAGCAAGCATTGTCTCTCCTTCCCTTCATTCCTCATCCCTCATGCCTCTCAGTTGGCTTTCACCTTTCAGACGCACAGCAGCGTTTGCAGATGTGCCCTTCATATGTCAGACTGTGTTCATTTTGGGAAGTAACCCAGCATTCTCCTGAGTTCAACTGCAGAAATGCAGGAATTCATTAAAAAACAAAAACAAAGACCTGAGAGTGAAAAGAAAGTGTTCTTTCTTCCTGCCTTCTGTTTCTTTTCCTTTTTCTCAATTTTTTAACTATCAACAGGATTCTATAATTATTTATCATAAAATAGCTTAAATGAAGAACAATACATACTGTTTTAATAATGTTTAATTTAGTCCGACTTAACCTTTTTGAAAGGGTTTTTTGCTGCACAGGACATAAAAACAGATCATATTCAAATGAAGGACCAAAAAAACTACAACCTACCACATTAAAAATTCACTTTATAACTATCACGAAGTCAGATGGTTTAGTCTTGATATCTTGGCACCTTTCTGCTCATTTATATTCCTCACTCCCCTACTCAAAACCTTTTGTAATTGCTGGTATCTTTTTTCTTATCAGGGTAGAAGGTTCATTTGTAAAATCCTCACACATGGGAGGAGTGAGCAGAATATCAGAGCGTGAGCCTGCATGTCTGCATTGGAATCAGAGGCGTACAGTGAAGTTTTGACTGCGTTGCTTTTATAGAGTACATTTGAAAGAGTTCAGCAGGAAAATACTAATTATCATGATGACCCATAAATAACATCAAGCTTAGGATTTCTGTGTTAAAAAAAAGCTGCTGCGTGTAACACTGAGAGCATCTGGCGCCCTGAGTGGTCTGGGCTACCCTGTGCAGTGATCTAAAGCACAGTGAGAATCAGGTGGAAGGGTTTATGTGCTACTGGCATGTTGTTGTCATAACCATAGATCTCAATTTTGCTCTGTTTAGGGAAGATGTACAAGATGCATAATTACTCATTGCTTATTCTGTGCGCATAGAAGTGTTTGAAGTTTCTGCCCTCAGCTGTCTGTGCCCAGCTAACCACTCCTGTCCTACAGTACATGTGATGGAACATAATTTTTGTATATGTATCACTTAAATCCAAGCAAAGACAGACAGCTGAGCTTAGACCTTCATGTATCTAAAGACCTTCATCTTATCTACAAATTAGAGATGAACAAGTGTGGGAGTCTACATACAGGCTTGTACTGCTCTATTTAAAATAATGCAGATGCCTTCATGAACATTCTTTCTTTCTGTTAAAAGTGCCTTTTTCTTCTTCAGTTTAAATGTAGCTGTAATCAAGGGATACTTGGGCAGAGGAGAATGTGAGCTTGCTGCATAACATCCACAACTGATTTGTCTAAATATGTTGAAATCTTAAATAAACCTGCATAACTGCAAACATAGACAAGTCCCAAAATTGATGCTAAAGCCAAGAAAGCTGAAATGTTGGAATATTCTAGTATCCAGATTAAAATTAGTTATATCGTTTACACCTGTCAATTTAAGGAAACCAATTAAACTGCTATAATTTGAGCTGCAGTCAGAATGAGAGTTTCCACACATGGTTTTACAGTGAATTAATTAAAGGTCTGTCTGCATGGGAAATTTGACCAGAATAGCTCTCTCACAAGAATGTGTCTCTTTGTAGATACTCCCATTCCAGAAATCCCTGTTTAGTTTTGTTGTGGGGTGTTTTGCTTTATGCTGTTGAGTTTTATGCACCCTTGAATTAGGAGTTCTGGGCTTCAAGTGTTTTGAAATACCTTGCTTTAGAAGAAAAGATTCCAAGTAGACAAAGCTCTTAATGCATCTAAAACCACACTGTCACTTAACTCAGGATATAAGGCAAGGAGTGTTTTTAGCCTGCATATCTGTTTTGCATATCCAGAGTTTGACCACAGAAAATATTTAAATGGTTTTTCAAAAATCCTTTGACAGAGAGGAAAGCATAATTTATCATGCTGTGCTGGCTGATTTACTGTACATGTAAGCTCTGCTTATCACTTTGAATAACAGTGATGGATTTAATTCCAGACCACATGAACGAGCCAGTATTTTTTCTCTTTCCAGTTCAGTTGTTCAATACCGTCATGTGATAAGAGCTCTGAACTCATAAGGCAAACTGCAGGGCACAACAAGGTCCAGGAAAATCTAGCCAAGAACTTAGAGCCACTCCTTTGGGAAGAAAATTCTTGTAGTAAATTCCATGAATAATTTTGGAAGCTTTTTAGATTCAATAGTTGCAAGGAACCTGTAGTAGAATGTGAGGATTTCGAACAGCTGTGGCTGGTTGCAAACCAACTGTGAAGGAATGTCAAATTAAAGATGATAGTCAGAAATGATAGTCTGATATCAAGAACCTCCTTCTCAAATGATAAATTCCTGTCATCAGGGAATAGTTTTTACCAGAGCTTAAGAGTGAGTCAGAGAGAAGTTTCACCAAGATCAGTGTTCTGTTTCTGGCAGTGGGTAGTAGGGGATGCCTAAAAAAGAGCATAGGAATGAGGCAAACATATGGTTTTCCCTAGTATGTCTTGGGAACATGTTAGTATTCCTCTAACATCCAGCAGTTTGCTTCTTAGGGGCTTCCTGAACCAGAAATTATTTTGTAGTATTAAATTACCTTTTCAGGATTTTTATTACACAGATATGTCTATCTGACCCCATGTCAACCTTTGGCCACCATCTCGGCTTTTAACCTGCCACCTGCCTGTTCCCCTGATACCCCAATTCTTGTGCTAGAAATGACAGATTCCACATGTCCATCATAATCCCTCATGGCTACAGTACATAGGCATTCAAAATCAACACATTTGTTTAGATCCATCTAATTTAGTGTAAAATTCAAAATAATATCATAGCTATCAATTTTTCTTCCTAAACTTATGAGAGAGAGCTACAAAAAAAAACCCAAAGAAAACCCAAAAAAACCAAAACCAAAACCAAAAACAAAAATAAACAAAAAAAACAAAAAACCAAAACCAAACCAAAACAAAAAACACACACACACACACACACAAAAAAAAACCCAAAAAAAAGAAAGAAGGAAGGAGAAGCTATACAAATACCATATTAATTTAAATTTTCTGGCACAAACTTTCCCTACTGAGCTAAAGGTTTACTTTTGTGCCTGAAGTGCAGGCACTTTGGCTTGGCTGACTCTCTAAGTGCTTGTTTAGCAGAGCCTATATCATCTTTTCTTAGGTCAGGAAAGTAGCAAGACCTTTCTCTTCTCCCTGCCCTCAGCAGCACAATATATAAAGACAAATTGCTGCATTTTAGAAAAAGAAAAAAAAAAAAGGCCCTGTCCAGAGATGGTAGAAAGCTCTAGCAAGGAACTATTCTGGGATGTAGGTCTCTTCATGGTCCAGCTGCTCTCTGGGCACCACATTGCCTAATGGAAAGTAGTAAATCCTCTTATAGCTGCTGTCTGGACTGTGTTGTCCTGTTCTTTTAGTGTCTAAGTGAGACACAGACTGTGAACTTTTCCATTTTGTCTGAGGTGGCAGGAACAAAATCAGCTAGCAACTTTCTTTGAGCTGTTTGATCAAGGAAAGGAGCAAGTTTAGAAGGGCCTCTGTATGTACATATGGTCTCAGATTGCTTGCTGCTCTGAACATGCCATTTCAGTCACTAGGGTTGCTTTTTTGTTGTTTTTAGATTAGTTTCCAGCTAGATCAGCGAGCTCATCCTGCAACCAAACAATCAGTACTGATGACACAAAACAGGGAGAAAAAATTAGAGAGGGGGAAAAAAGGGACAGGGGAAGGCCCCTGATGGATTCCATCCTGCCTGGGGCACAGATATTCTATAGTAGTTTTATTGTGTTTTGAAACCACATCTAAAAACTGCTTAGACACCACATTTACACTTGTGTGAATCTCTCTGCAGCTAGGCATGCATTTTAGCAAACATGTGGACTTGGGTAAAAGACTTTAAAAGCTAGAGAAGCCACTACACTACAAGAAATAGCAGTGCAGTTCTCATTTGCATTCAGTGCTAATTTTCTTTTCCCTACCTCAAATTTTTTGACTTCAGCTTCCAAAAGTGAAATCTGATCACACCTATTTCTGCTAGACTAAGAACCAGCTACAGCCTGGTGTCCTTTGATTTGTAGTTATACCAATAATCAACAGTTCTTGGATGGAACTTCTCAAACACCTCAGTCTGTCACTATACAATCAGATTTCCTGAGCTAGTGGCATCCTCGTGGCTTCTCTCTCAATCCTAGCTTGACATGATTTTTTCTTGCAATGTGGACACAAGGCTCAGCCCCTGCCTTGCAATATCTCTGCAAGGGAATACAAATATCATGTGCCCCTATGATATTCTGGTTTTATGCACTCACCAAAGCTGTTTTGCCCTGTCGGCTACAGCATCACACAGAGCTCATTTTAAGCTTTGCTGCCACATCAGCTTTGAGTATTACAGCATTTCAGGTCCTGCCCCCCAGCTTGCATTCATGGCCTACTTACTTCTCTCCTAAAGGTGTGTCTTTTCATGTGTTTCAAATTAAAAGAACTGCTCAAGTAATTGCCAAATTAGGTCAGAGAAGTTAATCATCCTCAGTATTTACTATACCACCCATACATGTCATCTGCAAATTTTACTAGCAGTGACTGTTCCCAACACTACAGATAAGGATGCTGTATAGCATTTGGTCAGGAACAGATTGCATTGGGACTAGCTCCATAGTATCATGATTCATTATTATTTTCTTTTGAGATTTGTCAATTAAGTAAGATTTAATTAGAGAAAGTTTTTAATTAGAGCTGGATGGCAAATGATTTTTCCATATTGCAAAATCTTCAGGATTTAATGCTTTTCCTTCCTTTCCTGAAATAGACCAAGAGCCTGAAATTTCAAATTCATGTGGGGGAAGAAAAAGAAAAAAAAAAGAAAGAAAGAAGGAAGGAGAAAGCTTTATGCATAAAAGACTTCTAGTTTCAAAGCTTGGATAATTTTTATACTTTCATGGATTTTTATTGTAATAATATTTCCCCTACTTTTTTGAACAACAGCAAATTCCTGCCAAAGAAAAAGTCTTCTACTGAAAAAATGGTGAGAAGGCATGAAGAAGCAGAGAGAACATCAAAATTTAAAAGTAGCTAATCAAAAGCTTCTCTCCTCCTTACAAAGGCTGTAGTTTTGGCAAACTGTCACTTGCCAAACTGAGTAGGTTTTATTCCATTTAACAGAACTTCACTGTTTTTTGTATATTGATAAGTTTATTTTCAGAATGTCATGCGGGACTACATCAAATATCTGAGGAGCATCAGGGAAATAGATGCTTATTGAACTGATCAGATACCTAATGTGTCATTTATAACTGGAAGTTCAGGACAGAAATTCACCAGAATTCAGACTATTTCTCCAAATCCTACAAGATGCCCTGAAATCTTTCCCTTGCTCAATTAGTGCCAATCAAGTGTTCACTCTTTTTTCATCTCTTCCTTTGAGTTTCAGCTGTTACCTTTTCAACAGAATTTTGTTTATCATTTTATAAATCTACATGTGGTGTTTGAGATTCCTGCTGGGAAGAATTTAGCTTTTCCCCATGCAAGGTACAGACCTACCTGTGCCTTGAAAACGTGATTTACAGAGCTAGGGCCCTTATTTTCAGCTATTTGTGTCCTGAACAGCACTCCTAAATCTTGTTTTGAGTTACAGCCCAGCTATTGTACCAAGACTTACCTATGACAACCATACTTTTAGTGCCATAAAACCCCCCAGTATTTAGTTTTTCTGACAAGGACAATTTTCTACACACAACTCTGCCCCAGTTTCATTTACATTGCTTGTGCTACACTCTGTAAATCTCTGTGTATCCCTTATCAATTTTCTTCTGATTATGCCCAAGATTAGTTCTGGAATTAGAATCCTAACGTTACTTACCTTTTTTAAAACTAGTTTAACACTTCTGTGTAGACAAGGTCTAGAACAAATTATATCAGTGTAAGCTGGTTGTAGCTAGATTTAAAAATTAATTCCAAAAACATTCACAGCTTTGCATAAATCAAAACATTTCTCATTCTTTCCTTGAATTTCCCTCAGAAATGAAAAACACTCTCCATGCATGAGAAAACTAATACTTGCATGCAAATTCTCCCAAGGAGAAAGTTGATTATTTCAAACAGATCCACAAAGCAGGAGAGAGTGGCTCTGGCCCAAACATGCAGAAAACAGAGTGTGCTGCTATGTGCTGAGGACATCCTGGACACATTTCAAATGCAATTTAACCCATAGGTTTGAGATATTGTGGGCAGCACAAGAGAAACCTTCAAAGCCCTGTTTTGAAACTGTTAAAATTCAATGACAACATTTGCTGCTTTAGAGTCAATGGCACTATACCAGGAATTAATTAGTTTAGTAAAACTGAAAGAAATTCCACACCCTCTGAATACTATCTGGTTACTCTGCTGTTCCAGGACACCAGAATGAGTAACTTATAGCCATGAATGCATTTACCCTCACAATATGCCTGTGAGGTAGGGAGATATCAATACCCTCATTCTACAGATGATTAAATTAAGGGTGGGGAGACCTATTTCATATCCCTTAACAGACTTCCTGAGTAGTCATCTATAGTATGTCTACTGTAAATACTATATATTTTATTCTCTTATGCCTTCATACAAGTTTATGGTTTTTAATCAGCTCCAAATATTCTATCAGGACAGGCTTAGGAAGGAAATATTCATCATCAGGAAATTGGGATACCCCCAACTGCAACCAGACAAGTGCAACTGCAATACATTGAGCAATATCTGAGCCCAGAAGTGAGTTGAAATTTATGTATATTGAAACTTTCCTGGAATTATTTATTCACCATCTCAAAAGCTGAAAACAAGGGAAACCCTGTTTCTCAAAAAAAAAAAAATCTGGGCCAACAGTAAATTTTCAGTTTTTGAGACAGATGTATAAATTCTAGTAGTCTTAATCTTCTCCAGATAAAATGGGACTTCTGGTTACAGTTAAAGAGCTAAACCTCCAAAAATACCCTCAGAAACTTAATATGTACAAGCTGGGTAAGAAATTTTAAACATGGATAAAGTCTAAACGCAGAACGTGGAGATTGTCATAAACAGATATATGCAGAATTAACAGGTGTTTTGTGTCTCTTTGTAGATAAGAAGCTTTTTCATACACAACAACCAATGTCCATGCAGAGCTTATCCATGTATATAGCTCAAATGAAAAGTGTTCCAATAAATCTAACAAAAAAAGGACAAAGAGACAAAGAGATGAGATATCTCTGATCCAACAAGTCGCGCCAGGTGCAGTGGCTGGCAGAAAAACACCTTGTCACCTTCCTCCATGTCTGCTGCACGTGACTTTTTAGCGTGTGTTGATTGACAGAAGGACCATGGCTGTGTACCAGTGCCTCATGAAGGCAGAGTCTCAGCCATAAGTGGGGTGGAATACAAATGAGGTGCTGTCTGGTGCACTTTGTCTAGCCCTAGATACCTGCTGTTGTGGAATGCTGCTGTCACTTCACTGAATATCTGACTGCCCACAGATTAATAGAAAATGTGGCAGAGAGCAAGGAGTTCCCATCAACAGAAATATTGAAGAAAAGGGACCTGACCTGAAAAATCTACCTGAAGGGCTACTCAGAAAAACCTTACAGACAGTTAGCAGATGGTGTTGTCCTCTTGGATATGTTTTTATTTTTTCCATTGATGTTTGTGTTAGCTACACTTGCAAACCTTTTCTTCCACTTTACATGATCGTCTATTGAAATCATAACACTGAATTTGTGACACCACAATTATTTCCATGGCAACTGGCTACTGTCAAACAGAGGCACTGCGAGGACGGCAGCACAGGACTGATATGATCAGCAATTTTAGTCTGTCCATGAATTCCAAGCTGCTGGAGAGGGCACATGGTGGCAGGAAGGTCAACACAAAAAGCCCTGCACTAATCAGACATGCTTGTAATAAAAGTAGGAATAATGATCTTCAATCATCTGCAGTTAATGAACACTTAATTTGTTACATCCTTCAAATAATAATACATTAAAAGAAACTCCACTTTGAGACAACAGTAGCAAACCATAAGGCAAGTTTTGGGTTCCAGCCCATCAAAATGAAAGCAAAGGCGAAATCACCCTTTTGTCCTTGTGTCACATACTGATCAACATAAATTCAGCTGGAGACAGGTTTAAGCAAAAACCATTGACTTCCTGTCCATTCCAGAATGAATTCTGATCATTTAGCAAGAAAGGATCATGCTAGGATTTAATAAAATACATTTAAATGTCACATAAAAATATTGAAAGTCCACAGTTTTGGTGATGATTTTTTTTTAACTTTTTGTTTTCTTTTCTCTTTAATGGTGCTCTCCGTTACAACCATTTGATATAAAAATAAATAAATAAAGCACAAACAGGGAGGCTTTGCATTCACTTAAATTATGAAAGTACATAACGAGAGAAGTGTGATTCACTTGATTGTAAATGTAATGAATTATCAAAAACTATCAAATAAGATAGCAACAAGAATGATATCTTATTTCTTCTAGATATGTAATTCACATTCCAGCTCCACCTTCTGGTACCCCCTGCACCCATCCTTAGATTGGTGATTTAAACTACTAAAAGACAAATATGTGAGCTATGATTTATCTGTTAGCGCCCTTCAAATGTTCTGCAAACCAAGCAGGGATCCTTGCTGCTGTTGTAGGGCTTGAGGGTCGTTGGTGTTCTTGGTTTTTTTTCCCTATAAACTGCTAGAAAACAGCCTACAAATTATACTTGAGTACTACACTTGGATTGTTAACAGCAAACACTTTTATCTGGAACTTAACTGTGCTTCTGCATGGCCTTCGTGCTGCGTGACAAACAAAGCAAAAAAGACACAGACACTACCTTGATAATCAAGATCCTCAGCAGCTGTAAGTGCATGTCAGAGCTGAAGTTTTGCTGTTTTACACCAGAGGAGAATGGAGCCTTTTGACCTTTACATTTTTATTAGCAGATCTCTGTCATCCCAGTGTAATCTAAAGGCTCTTATTCTATCCCTTTGTCTTCTAGGAAATGTCTGAAATAAGCGTCATGCTCTCTGGAGACAGAGGGAAGACTTTTCATCATCCAAAGCCCTGTCAGGTAAGTGATTATCTGCGAGTGTGTGCTAACGCTGACTTGCCTCCATCACTCACAGCAAACATGAGGACAAATGCTGATCACAATTCGCTGCGCTTTCCTGCTCCCAACTGTGGGGAACTCTGAATTTAGCTGATATTTCCAGATTAGCTGTACTCCAGTGCACATAGCTAAGCCTCGCTAGTACGAGGTGATACTTGGAATGTTTGGAATCCTACCGATTAATTCCTGCTAGAATCTTAACGACATTTCAGATTTTTAATTTCCCCATCTTTTGTATCAGATAAAAGAATAATTCTCTTTCTGGGAAGGACTGTGTAACCTGGATGCGTTTTCACCATGATATTAGGCTTAACTTAATTTTCTTTTTTGACTTCCCACTAATGAATTTACAAAATATGCTTGTTATATTTAAAAAGTAAACAGAATTGCAACTCGAATTCTTGTTTCCTATGAACATCTCCACAATAAAATGATGTACAAAGTACCATTTGTTATTTTAAAAGCATGGCTTTTCATAAGGCTCCTGTCATAAATAGGACATTTAATATTGGATTCATTGTTAAACCAGACGGCATGTAGAGCTGGCAGCATTTTGCAGCAAGGCACACAGCCTGTTTTATCAATGAGTTCACAAACAATCAATAAAATCTTGGGAAGAAAAGCACTCCTTCTTGCCCAAATGGCAAGAGAGATTTATCACAGGAGTTTTATCTGTTAATATGACGATACTTCTTTCGTCTCAAGCAGCTACTAAAACAAAAACCTGTTCAAAAAGTCACATTGTCAGGTGATGACAGTGGAAGTTGAAAGGATTGTTTGGAAGGTTTTATTTTGACTACACTACACTGAGAGATAGGAGTTATGCTATAAACAACTCATTCTGAGAAATATCTCATTGTGTCCAACTCATGGCACCACAAGTTTCCAAAGAAAATATGGCAGATTCTTAGTAGATGCAACAAGAACCATTTTCAGCAAGATTTTCTTCTCAGGTGCATCCTTTGCACAACTGGTTTCTTACGGATCCTCTTTTTTAAAAGGACCATACTTTATTTCTGCATCCATTATTCTGGCTATTATTTGAAGCAGTTTCAGATCCAATGGCACTCCTTTTAAAAATATCAGAATCTGACACATCTTTCCCCCTTGAAATCTTCAGCCCCAGCTGTATTTCATACCTGATTCTACTCACAAGATCAAAAGAAGCAAAATGGCTCAGGAAAACCAAAATGGTTTTGTCTTTTAAATCTGGAAACCATCCAGCTCTGTGGCTCATTTTGATTGGGTGACACCAGAGTTAAATCAGTCAAGTATGTGGGTTCAAGCTGACTGCCACTACCTGGTTCACTGGGAAACCTGAATCCACCTGCATGGCTTGAGGGCTGATGCGCTGAGCTGGAGAGCCTTCACACAACTGAGGAGTAATCACAGGGTCTGTCCTCATTGTTGTGAGCCTGAAAATCAAGCTGCAGATGGAGACAAGAAAGGTGCAGCTGAAAGGAGCAGTAGAAATGATGACTGCAATCCCTCCTTGGCATGATGAGGCAGTCTTAAGGGCAGGCTCACCAGTCACTGGACATTTAGCATATGATTGGAAAAGATATGCAGTGGGATTTTGTGAGGGACATCCAGTCTTGCAGGATGTCTTTGTTTCAAAATAGATGAAAGATCCGAGGGCTGATGGAGGTTTGGCTCAAAATGTGCACGGAAGCAGGCAAATAAAAAACCTGAAAATGGTATAATTCAAATATCCTCACTGGAAGGCACAAAGACATAATTTGGATAATTGTATAGGAAAAGCACTGAATTGAAGTAGTGAATTGTTCAAAGAAATGCTCAGAAAATTGTCATGGGAATCCCCCATGATTTTTTGAACAAATAGATGTATTCAAAAATTCTGGATTAAAACCAAATAATTCTTTTGGCTAGAAGTTTCAATTATTTCAAATTTTAAAATTTTTGCAGTTGGTATTTTTAAAAAAGAGGCATCCTTCACTCTAATTTTGAATGTATAATTTTCCTGTGTTTTCTTGTTCAATCAAAGAATGGAATGGATTTTTAAGACCAAGCAAAATACAAATTTTCATTTCTTCTAAAAGTCCATTCAAATCGCCTTTCCACGTTTTGACTAGAGACTGATAGGTTTGACTGAAATTACAGTAGTCACTAGAAATTATCACAGACTAATTTTGGCAGGATTTCTTTCTTTTCAGTTTTCCTGGGAAAAGATTCTGACTGCTACTTACAGCACTGGAATTCCTTGTGCCTTTTTACTAACCCTCACCATTGACATGCTATTATTACTTATGCAAATCACTTAGTTTCCTTCTGCTGCAATATCGTCTTAGTAAAATAGCAATAATTTCCTAGGTCAGGGAAGGCTTATGAGGAATATTTATTAGATAGTCAGAACACAGAGAGCATGGCTTCTCTGACAGCAGCACAAAATTTATGCAATTATATTTGTTTCTTGGAATTATTCTTGATACACAGTTTACTAACACAGGTGAGAATCAGACATTTACAGTGTTAAACACTACAGTATTTATTATCTGATTCACTACCAAACCTTTGAGTTACAGCTGGTGGTTGTGCTCCCAACATTTGAGTCCAGAGCAGTGCATGTTCATCCAAATTCATTTAGGCTTGGTGGGTTTTAATATTTGTGAGCCACAGAAAATAATCTTGGTTTGAGTTTAACATGGGTATAAGAAGGCACCAAAGGAGATTTTGTATAAAACTGACAATTCTTTAACTATGCTCAAGATGTATTTTTCCTTCCATTTCTGTACCTGTTGGTACAGTATAATTGCAACCCTTCCACCCTGGAGGATAAATCAGAAGATCATGACAGTACAATTGGAAGCAGTCAGGCTTCTTCCACAGATTGATATGTTTTGCTTCACTCACTCTAGTCCCCCTGCTGCTTTCCTACTTTTATCTCCAGATTTTCTTAGTCTGATTGCTTCAGACCATACATTGTGGGTGAGTGATGTCAGCAGCATGCCTCATGCACAGAAATCTTGTAGCAGCCAATGAAACACAACTTGACAACATTCCTCAGGTTTTTCTCTATGCCCCATCTGGTGAAAGACAAAATAGTTATTTTAGCCACGCCTTGAGGCAGGAAATGCCAGCAGTAAAATGCATGCTTTTCTGAAGACTTAAAAAACTCTGTGAACCTTTGGAATAGCTTAAATCCCTTATGAAGAATACTGTGAAAAGGAATTTGTAGAACTGAACCTTCTTATTCAGCAAATTGACTCCCATGTATCGTTCATCATGGTACATTAATAACAAAGCACTAAACACTATGTGTCAGGTAATCATGAGTCATCAAGTTACTGTACAATACAAAAATTACTGCTAGACAGATACCTTTGCAAAGTGACCCCACATTCTTTGTCAGGCTAGATCAATTACAAAATAATATACATTAGCTTAGGCAATCTTTAAAATGATTGGGCAGGACATGAACAGGCTATCTGATCAAAAGAAATACACTAAGCAGCAACCTTTGCTTGTTATTAGTAGGGGTGAAGTTTATTCAGTAGTGATAAATTAGGTTGATATTGACTTTTAAATAGGTTAGCCAGTGATTGGCATTAGAAGATGTGTGTATTCCCCATGATTTCTGCATTTATAAAATTCCTTTATTGCCTTTTTTTTTACTTTCTCATAATTTGCATAACACTCATCATTAGTAATGGTCAGGCAACACAGTGTAAGTAACTAGAAGACAGCACTAAGAGAATAGTAAGTGTGGTTAAATATATGGAGCAGTTCAGTAGAGCAGTACGCTTTATAATGGAAATGAGATGATGGATAAATTGCTAAAGACCTTCAGAATTATAAGTATGAAGAATATTAATAAGATATTTTATTTCTCCACCAAGACAAGCACTAGAGGTCTTTGAATGAAGCTACTGCCAAGTATCAAATTTTAAAAATAAACTGCTTCTCCAGGCCACATGAGGCTGATACAAAATCCCATGTTTCTGGGAAGTTTGCAGTTTAGTATTAAAAAGAAAAAGAAGGGGTAAATCAGTAGTTGCTAAGACCTGAAGCTGCAAGAATTCAGCACTCGTGGGAAGTGTGTCACAACCTGTTTGCGGGTTCTTATGTTTTGTCCAGGGTACCTGTAACTGATAACTGTCATGAGATAGATCCTGAGCTAGAGGAGGCTTTGGTCATACTCAGCAGAACAGTTTTGTGTTTGCTTACAGACCAGCACTGCACTACTACACTGATGAGGCTTTGAACAGACAGAAGTTGTAATGACATTAAAGTAGGCATGTATTAGACTGTTGGCCTATTGTATTTATCCTGTCTGTAATTATGGCCAAAATTACTTCTTTCAGAAGCTGAGCAGAAGAGACCAAATTTTTTTTTTCCTGATTATGAAGATCAGGAAAGTTGCAATTCGAGTTAGATCTGTGTTAAGCAGCCCTGGTCCATACCAAAGAGAAACACATCTTAATAGGCCTGCACCGGAGGATGGTTAAGCATCACTGAGTACAACACAGGGAAAATGGAAAATAGCAGGTGTATATTTCATCTTTTCCCCAAACTTAATCACGCAGCTGATTCACAGCAGATTGCAGCAGAAGTGGCTCTTTCAGAGGCACTGAGGATGGAAACAGCAGCAAAGTGTTTTTTAAGAGAAAGTCAAGAAAGATAACCTTTGCTGAAAAGCCACTGTAAGCGAAAAGGCATGGAGAGAGGAACAAGACGTGACAAGTTCAGATCATATGCAACTTTATAAGAAGTTAAATTGCTTTTCTAAGGCATTTCATGGCCATGAGTCACTCATTTCATGATACATGACTGTATCTTTGTGAGCAGACAGTAGGAGAGTCTAGAGAAACAGAAGTATATGGAACTATCCTACATCTCAAACCAAAATCAAGATCATCTGATTTCAGTGAGAAGCCTATGCTAGAACCATTTATATTTGCCCAACTGACTTTTGTTTTTAAGTCAAGTATACATTGACTTGAAGGTTTAGCCCCTTGAATAATTGTTTACTTACATAAACATAACTAGTTTTTAAAGAGGGTAATAAAAGGCTAAATATAATCAAATATATAATATTAATTTTTATAAAACACAGATAACAGAAAGATAACATACAAAATGCTAATAATCACCTGGTTACCAGGACTTCAGTCTAAAATGTATTCATTTCCAGTCACCTGTTGCAGACAAGGATAATATGGTTGTTTCCTTTTTTCTATCTCAACTAATCTGTTAAAATTTAAGGACTGTGAATAGCTTGAAAAATTTAGTTCCCCAACCTGGGCTAACTTACTTCACTAAATTTACTCACTAACATAATGAAATTGAATAAAAGATCACCCACCCATGTTAATGTTGAACAGCATATCAGAGCCAGACTAGAGCAGCGTCAATGTTGATTTGTGCTTAAGATAATGAAATTTGAAAGTCTAAAAATGATAGGGTTGTTTATAGCAAGTTCATCTCTGTAAAATAATTGCATCCAAGTTCCCATAAACATAAAAGAGAGCTATTCTGCTGCAGCTGGTTGAAAGGATGGTTTGATTAAGGAATATAGATAACATTTACAGCTTCAGAAGAACTTCAAAAGACTATCAGAGAAATTGGGGAATTTAAAAGACAGAATACAATTTCCAAACTTAAAAGCATTATTTTTCCTCAGACATCTAATTTAGATAATATACTAGAAGCCTATAATAAACCTCCCACAAAGAAATAATAGCACACTGCACAAACTATGGTTGTTCAACACCCCATTTAAATACAATTACTGGTCCTTTGCCAAAAGCCAGGAAACATGTCTTTCCATAGCAACAGTAAGAGAAAGGTCAGGATAATATTTTTGCCTGAAAGCCTTTCCTTAAGAAGGATTTGGGATTACACTGTGGATTACATGCTTTTGAATTATGGCACTTCTAAGTTAAAACACACCTGGATCATCTCTCCCTGTCCCTTGGGATTAATTCTATTGGTTTGGAAAACCTACACCTGCCTCCTTATGTACCATTCTCCCTCTGTTTTTAGTCAGAATACAGTTGCTTCAATTGCTACTTTAGCAAGTGTATAAATGAGAAGCTGCAAATGTTCTTGCTAATTCATTGAGAGCATAGCTCAGGATGTATTTAATTAAAAGCAATGAAGTGAGCTAATCTACCTAGTTAATTTCATTGGATTTGGTCTAGTAAGCAACCTTTTGGATACCAGAATATTTAAAGGATAATGTATTATTGGTGGTTTTTTTTCCTTTTTATAAAATCTTTTAAGAGTTTGCCTGTTAATAAAAAGATAATAGAGTCTTTCCTAGTGCTGTTTTACATTCTGCTAGGAGCTAGTTAACTATTGTGTATAGCTGGTAAACTATTAGCATCTGGTTTGGAGGATTAAGCTTGCAAAAAATATATGCAGATGAGTCACTTTGGTCATGTGAATGATTCCATTCAACTTCTGTTAAATGCTTTGAATCATGGTCTCCCTCAGAATCACAATCCAGGGAGAACAATGCTACAAGTGCAATAAAACAGCTAAAATGGATCAGGTGCCAGGCATAATTGACAGCTTTTAAAAAGTCAACATATCTTTTAGCAGCTCAGTAGTTTGTGGGAATGGCTTGAATATGAGTTTTCAATAGCCCCTTAAGAAAGGCAAAAATTTCCAAAATGGGAAAAATCTTCACTAGATTCCATGCAAACACATGAAGAGATGTTATTTTGTAAAGTCACTCTACTATTCAGTTTGCTTGAGGGTATAAATATTTATGGAATCATAAGCATAGTAATTTATGAATCTAATTTGTGGGGGAAACGCTTGCACATAAAAGTCAGGAACTTGTTATCATGAAGGTTATCCTGAATTTTCACACTGTTTCAGAAATGTACTTTGGATTGGACTTCACTGGGCTGCGTTGGATAACAGGATTATCATCAAGTCCAAGGATTATAAACATCACATATGACTCTTAGAGGCTGGAGAAGCTCAGGATTTTGCTTCATAGCCTTGAACCAAGGACACCTTTGCTCTGGACAATGGAGATAGGGAAGAAGGCTGGTGGCTTTGCTTTCTGCATTTTGGTCCCTGATCTAAGATCAGCTCCAAACACAAGATATCAGTTGGAAAGGGAACGATGTTTCAAAGAAACATACTGTTAATGCAAAACATAACACTTGTTATGAGAATAGTAACCCTTATATTACATTTTCCTTTTTGTCAAGAAAAAAAGAGCACTCAGAAGAAAACAAATGGCAAAGGAGTTTTCTTTACCTACTTTACACTGAGTTGGTTTTGTTTGGCTTTTTGTTTCTATTTTAAAAAACCCAATAAATTCTATGATTTCTCCATTTTATTTAATAATTTATCAGAGCTATCTTGAAGGCCAGAATGAGCTGTGGAAGGAAACCCAGAAGTCTCACAAAGGAGTTCCTACTGGGGTTTTTTTCTGTATGTCACAGAAGGGCCCACTGACATTAACACAATTTGGAGCACAAGTGAAACAGACTTAAGGAATAGCATATTTAATGAAAGGGAGCATTCACAGTAAAACTGCACTATGCCTGAATGAACCTCTTGGATTCCTTCAGAAAATCATGTTATACTGTCATTCTTGTGGGAATGAATCTTCCCCCTCACTTTTTTTACTTTTTTGGAGAGACAGCAAGTGGACCAGCATGCTCAGGAAATTTCTTGGGGGATTTGAAATAGTTCCTGCATGCAGTAGCCAAAGGACTGGTTATCACAGCAGCACTATGGTTGTAAAAGATGTCCAAGATCAACAAGTTCAACCTTTGATTGAATACCACCATGTCCACTAAACCATATTGCAAAGCCCCGCTTTCACTTGTTTTTTGAACACTTCCAGGGATGGTGAATCCACCCTTTCCTTGGAAACCCATTCAAGGCTTATCCACTCTTCCAGTGAAGAAATTTTTCCTGATATCCAACCTGAACCTCTCCTGGCACAATTTAGGGCCATTTCCCCTTGTTCTATACCTGGTTGCCTGGAGAAGAGACTGACCCCACCTCACATCCCCTCCTTTCAAGGAGTTTTAGGGAGTGATAAGGTCTCATCTGAGCTTCTTCTTCTCCTGCTGAATAACCTCAGCTCCCTCAGGTGCTCCTCACAGGACCTGTGCTCCAGCCCCTTCACCACCTCTGCTGTCCTCTGGACAGGTCTGTCTTTTAGTCAGGGGCCCAAAACTGAACACAGAACTCAAGGTGCATTAGTCTTGGCATGAGCAATAAGTCAAAGGATGTTTTCCCTGAGAGCACCTCACTCTGCTGGAACAAGGCATGGTGGCGTGGCAGCAGCTGACAGACAGATGTTTCACATTGGAATCCTACTTTGTGCCTCAAAGTACTGCTGATTTTATTTGGCTGTTGTTTGTGGGGGGGTTTTATTTTTTTGTTTTATAGAAATTTTGGGGAAGTATCTTGTATATTAAAGATATACTAAAAGAGACTTAATTTAGGAAGACTAATTAAGAATTTGAAATTTTTAAAAATGTCTTTTTAGATCAATACTTCATCAAAATTAATTTTCCTAATAGTTAATTTTCAGTATCATTTTCCAATCCAAAGAAAAGTTGCTATAAAAATTTCTGATTACAAAACACCACTACAGGTCTAAATTCCTAATGATTACTGTATGTATATATTTTTATTAATAATGTAGACAGATTAATAACTTATAATAAGCATAGATGAAGATAGCCACTGTCCACATAAGTCTGGGAACAGAGGAATCTCAAAGAAAAAACAGAAGTTTGTGAGGTAATGGGGGCAGCATTTTACAACTTCTACTTCTGGATATCTTCAATACATTAATCACTAAATTTACTGTCTAACAATGACTCCACTTGTGTTTTAAAGTGTTTGAGTTCTAAATATACAAATCCTAAATGCTTATTTTTTTTTTAATTTTCTCATGAATTTGTTCCTGCTCACTTTGAAGAAATGATGTCTTTATACTCGTCTCTCTCAGTTCTTCTCTGCTGTTGACAATTATCTCCACGGTTCTTTCCAGGTGCCACAGAGGGAAAGTTTATTATTCCTCACTCCTACCTACTACCTTAGAAATAGAAGAATGGAACAGAATCTCAGCTGATGTATCAAGTGGGCATCTTGTATGTAATTGAGGGGATCAGGACTGGGAATCTACTATATTTTTGCAGAGTATATGCAAGCCACTTGCCCCAAATCAGGGCCCTTTAGTAAGTTTCTAGCAAAAAAACTCCACAAAATGTTTGTTACTTGAAACATACGAGTCATTATATAAAATGAATGAATCCTATAGATATGAGATAGCATTAGGAAGAAATATCTGCATGTTCAATAAAGTTATCTATATTTTAAAAACAGTCCATGTCTCCAAAAATCTTTATACATGTACACATATTATATATGTGTTTGCGTGCGTGGTGTGTCCATGGCTCCAAAACTTTTATGATACGTTTTAACAGGAAGTTCTAAAATAAGCTTGGTTTTGTTATTATTTTACTTTCTTTGACAGTTTTCTGACTACATTTTATATTACTTTTCTACTGCCTCTTTCTCAGTTTCCCACAGCATGTATCTCATATGATGTTATCTTTTCTCACAGATTCCTTGCCCTTAGTTCAAAAGTTTTCTGGGATAGGGCAAATGTTATTATGGCATGTAGAAATGGCAGTTTGATAGAGTAAGTCATTTAATTCTAAATAGAGATTCTAAATCAATTCCATAAATATGAAGACTAATAATATGAGAGGTTAGATTCAATTTTAAATTAATTCCAAAATCTTCTACTCGAACTTTAAATCAGTTCAGTCTAACAGCTTGTGAAAAGCTGGCTGTGCTCTTAATTTCAGTGCAATGAATGGCACTCAATATCTCCCAATCTGCCAGTCTAGTATGGGCCCATAATATTGAAATCACCTGAGAAAGCTCTTTTTGCTTCCAGTGGCATTGGAAAGAGGCTGAGTGTAAGATTCAAAATGAATAATAGACAGTTCTTGTGAATGTCCTTATTTCTCTGTAAAAAAAGGAATACTGTGAGTATATTAATTCATAACTCTGGAAAAAAATAAGAAAAAATATATCAGATCTGTCTTTTATAAAAGATCTAATGTTTATGCAAAGTCTCAAGCAAATCAGCAAGCTTTAACAGCAGCAAGCTCAAATCAGTGAGGGTTTTGCTGCAAGTTGCTGGTCTAAGACTGCACTGCTGGATCCAGAGCAAATACTGCAGCCTCAGGCTGTCTTGCTTCCACACCTGCAGAGGAAGCTCAGTCCAAAGGAAGCTGCTTGCACTAAACCTAAAAGATTTGGATAGCACCAACTCATTTAAAAGAGAATTATTAAGTAGAGGAACATCTCCATAGCCCTGGCACAGCAGCCTGGTTTGACGATGTTAATTCATCTTGTGCCCTCTCCCTCTTAGTAAATCTGTGCCACCAAGAAAATCCTTTATCCTGTATTTATTCATCTAACTTTTCTTACAAAAATTTTCCAAACCAGGTGTTTTTATATTGACTTCTTTTTTGCACAACCTTCTCACTTGTCACCTGTAGTTTGTCTAACCTTGAGAAGAATTCAGTTTTTTAAGTTGTTCTAATTTTTGATTCCAAAGAAAGTATGAGGTAACTTTTCTCAGTATGTTAAGCCCTCATGCTATCCCACTAAAAAAAACTAGAAGAAAAAGAAACACATATTTATCTGTCAGAGTTAATAATTATAGATATTGCTATTCTTAATTAATAAAGCTCAACTTTAAATTTAAAAACACACAAACAGCAACAGTCTTCTATATTGAATGTAAGGCAAAATATTATATGGCCTTATCATGAAATTATTTACACACCATCATTTCTGTCTCTGATTTTGGTACAGGTTTAATGAGAATGGTTTTAACATTAGCTTTTTGTTTAAAGCACACAAAATTACTGTTTTATCATACAAAAAAAAAGCATGCATTTTCTACTATTGGCTATAGGGACTATTCATCTAACAGCATGTTAGGCTTGGTCTATTAAAAGCAGTGAATTTTTGCATAAATATGGACCAGTAAAAATTCTGATGTTTTGTTAAATCAAGTCTACAGGCACCCTTTAGCAAATCTTGTTATCCTTGTCTCCTGTCTGGTCCAACATTGTGGACACTGTAAAAGTGCCAGAGAAAAGAACAATTTCTTGACCTCATTAGTCACCCCTTTTTCAGGATAGTGACATTTGGTCACGCAGCTGAGATCAGAGGGTTTGGAAAATAATCCCTGGATAAAAACAATCTAGTCTTATCTTCTAATTCTTCCATGTACCCCTTCTCTGTCACCTGCTGGTGCATAGTAGCAAATAAAGAGAACAATATAAGGTCTATTTCATCTGCAGCTAGCGCAGGGAAATAAGTTCTACAGAATGGAGCAGCTTGTCCTGAGAATTAGGTGTCCAATCTGTGATCCTCTGAATTTTACCATGAGTCTGGTCCTCTGAATTCAACACCCATTGATGTTTGCAGTACACTGTGTGCCCTCTGGAGCACATGATCTGAAAGAAATCCTGTTCATGCACTCATTGCAGATGAATGAGTCTCATGAAGGGATGCCAGGAGATTCACTTCAAAAGTATGCCTCTAACCTGGACCATGTCAATGCAGACACACTAAAGGTGACCATTCACAGATACCCAAGGAGGAGATTGCCCTGCATAAGAAAGTAGTGAGGGTAACTTTGGTGTGGTCTGAAAATTAAAGTATCCCCACAACTTTTATAATCTTATGTATAATATGATGGATGGATAACTAATTCAGTTTCCAGATCTGCTACTGATTTACTACCCCCATTGTCACTAGCAGTCAGTGAAAGTTCAGGGGGATGCTGACATAGCCAAAATTCTGGAGTACTTCCATTGTTGAGACCATGGTTTGTCTGCTCCTTACATCTGACTTGGTATTAAAGTCATGCTAATTTGTTGTTCTGAATAAGAATTACTGAAGGAAAAATAGCCCTTTATTCTTTAGTTTACAGTATTTTTTTCCTCTTTCTTGTAGCATCTATGGTGACACAGGTATATGTTATTCTGCACAGGCTGTAGCTAAACTGGACACAGGCACTGACAAGACTTCTCATTCTGACCAGCCCAGGTGGAATCAATAAAAGATGAGGGAAAACAGAGATCAACTTAATTAATCTAAGGCCTAACATATTGACTACAAAAGATTTAGCAGTGTTAAGAGTACATCTTTGTTTCCTTAGGAAAGTTCCATGAGTCCTTACTCAACAAAAGGTGTTTTTTCAGTTTTTGAATATTTGAGGAAGGTGATCAACCAAGAATTTCTGGTGTTTCTTTGCAATACATTTCTTACTTGAGGAGAACAATGTGTCTAATATTTTCCCACCAGAATGATCTCCATCTTTGTTATCATTAATTAAAACATCTTGTTTCAAATTGAGTTTCTGATTTCAAGCTTTTATTGAATATAAAGAAAATTGTCAGTAACACAGCTTATTTCTTTATATAACCAGAAAAGGAGAGAGTGACAGATACAGGATATGGGAATGCAGCAAAGTCAAAGCAATGTAAGCTGTGGCTTAGAGAAATATACTTACAGTTATAAAAGTTACATCAATTGTATATTTTTAACAACTTGTCCTTTTTTTCTTAAAACAGTTGAGCTGTTAATCTAATGCACGCAGTAAGTCACAAATTTTTTTTGAGTTCCTTTACTCTTGACATCCACATTTCTGGAGTGGGTATTTGTTTTTCGCAGCTGTAGCAGTGAACTTCACTTGCTGGCAGTATAATCAAAGATTCCAAGAAGTTATCCATCTTTATTTAATTTCAGTAAATCAGGACAATTCCCTAAGTCTATTATAAAATAGAATTTGGCAATTTATCAATGAAATAACTTGGGTACTAATTTTCTCTCTGATTTTGAAGCCTTTTGACAGAGTTTTCTCTGTAATGTCTTGCACAACAACAGCTGAGATAAATGTAACAAGCACTGACTAAATCTTTCATTAAAGTTACATTACAACTTTTTAATTTAAGACCAACAAATTTGATGTTTGTTGATAGCAGCTTTGACAGATGAAAAACTGACATTCATGTCCTCAGACTGCAGCAGGGGCGGTATAAAAACTTACAAGACTTTGAGGACTGGAAGCCTTTAAATTCTGCCAGAGATTTCTACATTGACATTTAAACATTAAACACTCATCTGGGGAGATCCCAGAAACAACCTTTCTGTCATGATGCTAAAATCTGAGCTAATACAACTGTGTATGTCAATTCATCTCTCATCATCCCTTAATGGGTTAGATATTTCGTACTCTCTAATGGAGGCTGAAACCACAACCAAAATCCAGAGCACCATAAACCATACAAAACTATTGTCTTGTATAACATGTAATCAACGTATTTCAGTGGCCTTAATTGGGTTTACAAAGGCTGATAACTAGGAACAAGAGCATCTGTGGCACCAATCCCTAAAGGAATTCTGAATGACATTTTTATAGTCTACACCTCCAGTAGCTTAATAGTTAGGAAACCTAGAGAAAAAGTCATGGACATTTGTACCTCAAGTATAACTCCAAGGAAAAAAGTTTTTGGAATGGGAGTTGGTCTGGAGACTGTAGGATCCACCTGGCAGATGTAGCTCAAACTGGATCTCCGGCCTTTGCAGTCATACTGATGAGGGACACTAAACCAGCTGAGCAAGGGAGCTGCTGTTCAAGCAGGAGAGAGAATTTTGCTATCTGTTTATCTTATAACTTTTTGCTTTAAGTCATGTGGTTAAGGGCTCAACCTTGTGTGTTAGTCAATATAGCCTTGTTTTGGTGTTACACCTAGAGCTGGGAGTCAGGGAGAGCCAGAGTGAAACTGCATGTTTCATCCTGCCAGAAACAGAGAAGGCAAACCATCTTGCATATTCCCAGAGACACAACTGGGAAAGCCAGGAATGGAGAGTTCTCCCTGCCAAGCCGCCAGGAATGGCGGTGACTGCAGGAGTGCACGCACCTTCCACGTCCTTGGAAACCCTAACAGAGCCCAACCATGTAAAGCTAGAGTTTATAATACAACTTTGTCCCACGTGCAGCTGAAGGCATTGCAAATGAGTGACTGTTCTATGTTCAGGACCAACTTGCTCAAACACAAGTGGAATGAGCTGTAACATACAAATGTATGAGAATTAAGTTTTCCAGTCTGCAGAATCCTCCTTTTTCTCTGTTCATGCTCTGCTACATGGTAACAATTTACTAACGACACCTTCCCTAAGTGGTGTACTGACTTGTATTCTTATTTTGTTCTAGATAAAATACCCTATAATCATAGTTCTCTCACAAAGCCAGAGCATGTAAGTCTCCTTTCCAAATGCTTCTGCCCATGTTGTTTCATCTTCATCAAATTTCCCTGGCAGCATCAAATATTAACACACCTCCATTCCATTTCTTTGCTTTTACTTTTGTGACCCTTCAGTTTTTGAAGCCCTCTTCATGTTCCATCAAATTAGTAAGAAAAATCCCTGTTGGTTTTAGCAGGAATTAATCAGGACCTAGCCAAGTACTCATCTTACCACACCTTTGGATTTCTGTCTCATTCTTCTTTGCATGCTTTCTTTCAGCCATTTTACTTAATCCAGAAACCATTCTCTAGTCCAGGTCAATTTGTATTTCACTGTCACATGACCATAACACTTTGCTGGTCCCAATAATGCTGGACACAAACTGTTATTAAACTGACAAGCCACCTTTGGTGTCCCTCTTCGACAAAAAAGTGAAATGGTGCTGACCCCTGTGCACTGCCAGGGACGACAGAAGAATCCAACTCAGGGCTCTGAACTGGTGAGCATTCCAAGGAATCCCGAGAGGAGCAGAGGTAGCACAGGCAGTTCATGCCTCTCTGGAAGACTAAATAGATTTGTGAGGTATTTTTCTATGTTAATTCACTCACCAAAAATACAATTGCAAATTTTAATCAAAATCAGGAATTTTTTTTTTTGCAAGAAAAGCTGTTCTTCCAGTCCTGGAACTAACTCATCACAAACTGTTTGCTTCAACAGGATACAACTGTCAGCCAGCTCTAATGAGAGTCAGAAACAATTCTTATTCTTCATCTACTGTTCTTCAGAAGTAAATTGCTAAACTCATTTCTTTAATTTTCTAGGGCAAGAGTTTCATTTTTAATGTCAAAATCCAATATTATTTGGGTATTTTTAAGGTAAAAGAAGGATTGTTAAGATTAAACAAAGTATTTCATTACACTGAGTGGCACATTTCATTACATTTTATATTTTTATTTCAAGTGAGATGTTAGTCCTTAAATGAAGTCATTTATGTTTCTTAAACAAACCAAAGCATTTGTTCTTTTATACCATTGAGAAGCACCTATAAAGGCAAAGAATCAAGTGGGCCTTACACAATTTACATGTGGTGAAAGTTGATTTTCCATTAAAATTTCCTCTCACCCCTCTGTGTCAGTCCTTGTCAAATACTCCCTATCCTTCTCCCTTTCCTTTTCCCTTCCTTCAGATGCCCAAGACTCCCTTACACCTTCTACATTTTACAAATCTAAACTTATATTTGCATCTTTCTAAATAAAGTAGACTCCTATTGAGAAAGGAAAAGTTGCAAAATTTATAAGTCATGGAAGAAATATTAGCAAAAACAAGATCTTCCAGCAAGTTCTGAGTTTGTTGTTTTCCAAACATGTCATGAGCTCAGTACCTGCCAAACAGACCAGCCCAATGCATCCTCCTGCTGACGTGGTGCTGTTTGAGGCAGGATGAAGGACTGAAGTATCCCAGTGCTGCTCACTGCCTGGTACACCTGCAATCAATTACCATTGCTGTTCTGCTGTGAAAAGCCCAAATGCCTTGCTTAGCTGGGATGATAATGGTATGGTTTGTGTGTAGTTGTCCATCAGACCACATTCTAAATCTCTGAGCAGCAGTTCTATTGCACTGAAATAAATTTCCCCTTTATAAAATTCTAAACATAGTAGGTAAGAGTATGGTTTTCCTTAACCACATGGGGTTGTTCAATACATTTCAATATATTTTAGGAAAGAAGATGAAATATTATTTCATTGCATGAGCAAAAACTAGCAGAACTAAGACCCCAGGAATGGTGGTCACATTTTGAGGAAGTATATTAAAAGCAAAGCTGGTCTCACATCTTGTGTGTTAAAATAGTTTGACTCAACCTATGCTTAGAAGGGAGACCTTCAAAGGAAAAGGCAATGCCCAAATACTCATGTACTAAAAGAGTGGTGTGAGTGACTCAGGATTTGTCATGCCTTCCGAGTACCAGAACACTTCCCATGAGGTATTTATTATACTGATGGAGAGACAAGCCTTGAATGACACACAGGGTGTGAGCTTCTAGTGCCTGACAATGATTTCAGTAAAGCTGGCACAGTTTGGCCCTCCTGGGCAAATTGGGGTGGGGGGGGAGGGGTGTGTAGGGGTGGCAGTGGTTTGCATTGAAGCAGCTGGCTTTGCTGAGTGATAATAAACTAATTATATTCTAAAGTGGCAAAATGGTCTTTTGGCCTTCAGCCTGTCATATTTCATACCAAGCAGGCTATCCTGGGGGAAAGAGAAAAAAAATTTAGCGGAGTTCTGTGTACTCCACTGAGGCTTTGACCATTGCTGGGTGCTCAGGAGGTTTGAAAAGGTCTTTGAGGTGCATCTCAACCTGCACCATAACACACAAATGTGAAATTGCTGGGTTAAAAAAAAACAACCAAGTCAGCTAAGGACAGCAAAGACAGTGATTCCTTCTCTAAGGTGGACAAGATAAACTGCACTCTTACTGAGGCCTCTTACTGAGAAGGATTGGTTTTTCTATAAATTATTTTTAAGTATTATCATGATATTGTATTAGAAACACATGTAACATGTATTTTTAAATTATGATGATTACTATTACTATTATTATTATTATCATTCCAAGACTTTTTTAGATGAGATTTTTGTAAGTTCCCTGAATCTCAAAAAGGGCTAAAATGTTATAGGAGGCTTTGTCTGGAAGTTAGTACAGATTGCAAAAGAAATACCTTGGTTATCCACAGTTTTTTCGTGGAAAGATATTCTGTGGTGCCTTTTTAGCTAGAGCATAGCCTGAGCAGATTTTCTCAGCCTGTTATATTTAAAGAATTATCTAACCTCTGGGAAAAAAAACCCAAAAAAACAAAAAAACCCAACCAAATATGTAATAGCTTAAATATTGCAGTAATGTGAGTTGTTTTCTTGGTAACAAAATAAAAACTAAGTTAAGATATAGCATAGTTTATTGCTTGTATATTCCATCATATTGTTTTGTTTCCTGTCTTGCAAAACTGGGAAAGCATCTATTTAAAAATACACACATTTTCTTCTGTTTTCTGGTGTTTTACTGATTACCAAGGCTATTTTGACCACCAATTCACAGTGTCATACAGACTTTATTTACCCTCAACCTCTGACTATTTTGATTTCTATTTATTATTTCTTTCAAAGTGATATTTAGATTATATAATGCAGGGCTCTATTTGAATATATAAAAAGAAAAGTATTTCTAGATAGATCAATTGAAACTTGAATAGGCAGAAGGAAATACATTTCTATCAATTTTCCACAATAATAATATTGCAGGAGAGTAATAAGAAGCACAATAATAGAAACAGATTGAAACCACTTGCTAAAAGTCCCTGAAAGAGGGACAGAACAAGGAAAATTCAAAACTGTCTGGGTTAGGTGGACCCAAGCCAGGAAAGCTTCAAAACTGGGCGCTGATATTTCCATCAGTGCTAATGCACCCTGCTGAGAAGCTCATTCTCCTCAGACCAATACAACTGCATTGCTCTTGGGTCTCAAGGTAATGTGTCTCCCCAGCACTGCATTATTTTCTGTGGACATGCAGCCTTGGTTTGGCACTAATACAAGGATTTCTTCATGGCACAACATTTTCTGCAATATATACAAGTCCACAATAAGCCTGTAAATGTGCTAGAAAGTTCATTGTGGGGGGTTTGAGCCTTATCCACAAAATCATCCACCTTCTGATGACGTACTTGGCTCATTTTATCAGGTACTCAATGTGGGACACAAATATCAGATCAGATGGTAATTTCTTACCACAGTTTCTTGATGTAATAATACCCTACAGAAAAAAAAAAGCAAGGAAAGAAAAACACCTTGTGACCTTGCTCAGTTCCTTGCATATGTGTTTGTAAATGGAGAAAAAAAAATCGAAAATAAAAAACCCCTAAACCAAGGTGAGTGTAGAAATGAAGCAGAGGAAAGCAGTTCCACAAGAATTTTGATTTAATAGTGATCTTCTGTCCATGAAAGTCTAGATAACTTTGGGGATAAATTTAGAAGTCAACACAGTGCTATAAATGTAGGATGTAAATGTAAGGAAGTAATAATGAAATCTCTGGCAAGACTTCACTTATACTGTGCTCAGTAATACTTACCACATCATAAAAATCTGGTTTCTTTAAAATGTGGTGAGAAGGAAAGAGAGTTGATCCTAGTAATAAAAGTTATGAGCTGTGAAGAAAAGAACAGGAAAGTTCTCATTCTGAAACAGTCACAGAAAAAGACAAATAACTGAGACACAAAGAGTAAGTGATGAAATTCACAGAAATAAATATTTTAGATATGTGCAGGAGAATTACAGGCATTTGCCCATTTTTACTAATTCTTCCTTATTTTATTTGTTATGATAAATAACATAACTGTCTGCTTTAAACTGGGAGAATTTTACTGAATAATGCAACTACAGACTACAGAGAGTTTCTGTGCCAGTTCTGCTTCTCACTTGCAAACTGGAGCTTAAGTACGACTTCAGATTATACAGAAATACCAAGTGGCTGAATGCTGGACTGCAAGTGAACAAATAACTTAGGAAAACAAAGCCACATTGCTCACTGTGAGTGCAGAAGAGCACAGATGCTATCAGTAAAGACATCTCCTGAGAAGAACATAAACTTTAGTCCATTTTTCTTTTTTCTTCTATGAAGGTTATTTGGGAGACAGTCATGACAGTTTTCTATAAAAAGCAGGTAGGAGGCCAAATTAAATTTTGATTTCCTTCACTTTGGCATGGTTGTCTTATTTGGGTATATTTTCATTCCTTCACTTTGATTATATGGCAAGACAGTAGAGAATACCTGAAAAGAGGGTTTTCTGGCACAAGTAGAAAATTAAGAAGCTATCTTTAGTTTTAAAAAAAGAAAATTGTAAATGGCTTATTTTGCAAAAATAAAAAGGTCAAATTCACTCATCTGATCATAGCAAAAAAAAACCTCAACCAAATCAGAAATCTCAGACATTAAGATATGTTTCGCAAATATAATTTCTAAAGAAAGAAATCAACTACTGTATCTGCCTTTTCTCTTTCCTGTCCTCTTTTCACTCCCAGTGATCATTGTGCCTCACTGTCTCAGAATTTTGCAGGTTTCATACCTTGGAGCGCCAGGAGATGCTCTTTTATACGGTAGCCAAGTTAACCTCTGGTTGGAAACAAGCTCCTATTAGCCATTATGGATACCTGAGCAGCATGTCCAGAGTCACAGAGAAAAGCTGGGCAGGGAATTAAACCTCAGCCCCTTAACACCCCTTGTTAGGCACCTGCTGGAGATGGGGTCTGTGCACTGCAATTTTTTCCACTAGGCATATGTCCTTGAAGTTAAGATATGCTGAGCTTCATTCCAAAGGCTGGATGTTCCCAATGACTACGTGTGAAAATGCAGAACTCACACAGCACTGCATCCTGCATTTCACAGTCACTAGAAACCCACTTTCTGTTGAAATTGCTGCATGTGCCTGAGCAAACCTTTTTAATCAAATTCTAAAGGCAGGGGATGATTTCTTACTCAGAAATAAACAGATATCAAGTCAATACTGGCCATTTCAATCCCTCATGTAGAAGAGATAAATATGCATCTTGTACAGGTGGAGAGAGTACATCAGGAGAAAAATATCATCATGGAATAAAAATCGAAGAAGACAGAAAAAAAAGTAACGATAAGCTAGTTATTTAAAATACCATGGAATGAAAAATAAAACACAGAAAAATATTATTTTAGTATGCAGCGACAGTAGTGGTGAAACATGAGAATTATGTTCTGCATACTGTTTTTAAAATAGAAGTATTGAAACCATTGTAGCAGAAACATTGTGAGGGCCTTCTTGTGTTGTAATTAATTCTAAACAAAATGGCTTTTTACTTCTCACATGATGGATTTTATTACAAAATAACCCAAACCTAGAACACCAAATACTGATATTCTTATCAGCAGAAAGTGAATTGCTATGTAGATTAAAACTGTCCTATATAAGCAACCCCATCCCCCTGCCAATGTAAATAGGGCTAGCTTCATGCAAAGCTTCCAGGCTGTGTCTTATACTACCTTGCTTATTTCTTGCCTCTTAATCCAGTGGTATTCACAAAAATTCATCATATTTAATGTGTGTTTTAACCTTTAAGCATCTCAATGTCTAAAAAGTCAAAATCTTTTTTGCTACATTCTCAGAGGTTATTCTAGCATGAAAATTCTTATCTTTCCTGGTTTTCTCTTCAGCTGAATTCCTTCTCTGATTTTAGACAACAGGTACAGACTCTGCTTCTGCTTGCTCCTGTCTTCACACCAGTTCTTTCAGCACATTAATTCTTGAAATAAATATTTAAGATTTTTGTTATAGAGTTCACTACGGCATTATTTCTGTGAGTAAATGTGTACAACTGGAATGAATATGGGGTCTGCCCCCTGATTTGTCCATCAGGCTATTTTTGAGTGCCATGAATCCTGAAATCTAATCTGGCAGGTTCCCTGTGTGAGGAGCACAGTGTCATATTGCCCAGGGACTGTATAAGATGTTGTACAGTTAGAAGCCCCATGAGTCAATGAATGGATTTTTATCAGTATAGTCAGGCTTTGGATTCTGCCTGAAAACTGAGGAGAGAGAGGGAGTGGGTAGAATTTTCCTACTTGCAGAATTCAGCTGTTGGGGAGAAAGTGCAATATTTCAAGAACAGAAGGTGTGGGTGCTACTTCAGAAGTACAGCTGTGAGGAGGAAATATGCTGTGAAATACTTATATTAAGATATCTCATGCAAATGATACACGTGGGTCCAGTGTCTGAGAAACACTGTAGATGTGATTATGTGGAAAATCCATGTGAATTGACTTCTTACAGACCGGTTCCAAATGAACAGCCAATTTCAAACTGTAAATTAAGACTATGACATCACCTTTGTATATGACTAGTCTTTCTTAATATGGAAAGTAATATTTTACTGTTCCAGATAGATTAATAACTTTATAGATACAGCACAAGCTTCCCAGCTGTCTTCTGTCAATGAACAGTCTTCTGTCATGTCCATATGCCCACCCAATAACAGGGATACAAATGCATACACACACTGAAAACACAAAGTAGTTACTCAAAATAGCATGAAACCACAAATATCTATTCTTTTGTACTATCTAAAGATGTTCCCTCTGAGATGAGAAGGGTCTGAAATGCCATCTCTCCTTGCTATTCTAGGGACTGGGAATGTTATAGGACCTACAATTCTTTGCAAATTGTAAGGTTTTTAATGACGATTCGTAAACCCCACTCCTGTGACTCCTAAGACTCTCACTGCCAAATTATGGAAACTATTTCATGGATTCAAGGACAGATATTTCTCCACATGAACACAGAATTTCCCAGACATACAGGCAAAATCTACCTCAGTCTCATCATTGCTCATAATTTTGCTATAAATGCAATAACAAATTTGTATAATAAATCATTAATATCACACTTCAGTGTTTGACATAAAAGACGGGGTTCCAGTTACATCATTGATGTACTATTTTATTTTTAATGTCTGAAGCTTATTCCAATTTCTAATGCAGCAGGAAGAAATCACAGTTATTTTAGCAAGGTTTCCATTTCAAGCCCGCCTGAGCTCCCTGCACTTAAATTCAATGCCAGCTTTTTCCCACAAATATATGCTGTTAAAGAAGAGAGCTAAAATTCACAGAGCTGTCAAGTAAGATATCCATTAAGATATTAAGATGCCAGTGTTCAAACTTCAACATTATAGCATTAAATCTCAAAGGAATTCACTTTGTTAATGAGAAACAAGACAGGAAGGAGTGCATGATGCAGGGGGGTGGGAAATGGGATGAGACTATGGAACAATATGATGGCAGAATAGAAAGCACAGATTGAGGTACCACAAGGAATCTGAATTCCTCAACTAAGACTTGTCAATGAGATTTTTAGCATATGATATGCAGTTTTAATTAAATTATGGCCCAGAGTCAGAGAAGAAAGCCAAAGGCCCAGGTTTTTATTTCATTTTTAGAACAGAGATCTTATCTTCTACAGTATTTCATGAACTTCTAATTAAATATGGATTTATGGTTTTAAAGTACCTGGAAACGCAGCATGACTTTTAGGATTCATGCTTTGCTGGACTCAGAGCAGTGCTGTCAAAGAGTGAAATTCCAGCCCTTATTCATAGGTTCAGATAGATGTGGGTAAGGTGTTATGAAAAAAGTTTAGCTTGAGCGCTGTGTGCCAAAAATATTACTATACTTCAGAGCAACAAAAAAAAGTGTCATTTTGTGTGAAAACATATTCAACAAAACTTTACTTGTGCTTGCTTATAGTAGCAGGGTGCAGTTTTATACAAACCTAATGACTTCTGAGTACTGCCAAAAGTGCTATTTCTATCTCATGGTTATTTTTTTGTTGTGCCTGCCAAAACCTAAACTTTTTGGCAACTCTAATTACACTTCTTTCACACCCTATCAAATTATTTCAAACAAATACATTATCTCTTCTGTTTAAAAAGTATAATATTCCTTTTCCAATTAAAAAAATTCTGCAAACAGTTTTGCTCATGGTGATGATTTATTGTTTAAAATATTTCAAGTTTACAGAGTGTAGCTGGGAAGGCTGGGTGCAAATGAATATCAGCACCTGTTTTGTTTTGTTCATATAAGAAGAGAATGTGAAAAAAAATTAATAAAATTTGTTAGCTGAGGCTCTTTTGATATCACAGTGGACAGATAACTTCTTGAAGGTCAGCTCCTCCTAAAAATTCTTAAAAATTCTCACAGGATGAAGGGTTAAGATGCTCTAGTTAACAAAGCAATGCTTGAAATAACTGAATGTATATATGCATAAACCATCAAATTCAGGAAGTGAGACCCTAACAGAAAATCTCCCAAGCCAGATTTACTCGGTAAAACTGGGGATAATATTGCTATCTTAAAGCTGAAGGGGTTTGTGCTTGCTTAGGACAAATCTCTGGTGCATGTGCATGATATACTTCTAGAATCATCAGAAATATGGGACTTTCTTGTGGAGGGCAAGGTGCTGAAACTATTTGTCAGCAGGATGTATGGCTGTTAAGGTAAGTTAGAAATGGTTCCTATTTTTCTCAATGGTTTCTAAGTGGAGGTGCATAGTATATGACTATTTAATTTCATATCATTCTGCAGAAATGGCTGTGATTTGAGAATGTCAGAAGCTAAAAATAAAAAAAAAAATAATAACAATTACAAAAAATTTAAAATACCAAGACTCACCCCAATATAACTACATTTATATTCATGGAATGCACTGATGTCTTTCTCTGCCTGTACTCTCTTTGTGAAAAGAAAAAACAGTTCAAAATAGTGTTCCTCAAAGAAGGGTCCTGGTATGAATTCACCAGCTGCCAAACTACACCATCACAAGTAAGAGGAGAATCAGTTTTGATGCTCTACTGCAGCTTGTTTTCATTGATTCTTGGAATTTAATCACATTTCAGCTGTTGTTTCTGTGAGATGATTTCAAAACCCATTGAATTAAATTGTATTATACCAAGAGACTGATTTTTTTTCACTGCAACTGCACTCAAAACCTAATTTTTATGTCTTAGAAAGATAGAAGTATTTTCTGGTGTCATCTAGTTTAAATGGCTTTTTTTTTTTTTGAATGGCCCTTTGAAAATTAAGTCTGGAAATCTGTTTTGAAATTCAGAATCCATCAAAGTCTCTCTCCTGTGAAATTGCTGTTTCTCCTTGAAGCTTTCCATCCTCAGTGAAAATGTTTCCATCCGACTTCCTTTAACAAGTAGCTTACAACCACTACTATTTTGAAGAAACACTTTGATTTTTGCAAGTGCAAATTCAGTTTGTAATACTACTAATTAGGCAAAAAATTTCCAGTGTATCCAAGCATTAGAACAAAATCTATTAGGGGCTACCCAAACAAGTTGGGAACTTATCCTACACATTCAGTCACAAATCCACAGTGGCTTGTGGCTTGAAAAACAAATACAAAACTCTCTGTAATTCGTACTGATACACTCTTCAAAATGCAGACTAAGATTTTGAAAATAAAATAGTTAGAATTTGTTTAAATACAGAGCAGTAAAAAGTGCAAAAATCCTCCACCTTTGATTATTATGTATTTATGAAATAAATTTATAGCTACATTCTTATTCATGAGTTTCCAGCCAACATCTGAGATATGCTATTTTCCTTCAGTAGTTATGCATCTGAAGTGAACATTTACACTCACATTCAAGCTTTTGTCAGAACAGAAGTCTTAGGCCTCTAGCACAGATCTGTTCTGGGAGTGATATTTGAAAAAAAATTACTGAAAAAAGTGAAAAGTTTTTCCATCTAATTGTCCCCAACATTTCTCCTGACAGTTGGGCAATTTACATTCTTTTGTTCTTTAGAAAATCTCTTCAGTCACTGAAGTGTAGACCTTGACAGTCACAAGTGGTCAAGATCAAACCTCTCAAACCCTTTGCCAGTGATCCGTATTTACTAAGTCTGTACATGAGTCCATTGCAATGTTAGTTTTAACACCTTTCACACTTCAAAAATATGCAATGAGTTAGGAGTGTGAGCATGGCCAGTTACTCAATGCACTCATTGGATCAACCGTGTAGGGGCATTAGTCTGAAATATCCCCATGGACTGCAATTATCTTTTCTTATGCTAATTGCTGTGAAAGATTTCCTTGCAAGTTTTCCCTTTGTCTTCTCTTTCATTTCCTGGGCCATCTCTTCAAATGGTTCAGGTGAACATCAAAGGAAAGTGATACTTTTGGTGACAATAATGTCTCAGACAAGCAGACGTCAAACTTTCCAGTACTTCATGCAAAATGCTAAAATCCTCTGCATTTTCTACAACTGAGACCACACAGGCATATATAATTACATTACGCGGATTGACAATGAAAAATTAATTTAAACCGGTGTGCTCTCAGCCATGCAATTTTAGAGCAGTCTAATTTTTCTAGGAACTATCCCTAAGGCAAGGCTTACACTGACTAGAAAGAAAAGAGGTTTAAAATATATCAAAAATTTTCAATCCTCTTTATCTGCTACTTCTCCTCCCTAAGAAATTTCATGCCCTCAAAGGCTTTTCCAAACCATATAACCTGATGTTAAGAGTTTAGTGTATTTAGTCAGGAAATATAAATTATTTCATTTGATTTATAGGATCAATTATAACCCAAAACAGAGTTCTAGTATTCACTGTTCAGTCATCAATAACAATTCATGAGAAAGTAAGAGGATAATACTCAGAATAAAAATTTGTCCTGTAAATTACAAGTACAAAGGTAATTCCAGAACTCTGTAAGGTGACAGCACATATTCTACAAGCAAAAAGGAACATTTTCAAGTCTTGTCATTAATAATACACAAAAGTCCATTTTGAATATTCTTTAAAATTTTCCTCTCCAGTTTCATATATAATAATAGTCTTTCTCAAGAAAGACTACTCTTTCTTGAGTAGTCCTACTCTTTAAGAAAAGATCTTTTATTTTACATTCTGCTTTAATAAAAATCTAAAAATCAGCATATTTATTTCTGCAAGCTCAGCACTTCAAAATACACCATGTAAAGGACAAGCCAAATGTTTTTAGTGTAGTCAGAGCTCCTATGTATTTTTTCTCTCTTTAATTTTTTTTTGTGATGTATTTGAAATACTTGTGCAATCTTGTAGCATTTAAGAATATCTTTTGTTTTGCTTAACAGGAAAGCATATAAGCCCTTATTAAAGATGATTTATCACTATGATAACAATAGATGTTGATTTTCTTTTCTCAGGCTGCTCTGTTTTTTTCTTTCAGAGAACATTTAAAAGCAGAAGAAAAAAAGTAATGAGAAATGCACTGGAAAGATAACTTTGAAGTTGTCAAAAATTTTTTGTATTAACTGTACTCAGCTATTCATTACTGCTTCTTAGCAAAATATTTCTCTGGTGTATAAATCAAATCTAAGAAAAGTGAAACACATATTCTAGCATGAAGGATGTCAGTTTAGATGCAAGATGCATAATTTTGGTGTTTATCTGCATGCACATACACACATGCAAGCACATTTTTGCTTTGCTCACTTAGCTGACATATTAATCCACTAATCATTTCACTAGAGGGGAGCATTTGTCTGTCATTTCCCAAAGTATTTAATACAAGAGGAATTCCTAACACACCCAATTTTGTCTCCTCTGTTTTGTCTGAGGGTAAGGGGGAGGGTTGGCTTGTAGATAAGATCTCATGAATCACTCTGAGAACTGCAGAGCAAAGTCAGATATATTGTATTTCCTAACCTTAGAGCCACTGGATGAATGTCCTCCCGTACAGCACAGCAATGATTCACTTGTGCACAGGCAGGACTTCAACCACTTGGCCACAGTTACACCCTGGGTACTGTAAAGTGAGGCAACAGCTTTAAGCAAACAGCACCAGGACATTTATTATCTGTGCTCTTGGTGATTCAGCAGAGAATAAAGCCACACTGCCTGTGAGCCACCCAGGGCACACCACCCTTTGTGTTACTTGGGGGAGTGACTTTGGGAGCCATGAGCAAACCGTGTGTATTGACACTTTTTGCTGTGACAGAGCTGCAGACCCAGCAGTTTCAGGTGGTCTGCCCTTGCCAGTTTCTGTCCCGAATATCCCTGCGTGGTACAGATACTGCACCCTGGGATAGGTGACTTCTCCATGAGCCCAGGCCCAACAAACATCAAGCTGATGCATATCCACTGAAAAATCGAGGGCAACTGAAAGAGTTGAGCAGCTCCTAAGAAACTTTGTAAAAAGTTTTCACCTGAAGCCTATCATGTCCTCTTACCACATTTGACTACAAGTATTTATGAATACAGGAAACTTCTTCTCAACTATGTATTTTTTATTTGCTGAAGTCCCTTTTCTAAGAGTGGGTCTGTGACCTAACTTTCAGGTGACTATGTTAAGGGAATTATAGCACTAGTTAGGAAATACACTTCACCATGATTTGCTTTAAAATGCAGTGGCTGTGGCATTTCAAATATCAGGAAAAAGCCTACTGCAGAATTCCTTTTTTATTAGAATATATTGAAAGATACTACTTCTCTAAGATAATAAAAATCTAGTACGAGAACAAGATTCATGGGCTGAGGAAGTGTCATATCCCTGAAAATAGCATTTTCTCATTTGAGCACGTATGGAACGATTTTGACAACTTTTGGTGTTTTACCTTTCTGTCCTAAAGCAGGATGGAAAGGTGTTTCAAAAATACTGGAATTCTTATGGTATGAAATCCTTTATTTTAATAATTATATAAAATCTTGGGGTCTAAGTTTTTTCCAAAAATAAGAGTTTTGTAGCAACCTTTGAAAAACACCTCCTCTCCAATGTTTCTTTAACAGGAATTAAATAAAAAGATCATGACAGAAGAATTGCTATATTTTGGTTTCATAAGCATCATTAACTCCACCTTAATTTTAGAAACCTGATATTTGTTTAGGAAAAGTAAAATATTTGAACCTTAACAGGTTGCAAAAGCATTTTTTATCTTGCATTCTTGATTTATCTAGGGTATCCATCTGCATTTCTTGTTCCTGACATTTATGTTATAATTGAAACTCATCTAATTGACTGTAGTTATTCCAAGGACATTTCCTGTAGTTTCATTCAGTGAAACATGACCTCCTGAGCCTACTTTAGTGATTAACTTGCATAATTAGTGTTTGTTTGCTGGGAAAAAAAAAATCAAATTCTTCTCTGTTGGCCACTGGTCAAAGCAATGACTTTCTGTGAGAGTAAATCACAATAGTGGTACATTCTCTGGAGAATTGTAAAAGCACAATATATAGTTTCTGCCATCTAAACACATCTCAACAATACTAATGAGTTTGACTGCTTTTGAAGGACTCAAATCTTTGTCATTCTGAGTGGTATAACTAAATTACGACTTAAGACAACAGCAATAAAGAAAAGCTTTCGTGTTTGCTTTGTGGCTTTCTTCACTGGTTTGTGTGAAATCAGACTCCCAAAGAATTTATCTTAGATAACTTAGTCCCAATTCACCCTATGACTAAAGAAAGCATTGCCTCAGACCCTAAAGACATTGATCTCATCAAGGCTCATGTTGTAGGAGGAATTCCCCCATGATAGAGCAGCAGCCCGCAGTACTGAGCTGCTGCCCAGAGCTAGACCACAATTTTTGGGTGTAGCTTCTGAAGAAGCAGTTTAAGCCTCACACCTGGTATTCTACAGTGTTTTTTTCTGAAGGATTGAGAGTGTCCCTTCAGAGTGTTCCTCTCGAACAACACTGAGAGGAACAGACAATAAAATACCTGAGGAACTCCTAAAGGAAAATAGAAAAGCTATGATTTGTAAATTAATTCGTTGTAACCTTCTTCTGTCAGAGACAGGACTCGTACAATTATTTCAGGTGAAACTGGTGCAGCTTTGGAGAGTTACAACTTTCACCCCTTAACGTCCATCGTCAGAGGAGAAAACATCTGTGGGTGTGGGTTATGGCATGCCTTAAAATCCAGACCTGAAACCTTGGGTTTCAAAATAATGGTCATGGAGGCTGAAAATACTTAGACATGCAGTGGTAGTTTACTAAAAAGTGGTTTGGAAGTGATAGAAAATTGTTTGCCTTCTATACCACCCTCTTCTTAAGTAAAAGGGAAAAAATCAGCTGAAGAATAGGCTATGTTCTGGGTGCAATTCTGTTTGTGCTAACTTTTTGGTGCAACAATTGGAGCTCGTCACCATGGTAAACAAGCAAACAGTCTGCTGGGTTGACCTGTGTAGCAACTCCTGTGTTTTCTTTCCTACTTTAGGTGTCTATTTGACTTACAGGAAGCAGAGCTGTCTACTTTGCAAAAATAAAAGATTAACAGGTACTTATTGGAATGTGATCCCTTCAGAACTAAACACTAATAGAGGTTGAAGTTAATTATGCATTTAACTTCTGGTTAATGTCTAACCAGTCAGGGGACTGGGTGTACTCTTGTCATTTCAACAAAATATACAGGGTGACTCATCTAAGCAATGGATTAGTTATCTTGGGTCTACACAAAGGTTTACTATTTTCTGCTAAGGAAATATGAGCTGTCAAGAAAGGTAAATGGTCCATACACCCCATTCATTGACAAGCCTTGAAGTAACTTTGGTATTTGCAAACTCTTTGAGAATTAGATATGATGGTCTTGAAATAAAACCTGAAAAATATAATTCCACATAGGAGCAGCTATCCCAATAATCTTTCTTGAGACAACTCTTTAATTCCTTCATAATTTCCTCTTGGCCTTTACTTGATTAAACTTAGCTTTTTCTGACTCTTTTGCTAAGCCAGCCCTCGCATGACTGGGATGTTCCTTATTCTTCAGAATGGATAAACTGCTTTTGTTGCTGTATGAGCTAAATATGTCTGAGGACCATGAGCACAAAAGGACACTGAACTCCATTCTCCATTCTTATGAACACAAATATTGGATTCTCAAGAGATCATTTTTGTTTGTAAATTTGCATGATCACCGGTTAATTAAAGTCCTACGTTGCAGAATTCTTTTTGCTTAGGCATGTGGGATATAGCTGTGCTATTTCTTTTGCCCTTAAATTCCACTTTGAGATTGGTGTTCACAGAATACAGTTTGAATGGTCCTTTCCAAATCCAAACAAAATAGTATTTTACTAATCCCCAAATTTTCTAAATGTCTCATTCAAATCACTCAGGGGTATACCTTCTCCTCAGACTTTGCTTTGCTTTGTGACCCATGATTTAGTATGACTTCACTCCTTTTCCTTTTAAAGTATCATTTTTCAGAAGATCACAAGGCATATTAACTGGTTAAACTTCACATAACTAGTCGTGCTGCTGGTGTTATAACACTTATGGACTTCAACTTACTGCCAGGTCATCTCAATTCTCTGGGCTAAAACAATGAGAAAACACTGCAAGCACTAATCTATTTTCTTCTTTTTTTTTTTTTTCCCTTCTTGTAAAAAATAACCTAAATGATACCTAGACAATGATAGCTGGAGGTAATCAGAGATTAAGACTTTTGTAAATGATGCATATTTTTTTAATGTGAACATAAGAACTCAGTTACGAATGATAAGTTGAAGCAAAACCATTTCTACTTTTCTTACAAAAAGGGGAAAAAAGCAACTACCAATTGTAGAAAGCTGAGCATATTTTGTCTTGTGCACAAGCAATCTGAAGATTAAATTTTGATATAAGTCTTTATTTCTGTTCTATATCAGACCATTTTTTGTTTCAACACCAGTTTGTTTCAGCAAAACATGAGTCAATATTTAAAATAAAAGTCTGACAGTGTGTTATTGGTATCAGTATTATAAATGTTTGTCTAATGCATTAGGCAAACTATTCCAGGATTTGGTTTCATGTCATATAAGGAGAGAAGAATAGTGCTTGTTGAGACTTTGATCTTATCCTTATCAACATTAGCTCTTTCTGCTTCTCAGAGAATCTGCTGCATGAAAAAGCAATGATCACAAGCTGCTTCTTGGAAAATGTGGAAAATATTTAAGAGCTAGGAGAAAAGGTAGTACGTGTTTCTGACCTGTGTTGAAATATCTCCTAGGCCTTTTCTCCTCCCTTTACTACGAGGATGTTTTAGCCCTCCCAGGTGGTGGGAAATATTTGGAAGGGGAGTTTCTTTGTATACTTAGCAATGTGGGAAAGCTATGAGAGGGGTGTTCCCTGAAAGCAGTGACTCATCTCTAGTGTTGAATACAGGCTTTGTTTACTGTGGAACTACTGAAATAAATACATTTTTACTTAGGCATAAAACTTTCATTATATGTACCTTAAATTAAAAAATCACAAATCTACTTGAAACAATACACTTACTAGTTTCAGGAATGCTCCCCAGTTGTTTTGCACTTTGCCAAGTGAGCCCTTGTTTATGCAGGCTCTGCATGTATTGGCACTTATCCCAAGACTTAGCAAAATTTACAGTCCTTCTCTGATAACAAAATTCTGAACATTCCTCCTCTTTGCTGGTGGTTAAGGGAGATACCTCTCATTCTGCCCAGCCTGTTAATGGTTAGAGATTTTTTCTCAACTCCCAGAGATGGAATCACTGGTATCCCTGGTTAGCCAGATGATGCTGGATCTCCAGTTTGTTCTCTGATTTGTAGGACTGAATCTAAAGAGCTTATTGCTTTGTAATGCCAAGGTTAAGGGTTTCCAGGTAATCATTTTCACTGTTATTGAAAATGCTCCATTTTATTTAAAATGTAAGACTGCTTGCAGGAGACATCTCTCTCCAGTTTCTAAGCTATTAAGGCTGTCCCTCGGTCCAATAATTATTTCATTACTCCATACAAGAGGAAGCAGAGTTTGACAAAAGTCTTTTTTCTCTCCCCGCTGACTATAAAAGGAGTTTAATCCCTTACCTTTGTCTTCTTAATTCTTCCTGAATTAGTCACCTAATTTGGATGATGTGAATATTTTGCGTGTTACTGAGGGCTGAAAATTCCAGCTGATGTCCAAACACCTGAATGGTGGTGTTGTAATGTTGAGTTTAAGAGCCTGCATGACATCTAAGTAATACACATAAGGGTGTTTCCACAAGAAACTCTTCATTTAGATAAAATTACTGTGATCAGGACTAGTGCAAATCAAGATTTCTTAACAAAGATCAATCTACATGTTTTAAATTTTTTGTAGGGTTTGTACTCTGTGGGACACATATGAAAATAATCTCACATATCTTCAACTGTCTTTACATTTCTTTGGTATACATATCATGATATGTATCTTCAGGTGTGTGTCCAGCCAGAGAGATTTTTCTTTAGTAAATGGATAAAGCTCTTGTGATTTGCTACCCAGCTGAAGACAGGTACCTAAAACAACCAGAATAGATTACACTGAAATTCTTTTGTCCATTGACCACTGAGACAGTTCAGAAAATTAACAAAGTAAGATTTATATTACAGTATAAACCAAGGTTAAGTGAGATGTCTCTCACTGCATATTACAGTTTGGAGGCTGCAGTTCCATTATTTAAATCTTGAGTAGGACCAATATATATGCATTCTATAAAAAACAACTGATTTTATAGAGGCCAACCTGAAGTGAAAGGGCTTGCTGTCTTATAAACATGGGTTACTAGATCTCAAAAATATCAAAGGCGGTAGAACAGTTTAAATAGATAGGAGTAAAATTTTCTATGACTGTCACAGTCTGTGAGGAGAGCAGTTTTTAAGACTAAAAGTGTGTGCAGTGGAAGAGTGTTCCTTTATAATTTGCAGCTGCAAGCTTGATTAAATTCAGATAAATGATTTAATATTTACAGTGAAGTTACACGTGAAATGCAAGAATCGTGAAAATATTTTAAATTCTCTCCTGATCTGAATAAGCTTTCTAGCATTATGTAGGTCCCAAGAGAAAGAACTGAACAGTGATATTCAATTCCATAATTTAATTTACTAAAAATTTCTTGGAAGGAACATACTGGAATTATGAGACTAATTTTTAATATGCTGGCATAACAAGCAATAAATTGACTTGATAAAGAAATCTGTTGCCTCTCTCTTTTTAAGCTAGAAATCAGTTGTTATCTTCCCATTTGTTAAGCTTAGATATTAGCACTGTAAGTGTTCACCTCATCTAAGTAGACTGATATTTTCCAGGTCAAACAAGTTTTATCACACTGTGTTTGGTCCAACCTTCTCTTAAAACTCCATTTTAAGGAAAACAGCCTTAAAGGAACTTATTCTGAATTGAAAGCCTAATTTTGTTTCTCTTACTTGTAGCTTAACAGCTCCATCAGAGCTGTAACTTTGCTCCTTTTATGGCCTTTATGAATAGACTGTTGTCTGCTGGCCACCAAAGACACAATCTAACTTTTTTTAAGCTTCTAGAAAAGAAACCACAATGCAATATTGAGAGTTCCTCCTTTTGCATAGGAAACCCCATTAATAGCTTGGTTTACATATTGAAGTCAGAGTCACAGCATGTCAAATCCTTTATCAGTCACACATCAATTCCCCTCTGAAATCCTCAATTACATAGCTCAGAGCACAATCCAACAAGAGAAGCTCTGTAATCAGATGCAGTGAATGTTTACTGGAATATACGTGTGCGTGTGTGTATTTATATACTTACATATGTATGCTAATTTTAATATTTCCATTATAAACAACAACAACTTGCCCTATGCCTATTTATAATGATCACAAAATGTTCAGAGATTCAGCTAATAACACATTAGCACTTGGCCAGCTGGAGAATTTGTGACGGCTGCCAATTACTTAGAATTCTTCTAATAAACAATAGTTTCTCCCCCTCTTGAAATATATGGAAATGGGCTATTGTTAAAGTGCTGCTGTACTGGAATGGCACCTGGGCTTGCAATAATGTGGAACACTGCATTCCAAGAGAGAAACAAAGCTGCATGGAACTCCTTGTCCCAACCTATTCTCTGCAGAGTCTATGAATCTATCCAAGAAAAAAGAAGGGGGTGGGGGCAGGGAGTGACAGGGCAGCTATCTTCACTGCTTTAATTTGGACCATGTTCACCTTTTACTTACTTAGCCCACAGTACCAAAAAATTGAGCAGGGTTTGTGAAACAATAAAAATGCTATTTTTAAAACAATTTTTCATAGGATCTACATATACATTAGTACAAGAACTCGCCCCGAGGACTCAACAACCTCTGTGCTAACAACTTCACACATTCCTGGGATCACTCAGTTTATTCCTTTTAGACACCAGGTTTTTTCAGTTTCCCTTCTATGGTATTCAGTAATTGGGACGATCCATAGATTTTGATTTTGCAAGTCATGAGCTGGCAAATGGGATTTTAGTCTTAATTTCCCTCATAAATCTCTCCTAAATTCATGAAACAGTCAGTTTTATAGTCAGTAGAAAGGCGAGTTATGGCAAACCAGAATTCTGCTGCTGTGGTGTGAAGTGCAGCTTCAGAACTTTAACTATATATATTTATATATATATTTAACAAGTAGAGGATTATTTTCCTTTAGTTCTCACTGTAGTAGAAATTTCAAATTTCAATTCTGTGTCAGCAATTGTTTTTGACGGGGTGAGAACCTCAGCTCCATTGCTCCATTAAGATTTATGATCACATTTAAGACACATCCCTAAGGACAAATACAGTGGACAGAAACTACAAAAATCAGTATATTGGTCTAAATTCTTCTCTAGCTGTCTACAGGTAAACACATATCACAACAAAACTCCGTTTTATAAAATACATATAAAACTTTTTCAGGAATAAATCCATTAGACACACTGATACTCAGTTGCAGAACCAGTATTGTGGTCCATAAGGCTAAAAGGTCCTATAAAGGATTTATGCAAAATTATTTCTCCAATGTACAGAGTTTTTGGGATTTGGATTTTGGTTGAACAAAATGCGTGTGCATGTAAGATGTTTATATTCTTAATGTTCCCTTGTAATGGAAGCTCAGGTTTTGATTCAATTTCCACACGTTACACTGGAACAGACTCCCCAGGGAAGTGGTTACAGCACCAAGACTACAAGAGCAGAAGAAGTGTTTGGGCAACACTTTCAGGCACGTGGTGGCATTCTTGGGGCTGCTCTGTGCAGAGCCAGGAGCTGGACTTCAATAATCCTTGCTCCTTTGATAATCCCTCTTCCAGCTCAGGATATTTCAATGATGTGTTTGGAATTGCTCCAAAAGAAGGTTTTGACTCAAATCCACCTCTAGAACACCCTACTTAAAACTAATGTATCTTCTTAAAACACATATTTGAAGACTTTTTGGGGGTTCTAGAAAACCTTTCTCAGCATTTTAACCATGTTCAGAAGTAACCATTATGTTCACTGCAACTGGCACATTAGATGAGCATGACAGCATTCCTTTCTCCAATCTCTGTGTTAAAAAAAAAAAAAAAAAAAAACAAGCCCAAATTGTCCTGAGGTACTGTAAAATGCCATTTTTTTCCTGGAAAAAAACGTAAGTCTGATCAAGGCCAATTAAAGAGATTAGAGTTAAATGATTTACATGCTGCAATAAAAAGGGTCTGCTACAGTCAGCGTTCAGATCTGTTTATCTGCAAGGCTTTCCCATAAATGTCTTTTGCCAAAAAGCACTGGAATGACCTCCAAGACAGGGTGCTTAACTTGACTGTACTCTTACTTCTATTTTAATTAGGCTTTAAATGGTAAATATTTACTAATTGTCCTCTGGGTAAATAATTAAGAAGTCTTGATCTGTTTTGCTAGAGTTCATCTGGCAACACTTGCAGATCACAATCTAGACAGGTTTACCTTAATTAAATGTCCTCTTCCTGTATCCTTTTTAGAAGCAGAAGTTTCTGAGATGTGCAGATTAGAAGTGTGGGGAAGGAATAGACCCAGCAGGGCCTCAGACATGCCTGCCTCTCTACATTACCAGCTCCAGTGGATCTGCTTTCAACTATTCCTGTTTTACTGTACGCATAGACTCCCCACCACATTGCAGGGACCATCACCAGGATTTTCAAGTTAACTGCCCCTGTGGCCTCAGTTAGGGATGTCTGGGAATCTTGCAGGATGATGGCCAGGGAGCTGGGGACCACATGGGACTCCCAACCCCAGTCAGGAGCAGTGTGGCCAAGGGACACTGGGGACATCCCCAGCCCTGGCACTGGGCACCTCCCTGAACACCGGGAGGGACCCGGGCTTGGGGGGTGCTGAGGGACATCAGCAGGGACTGACAGCCCGGGGGACTGACACACGTCCTGGGTCATGGCAGGGTGGGGCTGTTCCCAAGGAGCTGGGCAAGGGCACGGGTGCCTGTGGTGTCTCAGCCCTGACATCAACAGCAAAGCTGTGTTATCACACATGACAGCCGCCTGTAACCTGCTGGTTTTCATTGTCTTTCAGTTCGTCCAGGTCTGGGCAGGTTTTTTGCCTGTGATGGGCATGATTAGATTCCTGCTTGAAAATCAGTTCTCTCACCAAGTGCAGAGTCTTTTCAGCCTGTCAGGAGAAGCAGATCTCCTCAAAGAAAAGATCACAGTATATTTTTGTTTCAGTGCCATATATTACAGGCGCAGCAGCAGCCGAACAAAAAAAATTTAAACCAAAGAGTATTTTAAAGGAGTAAATAAATGCTTAAAACAGCTAGTAGATGATCACTGTGTTTGTTCAATTATTCCATGAAAAGGCATAGTTGGACTGTAGGGAGTTTAATAAAATGATTTGCCCAACAAGAATTTTGCTTTAAAAGGGAATTGTGAGGTTGATTAAAGTTCAGGATAGAAGTAAATTCTTTTAATGTCAGGTTAAATCAATAAGACTTTCACATCTGGAATATTACATTAATTTTATTTGTCGTCTCCCTTAAAAGTTCAAGTGCCAGTTTATTAGATTTACAAGGAAGAATGAAAAGAAAGATTGTTCAGTTTAAAGAAGAAATCAACAAAAGTAAAAGATAGAGCTATGCAACAAATAATTGGAGAATGATACCAAGGAAGCATTGTAACCCTTTTCCAGGTCTTATTTTGTGGAATTTCAAAGCAATTAGTTATTAATATATCATTATATGTTTTATGAAACAACCATAAACATGAAAGACTGCATTAAAAACCCATCTACCTATGTTTCATGGCATACCACAGATTATAATCTAGAATGTGTAGAAAATAAGATCTCCTGGTGTTTAAACTATCTTTTAAATCTGTAGCATGGATCTGTTTACAGTCAGTTATGATTTTAATGGATGCATGCATGCATGGATGTTAGTAGAGAGTGATCCAAGCTAACAGAAAGTTGTATATCACTTTAGTGACTTAGGGAATTTCACAAAGGCTTTGAAGTTCTAAGATTCTTTCCTCCTTGGATTGTGCCTATTTTTCCTTTGGTCAAATATTAAATGAAAAAGAAAGGGGAAAAGTAACAAAGAAAGCTATACCAGTTAGATAGATTTTTAATTTTATCCTACACTTATATATAATATAAAATCATAGTAACTGTATGTTATACTTCAGGGATTTCTTTTTGTCTCAGAACAGAAGCACTAGACAACATCTGATGTATCCCAGTATGAAAGACATGCTATTAAATTATCAGTATCTGCAATGGAATCCAGTGACACTGAAAAGAAAGACAAGAAAAAAGATGACAAGCCTTGTCAGAGCTTCTCTAGTGACAAGGGCTTTCTTTCCCTGATGAGATGAAGACATAAAAAATATGCTAGTGAAGACATTTGCAGCATGATTTTATTAATACAGTGAAATGATTGATCAGAGAACAGAATAATGTGCTAAAGTGTATTAGAATAAAGAAAAAAATTTATGATCATTTCCCATCCCATTATGCGCTAAATGCAGATGCAAATAAAATCTATATTAAAATATTTACAAAGTTGTTCCAGTACAACCTATCTTCTGTATTGCAGCTTCTGGTCAGTTTGGTGATAGTGATGGGATTTTGGGGCCAAGGGTGCTAGTGTTTCCTTTCCTAGAAGCAAAAAAGAACTGGCAACCAAAACCAGTGCTTGATTGGCAAAAATTCATGGAAGGGGATAATTTCTCCCTTGACACATCCACAGTTTAAGCAGACATCTGGACAGGAGGAAGAGAAAGGAGGCACTAAAGAGGGTCACAAAACAGGTCAGTGGCAAATCTGTGAAGAGAAGCCAAGCGTCATGTCATCAGCCCTAAGGCCTCTAGGCAAGTACAGCTTACTTGGGAAATTTCATTGATACCTCCATGCTTTTTATCAAAATCCACTCAACTGAAATAATATTTTGCTCTAATTCTCTTAGGCCAATCAGGCATGCCAAGATAGTTCATGGCTTGAAACTGTAATACAGTGCTGCAGCTGCCTCCAAAAAACACCAGAGAAAATGTGTGTGTGTCAGGAAGAGTGGGGGCTCTTAGAGTTCTCCTGTGGGAATATGAAAGATGTTGCATGACTGCAACTTCTCCCTTGACTGCTGATCCAGTCTGTAATCTGATCTTGAGTAACCTTGCTTTCAGCCACCCCGTCTCTAATTATTCATCCCCTCCCCTGGATTTTAAAGTCTTGATTTAGACAGGTGATCATGTAATTGACAGCCAAAGAAACACAACTGTGGCAACCCGGGTAGAGTTTGGGTTAGTTTTCATTAAACAAACCCTTGCATGCCTTGTGGAAGGGAAATGGGGCTTTTTTCTTTATTGGACTTCCTCCAATACTTCTAAATGGCTCAAGACAAAAACTTGCAGCATGGAGTGCGTGGGAAATTTGTGTTGAAGTCAGTGTGTGATTTGCATAAGATTGTTATATGACCCAATACATGTGCAATCTACTTATGTTCTGGTTTTAATTAGGCACAGACAGCCTGTTTCCAAAATAAATAGCAGTTCCAGTGACAGAGGTCTTTATCCATCCAGAGCAAAACTCTAGCCAAGTTTTCAAATATGTTTTTATGTCTTTGCTTTTACCTTTGCTAGTCAAAAATAGTAGTGTTGTTGTATATTTTACGTGTTGTGTACTTCCAGCTGTGGGCCAATGGGCGAACATGAAGTCAGGAGGAAGTCTGTTCATAAATGTTTTTTTCTGTTTGATTTTTTGATTCAATAAACAGGTTATCTGGTCACTTGACATACATTCTTTAAACCTTGATCTATTAACCTGCTTTACTTACTCCTACAAAATGAATAGAAATTTACAGGAAAAGTGTGTATTTTGTCAAGTTATTGCAATAGAAGCTCTTATTCCAAGTATAAACTCAAGATGCTACTGATACTGTTGCTATAGCACACAAATCAATAAATCTTTTCAGTTATTATCCATCAGTTGTTTCTTATGCAACAATTTTATACTGGAGGTGGTTTAAAGACCAATCTTATTACACATAAGTTCCAAATGTATTGTAATTCATATGTGATTTGTTTCTCTTGTTAAAAAACAGTTTCAATGACCAAAAGTTTCAATAAAAGTGGAATCTTTTTATCTTCATGGATATTTTGCAAATGTTTTTTTTTATGTCTTGCCTTGCTTGTTTAGAAGTTGGCATAGTTAAAAGTACTGGAAAAGGAATTATAGATTGAGCAGTAATGTCAGTAAGGGTCTATATTATTTTAACTAAAATAAGGCAGGTTCTTTCATTTTCAAGAACCTCAGAGTAATACATGCTCTTTATATATTTATATTTTGACAGTACTGTTCTCATCAAAGCCTGTGTTGATATTTTCTTTGATGTCAAAAAGTGCGGTGTTTGTTTTCAAGACTCCTAAAACATTAAGCATGTGGGAAAGAGAGAGGTGAATAAGGAAGAGCAGGCTTAAGCAAATAGATTTGCAATCAGAGGATTCGAAGTGCATCATGATAATTTTTTCCTCTACTAAATGGCCTATTGCAGAGGCTTAAAAATGAATGTAAGAACAAGGTGAGCACTGGATAATCCTCTTTTCCTGCACTCTTGCAGTTCCTGGGAATCAGCAGCTAAATGCCTTCCTGATCCAAAGACTTTATCTACATTCTTATTTTAATATCCACTAATGGATGTGTTCAGCACTAAGTTGTGCAGTTCATTCTTGAACACATTACACTGTTCTCCATGATAACAATCTGTAGCAACCCACTCCACTGTGCAGTAATGCAGCAAGTAGTACACTTTTTCTGGGGGGGGGCTGGGGGGTGGGGGGCAGTATTTTGAAGAGTCAAGTCTTGGAAAAAACCCCAATATGTATTCTCTCGCAATGGTATTATAATTTATACCTCTGGAACTCACCTTTATATTGTAATTATTTCTGTATTTATAAGGTTTGAAGCAAAGAGTGGAACACAATATGAAAATGGTGTGTATTGGGTCTGACTGAGACAGAGTTCATTTCCTCACAGCAGCCCTCGCAGTGCTTGGTATTGACAGCCAGAAAGGTGTTGGTAACAGCCCAGTGAGTTGGCTACTGCTGAGCAGAGCTCCCACAGCATCAGGGCTGCCTCTCCAGCACCCCTGCTTGCCACCAGCCTGGGGACACAGGAGGGGACACAGCCAGGACAGCTGACCCCAGCTGACCACAGGGATATTCCAACCCATATGACATCTGCCCAGCAATAAATGCTCTGAGAAAGGAAGAGGCCCAGGGATTATTTGTTATTATATTTGTGTTCTGGTGAAACTGCTGCCTGTACTGAAGCCCTGCTTGCTGAAAGTGGCTGATCATTTCAGCCACTGAAATGCTGATGGGAAGTAGAGAGTAAATCTTTTGTTTTCTATGCTTCCGCTCACAGCCTTTAATTTTGCTTGTTTAAACTGCATGTATCTAGACCCATAATTTTCTCTATCTTTTCTACCCATACCCCTGTCCTGCTGAGAAGGGGAGTGATAGATTGGTGTGGTGGGCACCTGGTATCCAGGCATGGTAAACCCATCACATGGTGACATAACCTTACTATAGCTTCTGTCATGAACAATAAAAATAGGAAAAGCTGGCTCAGAGTTTAAAACTGTCAAGTAAAACAAGAAAAAGATAAACCATATCAGCAGCACATGTGCTCAAACATGATCTACATAAGTTTTAAGTGAGTTCTATTCAGTAAATCAGCTAATAGGAGATAATATGGCAGTGCATTGCCTTTGACAACATAATTTAACCTCTCAGTTCACTGATGAGAAAGAACTTAAGATACATTCCTGCTATAGTAGTGTACAATTAGAATAATTTTTAAGTTAATGGCCACTGCTCAGAGACACCTCAAAAAGACCATCTTTATTTTCCACAGTGATCCAATCCATATTCCTATTGACCTGTTTTGCAGATGTGGAAGAAAATTAAAAGATAGATTGAAATCCTTGTTTCCTATCTGATTAAGGCTTTCTTCTGTTTAGGCAATTACATGCTCTCTTAGTGGGTGAAGGTGTCAGAAAAGATTGACCATCTGTCTTTCCTTTTAATTCTTTGAATGTCCCCTTCTGGTATAAATCCAAAGCAACTTCACTAAAGCATCTTAAAAATAGAATCCCGTCCTTTGTGTATATATACCTGTTTCAACTGCTGAAGATTTCTTTTATATACTATTTTTGAGCAAAATCCTCTTTTCCATATTACTCATTGAGTTGCTCAGCTGCTTTCCATCTGTTTGCAAGATGGTTGCACTTCTATGGTGTTCTCTATTTGTAGAAGGTAGAGCTGATTGAGCTGATAGAATTTAGCAACCTAAATGCATACTATGATAAGTAGCATAGACATACCTCTCATTACTAACAAAAGGGTAGCAGAAAAAAAATTAATTAGTTACAGATTTAATTTTCAGGAAGTTGTCCTTTATTTCTTCTAATGATATGTGTTCAAATGTGCTAATTAGTTGTAAATTTACCTCTCAGAGAACATATCAAAAACTAAAACGCTGATAGCATGAACAAATTTAGCCTATACTTTTATCCTAATAGCCCTGTTTAATACAAATTTGAGGTTAGAACAAATGGCACCATCCTACAGATGTAGCTCTACCACAGTATGTGGTTTATGCTGAGCCATTAGAGCTATTAAAGCACATTAACATTAAGTAGTGTAATAACATGAACTGTGCCTGCTGCATTACTGAAATGCTTCTCTCCTTAGTACTTTTATTGTGGAATTCTGTATGATTTATTACTGTGCACCTGAGATAATTTCAGTATTGCAAATTTGATCATTTTGGTCTTGATTGGGTTAGTCATAAGTCTCTGAAGGAAATTTGGGTTGATTAAATAGCTATCTCAGACTGAACAGGAAAGTTCATCCGAATTTTGGAAGCACCGATTACCATTTTACCAGATTGCTGTACTCTGTGCTTTTAGATGAATAATTTGGAAAAAAATTTGAATACTTGTAAGTGATTAGCTTCTTTGCTTCACATGTTTTTTGTGATTTGTTTTTCAGTTGCTTTTTTTAAGAGATGTCATGACTTATGCCAATATAATTGAGTGACAAAGTGAACTTAATGAAAAACAAGTGAGTTGATATAATTTCCCTGAAGGAGCTTAGCAGAGAAGTGACAGCATTAAAATGAGATTTTCCTGTTTCAATCCAATCCCTCTTCAGCACAGTATCTGTTGTTTCCAGTGTTGTATCTCACCCTTTTATAGTTGAGCTTTATGCTAAAGTTGAAGAGTTGAAGTTTAGTCTTCTATTGGGAACTTTAATATTGGTAATTTTTTCCTGAAGTATTGCTGAATGTCTCAGATAAAATACTGAAAAATAACAGTATACACCTGACCAATGGAAAATCTTTTAACCTGTAAAAGTATTGGTATTTTCTTTGTCGTTAAATCATTAAATATGTCCAACTCTGGCAACAATGTAGAGTGTATGTTCTTATTTTATCATAGAATGATTAAATTTAAAAATTGGACAAGACTCAGTTACATTCCCTTTCAGCACTGGGCTGCGCTTAAAAAAAAGAGAGCATAATGATTCTTAGACATCTGACATTCAGTGCTGAGGATGAAACTCCCCATGAAAGGTTTAATTTTAAAAGTCTAGAAATAATGTTCCTTCTAATATACCTTAGGCTACGTTTCCAGCCTTTGGGTGTATACTGTACACTATTGATTTAATTGAGACCATGAAGGGAAATAGTCTTCCCTATGTCTAAACTTTGGTCATTTAAAGACAGCAAAAGAAGAATCATGTTTTAAATAATGATGCAACACATCAGAAGACGGAGCTATACTTTATCTACCTCTTCTATTTGTCAAGAGGGAATTTCCTCTCTGTAATTCACAGGGTAAGCAAGCTCCTTGCAATGCTGTTGTTTAGATTGAATTCATTAATTCATTAATGAAGACTTGTATTAAAACTCTGATGCTCTAAATATATTAGATTTGTATCATACCTTAAAGATATGAAAAGTATAGCATTAAAAAACAAAAAAAAATCAATTCAAAAAGAGCTTACCAATAGTAGATCATGACAGTATTTTTCTAGTTAAAAAAAAGAAGAAAAACCTCAAAACTGAACAAACAGAAAAAAAATCAAACCCCAACCAAACAAAAAAAAATCCTAATTTCTTCTTTACCCAATGAATGAAGTGGTTCTCTTCTACCAAAACTTTTCTCAATTATTCAAATGTGTCACACAGAAAGCTATTAACTGATCTGAAGAATACACAATTTAAAGAATTGTAAGATAGATGGGGAAATAAGGAAAAAGGAAATGGCACTGGGTACTATTGGAAAGGGAAGCATAAAGTTGGAGAGTAGAGGCTGAGATCCTCAAGGATTGAATTTTGGTTTCATTAATTATTTCACATAGATATTAAAAGCTTCCTGAGGAAAGTCAATAGTGTCATAAAGCTGGGAGCAGTTTCAGCACCAGGGAGAAGAGAGACTATATATGCAGAACACGCCAGACAACCCTGAACACACATGCAAAATGCTAGGTCATGCACTTGGCAGGATTTTATGTTACTTCCTATATGCTGAATATAAATGAGAAAGAGGAGGACAGGTTAATGACAAGATGTGGCTATGAAATACGACATAGCTATGAAAGAGGCAAATGCAGAATTGTCTCTAGGTTGACATTAGGAAGCTTTTAAGGCATCTTTAGGATACATGAACTGTTCTCTTTTATTTTTACAAAAAGAAAGATATTAATGCTAATTTTAAAGGATTTTGTGAGACCTCACCTGAACTGGTTACAGATAGAATATATGTGTAAGAATAAAGAACTCCATCTGAATCTTGTATTTATGGTCCTCTTGTGCTGTTTGATCAGAGGTGAAAAATGTCTACAAGATAACAAATATAGCCTAACCTACCTGATTATGTACAGAAGAAAAGCACTTCTTATCTTGTTTTTTAGAGGTGAAATGCAAATAAGGAATAATCAAAGTTGTTGGTGCAACAGGAAGTGGAAATAAGTATGGATATGTTTTATGGTTGAAACTAGAATGAGATCCACATCCACCACAGCAACTGACTAACCAATGTCTCTTTAGCTGCATGCAAGTAATAAGTGATTCAAGTGCAGCTTTCTGCTGGAGCTATAAAATATGACCTGCAACAAGGCTATTCTGCTTAATGGCTGCTTAATACTCCAATTCCCTGATTGCCCATTCCTGGAAGACAGCAGGAAGCAATGGGTCCAACACTGCAGTGATCTCACAGTGTTCCCAGCCAAACTCCAGCTCACTAATCAGAGCTGGTTGTCCCTGTGAACAGGCTTGGAATATCTTCTCTCCAAAGGTTTCTGAGGAATGTGTGGCAGGAGAGCTGTGATAAAGGTACGCAGTCTTAAAGCCAGGAAGTTTTATGTCCTTTGGGATACAATGTGGTGAACAGAAATACATAAATGTCAGCTGGTACACAGCTAAGCTGCCCATATGCTTTGCTGTCCCTGAGCAGAGGTGTTACTGAGTGCAAGTGCGACTGAACCTGGCTAATCATTAAAGGGGAAAAAATATCTTTGTGGGTTCAAACTTGTTTCAGTCATAAAAAGGATATCATGTGACAAGGATGCACGTGCACGAAGGGCACTTCCAACCTGCTATTTGAAGCTAAGTGTAGTAATGCCTAAAACAAGCTACACTAAAGTGCATAAGAGCTGGAGTGTTAAGCCAGGATTTGGAATTTTAATAACGTAATAAACCAATTCATAAGGGATTGATGACAACATGTGAAGAGGACTTTGCATCTTCCTTGTTTGAACTAGTGAATTACTTGACCTTTCTACATATCACCTGCTGATATTCCTTATCTGTGCTTGCTTCCTCTTCCTTATTCTATTAATAACCAAGCTAAATGACAGCTCTGGTATACAATCAAATCTGTTGTTAAAAGAATCTTATTGAAGACCCTTGTTGATTCAAGGAACCTTCTGTGGTAGGCTGGATACTTAACTTTTAAATTACTAAACATAAGTCTTACTCTTAATGCCTGTCAGGGATGTTTGTATTCTGGACAAATCAAAGAAAACAATGAAAGGAAAGAGGAGATGAAGAGAAATACCATGTAAGTCACTGTGAGACTGTTTTGGAATGATGTATAAGTATATAAATATATTTTTACTTCTTATTTTTCCAATATAGTCTAATTTTTAAGCAGTTTTCTCTTTTTCTTGGATGCAGTGGAGCAATGCATTATATTGTTATCCTCTAAATGTCAGAAGAAGGAAAAGAAAAAAGTAATGAATATCTGCCAACAGCTACACTTACTTTTAATGAGCAACCTAAAACCTATGAAATAGTAAAAAGCCTTGTAAACAAAAAAATAAACAGACAGAAATCCATAATTTCAAATAGGTCTGGTTTGAGCTGTTCTAAATCATGTTAAAAATATTCCTATCCTGTCCTGACCTCACTAGCCTGCAAATCACTGAATGCAGTCCATGATAACTTTTTCTACATTTTGAAGAATGATGATTCTTAGTCCATGGACTTAAATTTCATCATCTGTTATAAGTTTTGTTCACTTTCCAGGTCCATCTTACTGGCCCACTAACCTCACCCACAGCCAACCCAAAGTTCATCAAACCCCATTATTTACTGCAGCAATAATTTGGGGTGTGGGCAGCAGACAGAATTAGCAATACAACAAGACCTCGTGTCCCTTCTATTTTCTAGCATTACACTTGGGGCAGGGGATGAAACCAAGGAAGACAGGACATGATCTGAGCTGTCTCACAGCAAATTGGCTTCAGTAATGGGGCAGGGGTGACCCTATAACTATGTAGGTCAACAAGATATTGACAAGGCTGAATTGAAAAACTACTAATTGTTGAAATGTTTGTTTTATCGTAACTGCAGCGTAAGACACAGCCCAGGCAAAGTTTCAATGCCTAAAACCAGTAACGAAGAAAAAAGAGGAGGAAAAATAGTTTTCTTACAGTTGTAAAAGCTGTCCTTTATATTTTGCAGACTGTCAAATCTGGCATATCTACCTTAAAGTAAATGTCTTTAATATCTGCACAAACTGCAATAAATACAAGTGAGATGTCGTTGGGGAAGGAGGAAAAGCACATTTGCCAACTATTTCATTTTCTCCCCATCCACTCTCCATAAGTGAAAAAAGCTAATATCTTGAAAGCTTATGAGCTGAATGTCTGTATCCCATCATGAATACTGTTATTGATTCTGCTCAGTAGCAAAGTGAGTGAGGCAAAGGAAGTGAAGCAAAGCAAGGATTGGAATGTAAAACAGGTGAAATAGCTTTTGACATCTACTTCACAGTTTATTTTACACTGCTTCAAAAGTACCTGGCTTTCCAATGCCATTAGTGCTGTTTAGATGAACGGGCATTGCAGCAGCAGATGGAATTCTCTGATGACAAATACAAGGTAATGAACATGGAAAGAAATAATTTGAACTGCTTACACACATTACTAGGTTTTAAATTAACTGTAAGCAATTACTCAGGAAAAAAATAGGGATCAGGGTTGAAATTTCTGGCCAATGAACTGCAGGTGATAAAAAAAGGAAGTAAAATGTTGATACATATCAGAAATTAAATAGAAAATTATTTATCTACTTTGTGCATGTGTTTTTATTGTTCCTAGTCACCACGGCATTTGTGAATCTTTTATGTAGTGTCATTAATATTGAGAAATATCTGTGAAATAAAATGAAGTTTCTGATGTTTATCATGTGCCTGAGCTTCAGGTGTTTATGTGTATTTGTGTTAGTGCTTATTCACATGCACATTATCCTTCTCTCACAGTGATTTTACAATGAAATAAGGGATAAAAATATCAGTCTTTGGTTAATATGCCATATGGTGTGATGATACCCTATCACATGGGCGTATGTCTGAGTTTTATTTGACTGGTATATGTTTACACAAAAAAAGAAATCGTTTTCCTAGGCTGCAAACCTGTTGCAGGAGATAACCTGGTTACCTACATTTTACTTGAAGTTATTAAATAATAGAATGCTGATAGATTTAGGGCAGCATACACTATCAAGATACCTTTGTTGCATTTTTAAATACATCAGTTCTCTTTTATATTTAGAACTCACATCGCTTTCTTTTTCTTGGTATTCCTTCATGTATAAGAATTACTAATTTTGTGCTTTGGCTGTGCTTGTGTTTCTGAAAGTTTCCTGCCAATTGAATCCCATTAAGTTTCGCAACATTGCTTCCAGTGCATGACAGTGTAACTTGCATCAACATTAGTTCTTAAATTCAACTGACACCATTACTCTGAACTAAAGACAATTAGGGAAACTCCAGTAGTACTGTTTTTCTAGCAGAAATTATTCTGAAATAGATGACTATGAATGTTCATGGTAATTGCCCTTTTGAATGATACGTATGGATAAATTCTGACGATAGAGAGAGATCTACACTGTCAAAAGGTAAAACTGATTTGATTTTCACTTTTATTCAGGACATTTTTTTAACCCCTTTGAACTAATTTTCTATAATACTTTACTACTTTACATTATTTACAAGTGAAATATAGTTATAAGCATTATAACATATTTAAATATTGTTTGAGATCAGTATCTATTTGAACCCAAAACAGAGTTTCAAGAAAAATACTTTTCAGGCAGTTTTGTCTGGGGGATGAGGAAAAAGGACACCGTGATCTGGAACAGCTCTGAAATCCATCATGGAAATTACTCTTTATTCTCCCTCTAAGTTTAGTGTACAAAATGCAGAGACATTTAAATTACACGTTGGTTGTTTGTTTTGACTATAAGGCAAAAAGCAACTAAATGTCTATAATTTTTCAAAAGAGGGAGCCAAAAGAAGAATTAGACAAGAAGCCATACTGCAGATATAGTGTGTATTACTGAGTACAGTATTTTCACATTTGGGAAACATGAAGTGACATATTTGTTGCAACTCAAGAAGTTTCCTTTTTGAGAAAGTCTTGAATTTTCTTGAGCTACCTTAAATTATCAGTCTAGTAAAACAGTCTCTATGGAAATATTCATGTTACAGCATTCTCTGCCTTTGAGTTTCCCCATACTTTAAATAACATGATTTAGGGACTCATGCATTTAATAAAAAGAATAAAGAGAACATTTATTAAAAGAAGATAACTCAATATGGATGTAGGACTGAAAAGGACATTCTGTGTCATCAAGTCCAGTTCCTAGTTATACAATTATGGTCATAATGGTAAATAAAATATGACCAGAACAGTTCTTTGTTACTGACACCACATGACAATGAATCATTCATGTTTATTTCATCCTTTTTCTTACTCTCCAAAATACAGTGTGCACGAGGAATGCTCCCCAATTGATGCAAACTCACTGACCATCCTAGGAAGTATTAAGGAATTGCTAGAATGTCCCTGCCAAAGAAATGCTTGGGATCAGTTTTAGGGTGTAGGCAACTGAGTTCCCATGCTCAAGAGTGTTTCTTCACGAGTGTAGGTGCAATTAATACCTTTATAAGTTGATTTAACTGTATTAGAACTGCTGATTATTTGGTCTTCTTAGGTCTGTTGTGAGGCAGTTCTAGAAATTTACTTCTTCGGTGAATAAAAATCTATGTCTAATTTCCATTATAAATTTATTCACATCTAGATTATATACCTTAGTTCTCTTTAACAGTGCTATAAAATAGTATATTAGACTATAATCTGCTTTATCAAACTCCTGCTTTATGTGAAGTAAAAGAAAAAACCACCAAGATAAATTCAGAGTCAAGATGTTCTGAATTAAATATTTGACCAAGGTTTCTGCCAACTTTTCCTGTAATTCCTACTTAATAATGGCAAAAAGGTTGTTTTGTATCATAATGATCAAGCAGAATACATTATTGAACCCTGTGGGCTTTTTTTGGGCATGTGGACCCTAAGGACATAATGAAGAATGATGAAGTTATGTTAACGGTTTAATAAGGAAATCTATTTAGCAAATCTTCTCATGCAATAGTTTCACAATAAATTATCATCTTCTTTTATTTTGAATGGCTTTGGACTCAAAATTATTGATCATGAGTGTATAGAGGATTTATAGGGATTTCAAAGTCATAGCACTGGGTGACTGATTCTTAGCCTGAGTATTCATTGCTCATTAGAATATCCCAATTAACATCAGTGGGAAGTTGATGTGATTAAATGCCCCTCAGTGTGTAGAATCTTGTCTGGTGCAACTTTGCCAGCAATTCATTACAGTCAATTTAAAATGGTATGAAAAATGCACAAACCCTCAACGCAAAAATAAACGTTTTATTAATACAAATTTACAATGTTAATGTAAATTTAATACAAACTGATGATATTTTGGTGAAACAGCTTACCCTCCTCTAGTATATTGCATTCCTTTATCAGCCTCTACCAAAAAAAAATTTTGGTATATGTTCTGGCTGTTCCATCTTCTGTAATATGACAAAAACCTTAATAGTGCATATATGCATATTCATACACATCTATGGCCCTGTGCTGGTGTCTGGGTTAAGAAATTAAGAGCACAAACCTGAAAATTAGTCAGATTTTGTTCTGCTGTGTTTAGGAATCATGGCTCAAAAGGCATAACTATAACTCCCATAACTACAGCAACCAAATCTTCACACCCAAAGACAATTCCAATTTACATTGTATCATTCAACAAAAACTCTATACACCAATAACAGCAACTTTTTGATATAAGCAAAAAAAAAAAAAAACCCCATATCTTCAATCTGTTTTTCTTGTCCAAATGAAAATCTTACGTTATGTTTTTACTTCATTATACAGATGTAAAAAAAGCACAGACAATGAAAGACGAAATTGTCCAAAGAGCTGAAAATTACACTAACTACTGAGACTCTCATCCAACACCACTGGAACTCCAAAAGTCCTCACTAGCTGTAGGAAAAGGGTGACAGCAAAATTGACCTGGTGTCTTACAGTGCAATATAAGGTCAAGAGAGTGGATATTCAGATTCTTTTTTCCCTACACGCCAATGGTTCGTGTTCCCATTATTCATATGGCTTCTGGTTATTATTTCTGCTTGCTTTCCTTCTGTATCTCTCTCCTGCTGTGCTATATTAGGAAACTGAAGTTCCTGCTGAGCACTCACAAGGCCGTCATTCTCTGGTTTTCACCTCAAACAAACAAACAAACAAACAAGCCTGCTAAAGAACTGCACATTTTAATTTCTGGAAAAGCAAAAAAATATAATATTTCCATTTTTAAAGAGTTCTGGTGATTTTGTTCTGAAGAATTTTCATTTTTATCACAATATATCTTTTATGATTAAAAAGTATTATTTGATTGAGTGAAGTTTAGCAAAGTTTCTGCAACTTTGCTAATGCATTCATGATAGTTCACAGACAAACAAGTAGAAGTTTTCTGAAATTTCCTGAAGATGTTGGAAAAGCTATTGTAGCAACTGAAAGCTGCTGAAATTTTACTGTATGAAAATTAGCTTTCTTATTTACAATCCTTTAAAGCTACAAACACAGATGTGTCAAGCATTTTAAAACACTGACCTTTTTGAGACCTTTTCTTTCTCAGTGGTTGGGGAATGGCAGGTATTTCAGGGGCTCAGTTTGGTTTAGTGAGAGATGTGCCTATAAAGAACTTCTCATTCTAGTGGAAAGTATCCAAACTGTGCCCATGGAACCTGGACTGCTGACCCTGCACCAGCCTTTAGCATTTTGACACTAAATAGGATTCATTTGATGAAATGTTCTGTTCTGAACTGAGCAGCCCATGATCTTCACGTCTGCAAAGATCCAGTCAATACACTCAGTGCAGTCTTGGGTGCAATTCATCTCCTAGGTAAATATCTGTCTGAAATAGCTCAGGTGAATCACATCCCTGAGACATCTATTTCTCTCCTTTGACTCTTAAGAGAGATTTAGGTCACTGGCTGTGATGTTAACATCTGCATCATGGGTGTTGAAAGGCCGGTGAGCCAAAATCCAGCCAATGTTCTCTGGATAAATGAACTTACTCTCTGTTCCTTTCTTGTGGTTAAAAAAAGTAGCTGGGATAAATGTTCACACACCTCACAGAGAACTGTTACTTTTTGATTGCTGCAAAACTGCTGTTTGTCTGGCTCTCAGAGAATAAAGACAATTCTTTTAACAGTGGGCATCGCGCAGCCACCCTGGCTAGCAATTCATGCTTGACCTTGCTTTGGATCTGTTCTGATTATTGGTGCATTTTACGGGCATGATGAACTGCATGTTCATGATCATAGATTTAATGAACTCAAGCAATTGAGTGAGATGATAAAACCTATCAAGATACAAGTCCATTGAGAAGCTCACTTCCCACATGCACTTGACCTTCAGGAGAAAGTATGTGCTGTACAAGAACCAAAAGTTAGAAATAATCTGAGTGATCAGTGAATAACATGATTTTCAAGGCTCCCAAGCACAAAATTCTTTGATTCTATAAAGGAAAAATGCAGAAAACTAAATTAAGATGTTTTTAAAATCTGTAAAATGTGTTTCCACAGTCACTGAAATTCCATAATCATATAGCTGTTCGCTGACATGATTACAGAACATATCAGGATTGTTTGCCTGGTTTAATTATATAGTTCCCACATGAGTTCTTTTACATAAAAACTTAATTCTTCACTTCATCTACTCCAACACTCCTCTCTAGTATCTCTTTTGAGAGATCTTTATCTCAATATTTTTCAGAGACAAACTGTTTCACATTTTATACTGAATAATATTTAATGCCTTCGAAGCATTTCCTATTCTGGAAAAATGGAAAGAACAGAGAGTAATGTCTCTCTTGACTAGACTGAGAACCATGAGCCTGAGCCTACATATAGAGGACCAGAAAAGGAAAAAAAAAGAAACCTTGGAAGAAGTGGATGAACCAAGAGTTGCCACCAATGTGGAAAATGGCTGCATTAAGCAGGATTGTTTTTCACAGTTCTTTCTTGCAGTGATTTTATCATACTGCTAAGAGTTCTATATTTCTTTATGGAAGTGCTCAAGTCCAGGCTGGATGGGGCTCTGAGCAACCAGATCTAGTCACAGCTGAACCTGCCTGTGGCACGGGGTTGAAACTAGATGATCTTTAAAGTGTCTTCCAAACCAAACCATTCTGTGATTCTGTGATCAATCTCATTGCAGCATATTGGATTATTCACCTGAGATTACCTGTTAGATAGTGTGGCTTGTCACTTGTGATTCTAGTTTTCCTTATTAACTCTACTTATTCAATGTAGATGTAAAAAATGGCACAAATCTACTTAAGAATAAATCACAAATATCCTATTATAACCTTAATGAGTTTACTATGCCTCTCTGCAAATTCTCCTATCCTTTCATATATTTAAAAGTTGTTTCTGGTATGCAATCTTCGAACACTAAAGATGTACAGAAATGTGATTGTAAAAATATACTGGGTTTGGGTAACAAAAAAAGGCATGTGAAATATTCTTCAAGCAATTTGTGGTTTTTCTGATTTCATCTTTCTCACCCCTGCTCCATTTCATTTTGATTCACTTGTGTCCTTCTCCTACTCTTTGCCCATATATTTGTCTCTGACACCTTTATTCTCTACCACTCTCTCACTGAGCTCTTACTCTTTGAATTTCTACTCAGAGTGAACTTCAGAGCATCTTACAAATCCCTCAAGGTTTTTTCTTAATCAGTGACCATCTCATAGATCATTAATAACAACACCACAGCAGGCACGACCAAAGTTAAGGAAACATTTCAAAAAATAAATTGCAAGTGATGATATTTGAAGATTCTAAAATGAAAGTTAATTAGACACATCAGAGTCAAGGCTGTGTCTTTTAAGGGGAGGATGTTTGTTTTCCTTTAAGCCATTTTGGGGATTTTGGAACTCAAACCAGAGGCTGGTTTTTGGCCCCTACCTCCTCACTTTGTGCCCTGGGGTCAGTAGATGTGATTTACAATGTGCCTTCAGGGGTAGAAACAGTCACTATGGTAGGACGGTCTTATCCAGATAATTTGGTTTAGTTTTAACATGACCAAATGCAATTCTTACCTTGCTTCAACTGATTTTCCATCAGATTTCTTTGCCATATGCACTTGACTATCTTTTGAACTTAAATTAAGGCACAACTATCTGTTTTATATGAAAAAAAAGTCATAAAACACATAATTGCTGTAATGAAGTTGCACTGCTGCTCTTTGGGATTTACATCAACAATTTTGTCTAATTTGTTTAGGCATATAGTGCTGAAATGACAGTGTATACCTCAAGAGAAATAACTTGAGATAAAATGATCCTAATGTGTAAGAGATGAAAAGAAATAGAAGGACAGTTAATTATCTACACACACAATCTGGGGCTTTGTACTCTTCAAAGGGAGGACTCGGTTTCACCTGACAGCACCATGCCTCTACAGTATAAGCTGATTTTTTTTTCAACATCTTTCATTCAATATCTCAAAAATTATTATTAGCATTAAAAAAGTAATCTTAAACCATCCTCAGTATGATGGAGATTAGAGATAGCCAGATATTATAATTGATATTAGAGACAGTCATTCACAAATATACAGTGGACAGGTCCTGCACTGGCCCTCTGTTAGGGTGCCATATTTTTAGGGCAAAGAACAAACTAAACAGGAAGAATTGGTTGGGTTTATCAAAAATCAAAAATGGGTCTTTGAGGCTCCTGCTATTGCTGAAACTTGAAATAGAGTACCATTTCTAGGAGGAAAAAATAAAATTTTTGAGAATCTTTTTGTGTTTCAAGATTTATCTTTATCACTCAAACATGTTTTCTTCTGTCTCTCTTCTCCTTCCTAATTCCCATGGCCAAAAATCCAGAGACTGAGAAGAGGAAGGTGGGACCATGAAATAAATGAAAGTAAAAGAGAAATGCTAACAGTAGAGAATAAAAGAGTAAGGTGCCTTTTCCTTCCTCAATAACAGTACCTTGGCTACTCCTAGGACATTTCAGTGACCCAAATGCAAAATTCTTGTTGTTTTTTCCATACTGGCAAAACAAGAAACTGAACAAGGCAAAAGAGATTTTCTCTCTTAAAATTTACTTAATCTATTCACTGAAAATGACTGCACTGTTCTGCACATCACTTTGTTTTTCCAGTTGTTGCTGAAGCTGGCCATTCCTTTTCTTCCTTCGAACATCCAAGAAGCAAGACATCTTGCATTTGATGGATTACTTGCTCACAGCATCAAAGAAGGAATAATTGGAGTGTTATTTTGAGATTAGAATAAAGATATTGACTGAAAGTTTGTAAAGATATGTTACAGATTGACTGGTACTCCTGATTGATCTCTGAGACTACAGGATACAGTTGTTCATAGCATCTCTCCAGCAAGACTTTGCATGTCACCCTTCTGGTACAAAGTCCTGGTAAAAATAGGAGAGGTAGTTAAGCAGAGGTAGGTTGTCCAGAGATGCAGCTCAGTCTTCATCTTTGAGTGTTTTCAAGGTCCTGAACAATCAGTTCTGATCTCCTGCCAGACCCTCCTTGAGCAGTGGATTATACTGGAGACCAGCTGAGGTCCCTCCACACCTGGGCTATCCACTCATCCAAGGAGCACTTCCAGAGGCTGCTGGGTTTGGAGCTGCTCTAATCTTGTTCAGCAGATCCCAGCACAACACATGGCACTGCAGAGCCATCAGGGACACAGGCTAAGGCAGTGCCAAAGGAGGATGGGCAAAAAAAAACCACACACATTCCACAAACTATGGAAAATAAAGAAGAGGAGCTAATGGAGTAGAGAAGCACATTAGTAATCCCCTTGCCAACACAGCCCTCCAATGTTTCTTCTGAAGGACACGGGCTTTGGACATAACACTGCGTTTTGACAAAAACTGGAAGTCAAAGTTAGGTACTTTTCAGACTCAAGCAATAAAATTAATTCTTCCTCTTTTGCAAACATACATTAGAAATATTCAGCCTCCAAAAACACTTAGTCATACAAGGACAAGCTGAGAGTTAATGACGACAGATTTTTACTCATTTTATGAGTGAGAAAGAATTGCAGACATGGTGCTGCAGCAATAATACTACTATACCTTCTCAAAGATAAACCCAGATTCCTCACATATTTTCCATATTTGCATGCATAAAAATAAGTTGATTTTTTGCTGCATAGAATGTTTTTCTTTTAACCTTTAGTTGGAACTGTGGGCTGTGCTGGTGAAGTCCCAGCACTGCTGGAATCCCCAGGCCTCTGTGGTTGGTAGGCAGGGAAACCACAGGGAAGCCTCCTGCCAGCAGCTGTGCAGGTGTTACCCTGCCATGCTTTGGAACTCCAGCAGTCACCTACATGCAGCACACAGTGGCCTGGAGCTCACTTTTTCATCACCAGAGTAAATCCAACATAGCTACTCAGAACCAAGACTGAATATAAAACATGAGCTATAAAAACAGTAAGAGTAGAATTTCCTTTCCTGATAGTAAGAGTCTTCATGTGGCTCATTTTATGTGTACTTCTCAAAAGGGTTTAAGTGGGATGAAAGCTGAGCAGTGAAGAGCTGTCTCTTTTGGCTTTATCAGATGAGTCATTAGGTCATTTTTATGGGAAAGGGGAGAACTGAGGCAGATAGCAGTAAACACAGCATGTTAATGGCTTAACTGGCTGACTACAAACAATTAGAAAAGGGTTTATAACTGCATACAGGCTATCTGCATCTGCATATCACTTCATTCATTTACTTAGAGAGAATGCCTTTACCATCTAATGTTTGGGGATTTTCTTCATTAAAAAAGAAGCTCTTTAGGCAAGGACTGTGGTTTTCTTTGTAGTGAATACTATTTAGAAACCCTCTTGCCATCAGTGGCTACATCCTTGCATTTAATTTTCCTGTATGGATTTATGATAAATAACCTATTTTTTAAACTAAATAGTTATTATATCTAATGGTTACATAGTTTAACTGTAATAACCAACACTGAGAATGTAAGTAATAAATAGCCAGCCATTTACTCAGCGCACTTTTCTTATCATAGCATTTGTGAACTATCAATGACATATTCATTGATATATTAACCTATTGGAAATTAGTCATGAAAGAATTGCTGCAATTATTCACGGTCTACAGTTTGAGGAGTAAAGCTGAAGTATCCTTTGCAACTACCAGTGGATTCTTTTTTTTTTTTTTTCTGGTAAGGAGTGTTTCTATTTTTTAGACAGGAAACATCTACTGTAAGAGGAAAAATGTACTTCATCAAAAAGCAAAGTCCAAATGCAAACACCAGTCTTTTTTCTTACAATGAAAATATTTATTTTTCACTTTTTGATAATTACTTTTTGCTTTTTTGTACCTTTTCTGCAGAAAAATATATTCTGACCAGTTATGATCGTAGTGGTAAAGACATAGGTTTTGCTTAGGTACAGTTCATTGGCCATGTGAAAACACACTTTACACCCTCAAGGAACAACTAATTTTTAAAGGGAAAACTTACTTTTATTTCTTTCACATTGTCTTCTTAGATAGAATTTTTATATTATTAGTCTAACTTGTTACTGTTACAAGATGCTCCAATAAAGACTTGAGTTTTTTAAAGCAGGCACAAAGCACCTACAACAGATTAACTTATTCACTGAGACAAGAGAGGCTGTTCAAAAATATTTGTCTAACGTCAGAAGGGAAACTCCAGCAAGGTGGAGTGAAAGCCACTTTCTTTTATGACATCTGCATAACCAGAAGCACCACAATGGAACTCCTGTCAGGTGGGACTTCTAAGCAAAACTACACTTGAGCTAAATGTTAAGAATAACACAAAGAAGAGAGAAACATTTTTAATGGAAACATCTCTTTCCTTTCTATCTCTTTCTAGTGTTGGTAAATATGTGTGTTATCTTGTAGGCTTAATAATTGTAACTCAGTAAGTAAAGAAAAGCAAGGAAAATATTCTTGTATTTGTATTAGGAAGGAAATTCAGTTTACAGCACAGCTGAATAATCATGGCTGCCATGCTACAAGAGTTTGTTGGCTAAAATGAGTGCATAAAAAAGTGACTCTGTTATCAATGATCATTGATCCATTCTACTAGCAAAAATCAGCTGCTAAGCCTAATAATCTCTCACACCATTGTGCAGTAGAAAAATGAAAGCAGCAATCACACTGCTGAGTCCATATTTACAACTCAGTGAGATTTACTTCCACCAGGAGCAGAAATATGTGGTGTGACAGTGGTTTGGAGCCTCTGCTGGGGTGCCCCAGCCCCCTCCTGTGCTGCAGGGAAGCAGCCTCCTGGCCCCACAGGTGCCCCACAGGTACCCTGCAGGGAATGACAAGGTGCCCCTTGTCTGGCAGAGCCCTGTGTGTCACGTTGTGAATGGTGTTAATGGGAAATAGCTTTGTTTTAAGGAACAGAATAGCTCATGTTTCTTCTGTTGTGTTTGCAAAGCAGAAATATTTCCCAGCTGATGTAATGAAGTGAATTTGAATGAGTTCCCCCGGCAAACATTTTAACCCTTTCCAAAGCAGTTATTAATTTGATGCCCTGTGGTGCAACATGAACATGATCTTCAAAGTTCCACAATAGTGTTTTACCTTTTATTTGAAACTGCATCTACTAATATGTCATATGAATTTATGGAATAATCCAAGTGCAGCCACCAGAACAGCTGTGTGGGATGCTGTCACTCTCTGCATGAGCAACATAACTTGTACAAGCAACTCAGAATTCCACTGATCTGCTTGTGCATGAAGACAGGCAGGACCTGGGAGAACTGAAGGAGCAGCAAGGTTTTGGGGTCATTTGGTGGTAGAAGAAAGCCCAGATTCTGAAAGAAATATGTCTATACACCATGCTCAACACCACACTATGAACCTGAAAATTCAAAATAATGACTACTCTTTTTTTAAAACTTTGAAAGGCCAGGGCCTGGTCTTTTGCAATATGAACATAGTTCTTGAGAAAGCAGGGATGAGATGTGTGCAAAAATAGTGCTGAAAGAAGCTTAGAGGTAGCACCAGAAACAAATCCATGGTCCCTAATTCTTGTGAATCTGTACCTTTCCATGCAAACCTGAATTTTACCACCTCATGGATGAGGAGCTGGGATCTAGTTAGGGTTGGTATTTTTCTGCTGACATAAAGAGTGAAAGGGCAGGGCATGACCCAAAGAGCAGGCAGGAAGCTGCAGACAGCTGCCTCTGTTGTTGTCATTGACTCCAGACTGGTGGGTAACAATAATTGTGGCTTTGGGGATTTGCCATCTCTTCCAAGCACATGTTTTAAGCAGAGGAGCTTAAAACACATATTCTTAAAAGCACATATGCTCACTGCTGCAATTGCATGTCCAAACCTTGCTTGCATCTAATCTCTCTAGACTGCAGGTAAAAGCCTAAATGCTAAACACTCAATTGCCCCACCTGCATTCTCTCCACTGAAAAATTTCATTGAAATTCTAAGAAGTGTCCTTGATTCACTTTCAAGGTAGAAATAGGAAATGAATGCAAATATTTTGAGCCCTTTGACATGCTGCCTGTGTTGCTGCTGCCTGCAGAGAGGGTGAAGGAGATGTGCAGTGCTGTTTGCTCTGCCTATGAGAAATGCAGTAGCAAAGGCTTGTGCTTGTCTGGCTTTTGCACTAATTCAGCATGATCAAGGCACATATACAGAGCTAACATCAGGCTCCTTTGAGCAGCCACAGTGTGTCAGGACTCTGGCCTGACTGCTGGCTCAATATTCCTCAAAAATCCAGGTTAAAAATCAAGACGTACAGAATTTTTACTATTTTTCTTTAGCATTTGAGCCATTGTGACATTTCCTAAGCTGTGTTGTCCCTTGAAACACAGCCTGAGACACTAATTTTCTGCAGTTAGTAAAGGTGCCAACCCCAAACATGAACAGATAGCAAAACACCAATGTTAAATAAAGCCACACCTGCACTTGTGGGTTTCTTTTTTAGGACATTTATATATTGGCAGTGAATATAATTCCTTTTTATCTGAGTCCATTATCATTTCTGTTCTTGCCTATGAGCTACAAGTACCCACTAGTACCCACTGGAAAGCTTAGTCAGCTTAGTAATTTTCAGCTTATTTGGGAAATCGTCAACAAATAGTAAAATTTAAAAATATCTGTTTCTTGGACAGATATAACTACTGTGAAGAAAGAATCTTTAAATTTTCCATAGCAAAAAGGTACTACAGTAAGAAAAAGGTTTTAGTAAACATGGAGATCATCACTCCATTTGCAAGCAGTCATGATCTCTCCCTGACTAATAAGGCACATGATTTTATGAGGAGAAAAAGAAATAGGGAAAATTTTAAATCTGTTATCAAATAAAAATTTTTCAGGAAGTCTCTACTGGAATTCCTTAAGGAAAACCTACTGAAACAATTACAGCATCATAGAATATGTTGAGTTGGGATTTCTTTAAACTTTTTTCGAAATTATACTTCTAATTCCAGCTCATGCCTATTCAGTCTGTAGACCAGAGACAATGCACATAAAACATGCACAGAGACTGAACATCAGCACCAGCAGTTTTGCTCTGGGGACCCATTCCTGTTTGACTGCACTACTTGCTAATTATACGCAGGTTTTGTTTCCACTGCAGTCTTTGAGCTCTGACAATTCAGCAGTGTGATCCAAGCATATTGAGAGGGAATAACAGGAAGATTTACTTCAAAATCTCACTCCTGATCCAAGCATAAACACTAAGAGAAACATTTCCCACCTGGGGAGCCTGTTCCAGGGCTCAAACAACCTCTGGGGAAGGAACCTTTTTCTGATATCCAACCTAAACCTCCTGTGACACAGCTTCAGGCCATTCCCTTGGATCCTGTCACTGTCACCACGGAGCAGAGATCAGGGCCTGCCCCTCCTCTTCCCCTCACAAGAAGCGGTGACTGCAGTGAGGTCTCCCCTCGGTCCCCTCTTCTCCAGGCTGAACAGAACAAGTGACCTCAGCTGCTCCTCACACAGCTTCACCTCATCTTTGCTGCTTTCCTTTGGATGCTGTCTCACAGTTTAATATCCTTCTTATATTGCTGTGCACAAAACTGCACACAGGACTCAAGGTGAGGCCACACCAGTGCAGAGCAGAGCAGGACAATCACGGAACAAATGAGCCCTTGAATGACCTAAAAAGGAATCCTGAATTTTGTTCCAAGTCAGATTTTGAAGGCTTTGAGTATTATCTTGTTTCTGTAAAGTTAAAGGAGGTAACTGAGGGTCAGTCAAAATGTTTCATTGATTATTTTGTGAAAAATATTTTCTTTCACCTAAAACCTCTAGGCAGCAATGGTTTAGAAATCATTTAGATTTCAAAAGGGATTTTCAATAATTAGGTTCCTGATTCTAAAGAGACAAGCTTAGAGACAGACAGAGAGAGGAGATGGAAAAAAAACCCGTGAAGGAATTTAAAAGTAGTAGATTCAGAGAGCAAACTTGGAGCTAGGGAGGAGAGGTACATTTGCATAGCATAGCCCATGGGCCCTCAGGGAAGGAACTGGACACTCACCAAAGAACAAGGAAGCAGCAAATCACTCACAGCTGAGCAAGATTTAAATAATCTCAAAATATTATTCTTAACCATTGTTTGTGGCCATTTTTAGACTACTATAATTCCTTGAACATACAAGAAGAGGGAAATAGCTAAAGAAGTGCGTTTCTGCCACGTGTTGCAACACTTCTGACATTAAATTGTGGTGCTATGAGCCCCTAACTTATGTGAATCAGGGACAGAAGAGATTCAGTTGTGGAGGAAATGGGCAGTAGAGAAACTTTTGGGATCCTGAATATCCTCTGAATAATCCCTCTGCTCTGTTTATCTCTTTAAAACATCTCTCTGCAAAGAGTGGCAATGTTTTTATGGCTATGGTTTGGGCACAATTTTAATCTCATGCTTTTTTGTTTTTCACAGAAGGATCATCTGTCTGTCTCCAATCACAGAGCGGGCAAAAAAATGAGCACACATTTGTAGTTATCTGGCTGAATTGCACACATCGTTCTGGCAGCACTTTGCTCTGATCTGTTAATAAGTAAATGGAACATGTTCTGCAAGTCTAAAGGAAAGAGTTTATCACCAAAATTACCAAGTAGGCACCACATCTCTTTCTGGGGGACAGTAACATGCAGTAATCACAGAGGTCCATGTGACCTTCCTATTGCCAAGCTCAGGTGTATCTATAAAGTACAAATATATACATGCGCACTGTTTACTATTTAGAACATGCATGTTCCTATTTCTTTGGTGTCACAATTTTCTATTGTCCTAAAATGTCTTAGTATCATAATAATGATTACTTGTTAAAAAGGAAAATTCTGACATTGGGAAATGATATGTAAATAGAGATATTTGAGTGCAATAACTGCCTGAGTACACCAAGTTAAGTGAGACCTTTCTTGTTTTCCTAGTTTAACATGACTGAGTAGTTGCCATTATTTGTTCTGTGTTAGTAATTTTTGTTTCATTGATTAGATGACTCAGTGGTATCCAGTCTCATAATGACATCTTTAGAAATAGGCTAGAAGGCTGCAATACTAATTAATATGAAATATTATCCAATGAGCAGTAATGCAATCTAGTACTTTGTTGAAATACAATTGCATGCCCACAGCTATTGGATGGGGCATAAATGATTATTATTTTTACTATTAATGTACAGAGCAGCTCATTCATTTCTGAAGAAACTGCTCTCTTTTTTTTTGCCTGGCATAGTGGCTTCCTCTGTATGTGAAACAAAGCTGAAGTTTCAGTGCTGGAGAACATTGTTATACAATTCTGGGATCCTAAACTCAAAATTAGGCTTTGGTGCTAGCATAGAGTGTAGTGAAGCAGCCATACCACTAATTAAAGGCATATTGATTTGTTTGGCCTAATCTAATTCTAGTCTTTATAATAAATCAGAATGTGTTTTGCAATTAGGAAATCCATACTAAATAACAAAAGTACTGTTATCTTTGTAAGCTTACTAACTGTGTTTTAATACAGAGCTGCTGTTCATAGAGATGCATTTTATGCCTTTTCATTTGGGCCTCATTCAGGACTTTAGTGGCTCACATTACCCTGAGAAGATCCACTTAGAAAGTATGCACCAAATAACCCGTCAACACGTTTTTAACCTCAGGATTTTTCAAAGTCCTTTTTTTATTAAATTTACATTTTCCTTCAATTTCACTCTGCTGCAAGCATTGCTTTAAAAACTATCTACTAGAAACAAGTATCTACTTAGACATTTATCTTAAACTCAAATTCGTAGTTCACACATAAAGGTATGAAACTTTTTTTTTTGCAGACAGCTAACAGTTAAAAAAAGCCCTGTCTTGTGTACCTGTATACCCTGTATGCTCTGTATACCTCTTCATACCTGTCCCCTTCTAACCCTCAGGAAGTAAAATCAATGTCATCGCTGGGCTTGAACACGAAGCTATATCTCTGTTAGTAATGTCTGATCAGTAAAACTGAAGGCATTGAACCAGAAAACTGTTTGCTCTCTACCAATTGTACTATTTCCTTTCCAAATGTCACTTTACAGGGGATAATTGTATATGCAGAAACATGATCCATGCGTGTTTTTCATGCAAAAGATCTTTATGCACTAAACTGTGCATAACACAAAGGCAAGAAGGTAATGACTTAATAAGAGCTGTTAACACAAATAAGGGGATTAAAAGCCAATTTCAGAGCAATTAATTAAATTGGGATTTCTGTTATGGAGTAAAAAATTAATTGTGGCATTGTAAAAAGAATACCTGAAATTAAGTTTCGAAAGGCACCATAGTCTAATTTGAATTTGCAATTCTCCTTAAAAAATATAGAAGAAATATTGCATAGTTGTGGTTAAGCTTTTAGTCACACAGGTTCAATATATCTGAAGGCAGAACTTACCATTAAGGGAGAGTAATTTCCATTTTCACTTTGTTACTCCTGCACTAGAGTAAAAATGGCCTGATCATGGGTGTAAAACCAATTTGCTAGAGCAAAGTGTAAATTAGGAACAGGATGAAAGTTTCAGTAATGTTGTTGTGTTGTGATTCTAAGCTGCTGTACATCAGCAAATCAAGACAAAGGTAAAAGTGAAGCAGCCTTTATACACTTAGCACCATTTCATTCCATTGTGCTTTAGTTCTATAACTTAGATTTATCAAGAGTAGTCAGAGTCCCTTGACAGAAGATAATATCACCAATATAACATATGGTAAGACTGAAATTGTGCTCATTCTTTATCTTTAAATATTTTGCTCTGGTCCTACCTCTAGCATTATGGCAATACTGGGGGTTTGTTGATTTAGTTACATACTCAGGAGCGTGCTCTCCCTTTGAATGGTGCACATAACTTCCATTAATGGTACTGGCACTTGTGTGTGCATGTTGAGATGGGAATGCTCCCTTCCAGAAATTATATATGAAAATCCCTAAGGGAATAATATTTTCCACAACTGCACCATTACCCTATCAGAGACTAAATAGTTAGCATGCACAGTAATTAAGCAAGTACAACAGGCAAATTCAAATTTCAGGAGTCTGGGGTTTATTGTTACAGATGTTCTTCAGAGCAAAGTCTGCTCAGCAGTTCCTTGGGTCATAAATGTTTAATTTTTAATCTGTTTCTTATCAGTTTTGTGTAATGCAAGCTCCTTGTAAATTGAAAGAATTTTTACAAGTGGGTTTTTTATGTCTTGGAAATTTAAAGTAATAGTGGTTGTTTAGCATTTTTCTTCTAAAAACATCCTGCCCAATAGAAGAGTAGTGTTATGTTTAACTCTAAAAGTGAATTAATTTGCTTGTGACTAGTGCTGTGAATTTGACAGTGAAAAATTAGTAGATTTTTTTAAAGAGACTCTAAGGGCTTGATTCCTTCCATTCAGTCAACTATGTGACCTTAAAAACCTGTCCCATTTGAAAATGACCCTCAGCTCCCCAGTCTCACTGTGAAAATAAATGCTTTGAAAATGTCCTCCTGTAGGGCTCTGAGGGTACACACCACCCTGAAGGATCAGATCTGGCGAGCAGGCACATCAGATGTACACTTCCTATTTATGTTGCTGTTTACAGATGGTAGTCTGTTTGCACAGATTGAATATTCTCCTGTGAAAACCACACAAGTTACTTCGCCAGTGTATTGTTGGACTCACTTTGGGTTACATCATTTATTTGCACTGAAGATATCTATTTAGTAGACTCAGGACCTCAAAACAATAGCTGTTTCAGGTGATATTTATCTTTTGTGACTCAAACAGCTGTCTTCTCTTCTCTATATGCAGGATGATATAATTTGTTAGTTAACAGGAGCTGATAAAAGGTAAACTGCTTTTTGAAAGACTGAAATATAATAACATAATGGTTGTGGGGGAAACTCCTGGTGATTTAAACATATTTACATTTTATCTTCTGCCATCTGCTCTGAGCCAGAAATATGCTCATCCACATCGTGTTGTGTGCTCCAGTCACTCAGCCCACCAGACGGGAAATTACTGTCTTCAGCTTCACAGAGTTAAATATTCCTGTGGCCACTGCCTGACCCAGCTCTCTTTACTCCGTCTTCAAGGAAAAAATAAATAAATACGTACATACATTGAAAAAAATCTTAATTTTTAATCTACGGAGAGAGATAATCTATTATATTTTGTATAATGCAGTTGGCCTTTAGTCAACAGTCTAACACTAATTATGACCTACAATTAAGTAATTATTCTTTGTTGGTCTAGATGGAATTCTGGGGAAGAAGGGCACAAGTATTTACTTCTTCCTGCAAGGTGCTATAGAAAACAATCATGATGATAGAGTGCTAAGAAACCAGTTGAATATTTCAGAAATGCCTGGGTACCTAGCTAAGTCACTTTGCTTTCCACAGGATTTAGTTATATCAATAGTTCTGGATCTGAAATGGATGTTTTCCCGTGCCTTTTTGTACCCAAATACCTGCACTTGTCAGTCCATTTATCCCAGTAGCTTTCAAAATTAATTTGGCACTTTTGAAATTCATGTCCTCTAAAGCTGCAGCTCCAGATCTAGAAATACTATCTAGGACTTGACTAGTGAAACCCGTTCTTTAGGTTCATCCTTTTGTAATGAGGTTTGGAGAGGGCTGGGCTGGGTTAGAGCACAGCAGAGGTGAGACCAGGGCTGCTGGAAGGTGGGGCTTGCAGTACACAGCCCAGGGCTCCCCACATCTGGACATGGGAGAGGATGGGGGTGTTGAACGTGTCTGGTACAACAGGTCTTTGGGGCTAGCCCAAACTGAGTGCAGCACCCCTGCCCGTGCCTGCAGGCAGGGAGGTGAGGCTCCCACACCAAGCACATGTGCTGGGACAGCTGCCATGGGAAGGAGAGGGAGGGAGGACCAGGCAGCTCTGCTTGCTCTGCTTTTGTAGCTTTGAAACTTGTGGCTGTAAGATGAGGTGCTGGAGGCTTTGGCTTTTCCCTCCAGTCCATGCTATGACCTCCTCACTATGAAAAGGACAGTGCAGTCAAGCAGAGTGAGCAGAAGTGCACCCTGCTCCTGTGTGAAATGGATTCCAGCTTCAGTGCCCCACCTATTGCTTTCAATCAAATATATTGTTGGAAACTGAGCTATAATAACATTTTAATGTTCTCCAGTTATTAAAGTTAAACAGAGGGGAATAATTCTCCTTGGTAATCCAAAGCATTCAAGAATGAGAACAACAGTATCAGAAGATTGGCACAAAAATTAAAATATTTATATGCAATAAGTTGTGGAGCTTTTTTGTATTCTGTATTTGTATTTTGTATTTGTATCCTTACTACTTTCTGATTTTTTCAAGTGTCATTAGCACTGGAAACTGGGAAGGGAAAGGGAAAGGAAAGGAAGTTCCTAGATCAATAAGCAAAAAGCTTAAATTCCATCAGACTTTGTGGAAAAGGCATAAGAGATGGCAGAAGCCTCACCCATTGTTCACTTGGAAAAGGATAAATTCCCCACATATTTGCATCAGCTTGTGCAGATGGGGTCAGGTGCTCACAAACCCAGCTGATTTTCTGTGTCGTGTTCTGTGCCTGATGTTAGAAGTTTTGAAATAATAAAAATGTTTTGCTTCATTTTTTCCCCTCTGTGGAAGATATTTTGATTTTTTTTTCCACAATGCCCCAGACTAACAAAGGTAGGTAAACCCACAAATATTTAGCTGTTAGAATTGTCAAAAACCCCTGAATTTTCTTGCTTCTAGAAAAAGTACTTTACTATTTTTTGAAAGTAAAGGACCAACAAAAGAAATGTCATTCAGACAGATTACAAGGCAGAATCCATTGCTTCACAGAATACAGGAAGAATAAAGCACAAAGTGACACCTCTCAGCACACATTTTTCCCTCTCTAGGTCTTGGATTTTTGCTGCCCCTAAATACAAAATTTAAGTATTTGTGGTTGTTGTTATGGAATATTTCAAATGAAATTTCAGGCAATTTTTTCTCTAGAAGATTGCAAACTCCTCTCCCCACATGTGCACAGATAGAGTGGCTAATTCTACTTCAGTTTTACGTGCTTTTTCCTCTGCCACTCAGAAGGGTTCTGCTTCCTTCTATTCCACTTCTACCTCCACATTTTTACATAAACATTTTTCTAAATTCTTCTTTACACTCATTCCACTTATTTTCTGCGTCCCATTTAAGCTCTACAACAAATTTAATCTCATGCTGTCAATACCCATAGTTTAATTCCTGCCTGTACTTGAGTGCAGCAGCCAAACCAACCTTCATCCAGCTGTGGCTAGTTACCAGATGAGCAGTCTTTGCTTTCAGCTCACATTTGCTGTTTCTTGGTTATGGCAGAATCTGTCCTAAAATACATTTGAACCATATTTAAGTCACTAAATCCTCTAGTTTCAAATGTCTTAATTAACTGAAAAGGCTTTCCCCCCCCAATTTTTTTTTTTCCTCAGACAAAGGCTCAAAGACAGATAATAGATCTCCTAGTAACACCTGAATGTCTTTTATGCCATTGAATGAACACAGCTGGACTCAGAGCAATCCTTTGACTGATGGTAGTGGAAATATTGACTTTGGTAGTGAAAGATGAAAATACAATACACAATAACACAATACATCCTCTACTTTTAGAAGTGATTTTCAAGGCTAGATATTTAGTAACTGCTCTAAGAGATGTTTGTAGATCAATTTTTTTTTGTTCTGTGTCCTTTGGGAAATGACCTTGCTGCTAAGAATGAAGAAGGCAGCATATGTGCTCCTTTAGACATGCTGAAATAAAAGGAATATCCTCACACATAATGGTTTTTCTTCATGGATATTTCTATAGGGCACTACAGCTCATGTCTGTAAATCGCACATTTATTACCCATGTGGATCACATCCTGCACCCACTGAAAACAAACACAAGTTTTCACTTCAGCAAAAGTTTTATCTGGTGAGCTTATGGCCAGGTAGTAAATGGCAACCAGCTGCATGAAAATGAACACTGTGTGAGTGAGATATCTTGAACCTGCAAATCCCTTCTGTCTGGAAAATTTCTCAATGACTTCTGTAGGCATTCAATTCCACACCTGCAAAAATGCCAGAGAGAAAAATACTCTTGTGTGAATAGAGCCTGCTTTTCTTTCACTAAAATGTTGATTTTTTAATGACAGTTTTTACAATTGAACAGTATTTGCTATGCAACTAAGCAATTCTTATCCTGGAGAATGTTCACTAAGGCATAATAATCAAAATATCACCTTATTGTTCTGTATTAGGCTCTGGTATTACTTCATATTACATATTACTCTTTTAAGTTGGGGTTCCAGATTCATATATAACTTTTCAGATGTATTTTTCTCACCAGCATTTTGTATTTCTTCCTTCAAAATATATTTAAATTTTTTTGTACACATCTTTACCAGACTTCTGTATCACCATAATATTTGAAGAATATAATTTAAAAAAATACTGAAATAGAAGTAGGAAATAGACTGATAAAACAGCTTGTTAACCCAAGACTATGGGTTATGAAAAGACTATGAAAAATACCTAGGCCTGAATCATGTGCGACTTATCATAGCTAAGCAGTTTGAATGTGGAAAATGTATCTTGGACTTAATTTCTTCAACAGTTTTCTACAAGATACAGTTCTGTTATCTTATAGAATAATAACAAATTTTGTGCATATCAGTAGTCCAAAAATTTACATAGATGTTGGCAAAATTGGGGAAAAAATTATCACATATGTTCTTTCTTATAAGAACTACATTTTATCATTTCCTATAAGGAAATCAGAGAGAAGTAGGTGGTGTGTCAGTTACTGGGCAAAGAACTCAACGGAGGCCCTTCATCACTTGAAGCAAGGAGAGTCTGCACAGCAGCCTGCTGGTCCCATGTGCCTCAAGGAGGGGCAGAACCCTCTTTCCCCATCCACTGCCTTTGTTTGGATCCTGGTTCTGTGCACAGAGAGAACAAACTCTGCTGGGGGATGGTATCTTCATCTCAGCTGGCCCAAAGCCTTGGCTCAAACAGTGCTCTTTGGAAAGAGACACTGGTGCTCCCAAGGCAACTCCTGCCTCAAGGTGGGATGGATTGCTGAAATGGAATGAAATACCTGAAATTCTAACAGGCTGTATTCAAACACAGCTTAGTATTCAGTGTGTTAAAATGTGTTCACTGGGAGACTGGGGCAGCTGTCTAACATGAGCAGTTCGTTACCTCAGTCACCTCTGTCTCGCACAGATGTGTTTTCTAATGAGATATGGTTTAGAAACAAGATCACTGAGGATGAAATCATTGCGTCTTCCATATCTTCCATCCTCTTCAGAATTAGCTCAAAAGAGAAGCAAATAGTTTAGGGAAAGTAAGAGATGAGGAAATAGAGCATGAAGGCGCAAGTTGCTTGACATCGTAAAATCAAGGCTCTTCACTCAGGATGTGACTCACCCAAGCTAACCTTAGTTATCAATATTTCACCAGTCTTTTTGGGATCTCTCTTACCACAGTTGGGGAGTGGAAAGATTTTTAGGGCATGAGTCATCTGTAAATATGGACATCTCTCAACAACAAATACCTGGAAGGAGGTTGTGTGAGGTGGGGGTCAATCTCCACTCCCAGGTAACTAACAATAGGGAAAAGGGACTCAAGTTGTGCCAAGGGACATTCGGGTTGGATATTAGAAAAATTTATTCACTGAGAGAGCAATTAAGCAGTGGAACTGGCTCTCAAGAATGGTGATGGAGTCACCATCCCTGGAAGCATTCAAAAAATGAGCAAATGTAGCACTTTGCTATATGGGTAAGTGGGCATGATGGTATTCTGTCAGTTGTTGTATTCATGATCTTAGAAGTATTTTCCAACCTTAATGATCCTATGACGCAATGATCTGACTAACTATAATGACATAAATTTACCTCTTTTCTTCTCAATCACAAAGGAGGAAGTTAATGTGACTAGCTCAGACATGGATGTTTCCTCTGTGGAAGTCTAGGTCTGGTCAGATAAATCCCCTCCAGAACATAATAAACATCTGCACCTCACAGAATCAGAGTATGAAACTCTCCTTGTGCAAAAAGGATATTTGCATTTGTATAATAGACTTGAATGTAACAGCTTTATTTCATATAAACAAATAAAAGAATCACTTAAGAAAATCACATGTATTTAGCAAAAGCAAGAAAAATATTTCTTTTTTCATATAAAAATCTTTATTCTCTAGTCTAAGGTTATTCTTATAAAAAAATCAGAAAACATTCATTCTGTGCTTGATCTATATTTTTTCAGGGGCATATTCTGACAATTTTCAGATGTCAGTGGGGTTTCAAATACTTTCAGAATTAAGTACCAAATCTCTCACACCAATCAGGCTCTTTACCTTCACCCCTTCAGCTGATTTTAGAAGGTTTGCAAATAGACTTCCAATGGACAGCAAGTCAGAGATGAAGAGCACTGTGGTGATTAAAAGGAGTGGGAGCAGTTCTCAGGGCATCAAACAATACAGACAGAACATTATGTGCCTAATAGCAATATGCTAAAGCTATTTTCAAAAAGCAGATATCTTCACATCTCTTTCATTTCCCTTCACTTTTACTTCCTTAAATATGTTAGATATTATGTCTTTCTGACTGCTGAAAGCCTGTGCCTTCTTCATACTGCACAGACCTACCTAACTAATGCAGAATTAATTTCAAGTACACTTTTATCTTCACCTCACCCTTTTTCACAAAATTTTTATTTTAAAAATGTTTTTGCTTAAACTGCAACAATAATAAATAAGTGCAAGGAGAAAAAATGCACCTTCAAAATACAGTTTTATTACCAAAAATGTTTCCTTTCCACAGATATATATCCTGCTCAGTTTGATTTTTTTTTTACATTGAATAATAGTTAAATACTGGGTACTAATAAACAGGGAGTTGATCATGCTTTTACCTCATATATCCCCTTATCATAACTAATATTATTGAATTTCAGCAAGACAGATTTGTCATAGAAGTAAAATAGGAGCAGAAAAGAGAGAGAAGAGGAGAAAATCCAGTAATTCAAATTACTTCTTGGAACCGATTTTGCAGTGATAATAGGTAATGGGTAGTAAACTATAACGACTGCACACACATGGTCATAAACTTACATTATGAAATCTATTTCTTCAGAAAAAAACTATGTGTGTGAATATTTGCAGTTACTACATAATTTAAGCTGTAACAGCATCATATTCACAGTTACAATTTACAGTATCAATTTTTATAATCTGTAGTTGTTAACTCCAGCAGGCCTCTTAGTAAAAAAATAACTTTAAGCCTCCAGCAAATGTTGACCTATGTTCAATTCATTTTACCCATCTGAGCTGGCTAAATAGGTTACATGAGTTCACACCATAGTTAGTGGAGAGAGGCAGAGAGAGGTGTCTCAAGAAAATGATTCATATCACCAGAAGAGACACAGGAAAAATAGATGGGGTGAGCAGCTTTCCTCTTGTGACTTTGCTGCCTGTGAATTAGCTTATAGGTAGCTGAATTTAGCTGAGAGAATTAACACAAAACACAGGCATTCCAACAATGAGACCATAGATGTAAAAATGAAAAATAAATATTTTCTTTATAAAAGGTTATCTATTCCTTTAGGTAATCTTGTGTTTCACAGTCTTTTTGATGTTGCAGCTTCTAATGCTTTGGGCACTATCACCATAGTAACTAACTAGAAAACTATTATACCAACAGTTCAAAAGTCAAGACAGAAATTTTCCAGTATCATAGTTTACAAACATTTCCATCCTTTTAGAGCACAGCTGAGAGGTTTTCATCAATTTCCACATGTTGCCTACAAATAAGAGAGCTAAAAGATACTTTTCAAGCACAAATTAACTCCGATTACTTGCTTCCATAATATGTTCCTTTAATACAGAAGTCTTCAAATACGTACAGTTGATGTCTTCAGTCTTCAAATACATACATTATTTATGTTCACATTTCTATTTTTGCAAAGAGGAGGAATAATAGGACAAAGGGTAATAGCTTTAAACTGAAAGAGGAGAGATTTAGATGAGATATGACGAAGACAATCTTTACTGTGATGTGGTGAAACACTGGAAGAATTTTCCCAAAGTGTGGCTGTCCCACCACTGGAAGTGTTCAAAGCCAGGCTGATGGTCATTTGACCAACCTGGTCTAGTGAAAAGTGTTCCTGCCCACAGCAGGGACTGGAAACTGGATGATCTCTAGTTTTCCATGCAACTCAAACCATTCTGAGATTCTCCAGCTTTCTTGGGATAGAGATAATTTCAATGACTGAAAATGAGCCCTACACTTAGTAACAATTCTACTTTTTTTCTCTAAATAAATATTCCTGATCTGTTTTTTCCCAAGTGTATTATTCTTTTCTTTATTTATTCATTTTGATTTTTTTAAAGTGATTTTGGGTGCCTCAGCTTATTGAGTTTATTTAGAGATTTCTTCAAAGCTTCTGATTTTCAGGAAGGGCTGAATAAATAACACTTACAGATTTGGTATTGCTTGGGTGTATTTGGTAAGGTTTTAAGGGTTCCTTGTTATGATAAATGAATAGATGGGATGAATCGAGGTGGTTTTTGACACCTCTGTTTAGGGATCTGTTTCTTTTCCTCTCAAAGCCCATGAAAGTGTAAATCTTCAGACACCAGGCTCTGAAGCTCCAATACACCACTCATAAGCCTTCAGACTGAGGCTTTGTATGTGTGATTCCTGTTTTTTACCTGCATTAATAGATTGCCTATCCAAAGCTGCCACATATTTACCCATTTTTGCATTCAGATTTCACATGCCGAAATGAGCACCTGTCCATCAAAATACACCTGCATATAAATTATTCCTTATGATGTTCAGAAGCCTAGACACAAACATGACATCATTGTTCCCATTTGAAAAGGAGTCCAACTCATGCATTTGCAGCAAATGTACTTGGAAAAAGAATTTAATGCATGTACTGGTCACCCTGACCTTTCAGGATCCTGTTCAAATGCATTAATGTGGGATGTGGAGTCCGTTCTTAGCTCTCAGATTAATCCTGGGTCACCATCCTGATAAACATCCATGGCACAGCCGTGACCAGAGTGACTTTATTTAAAGATTCCAGTGCCTCTTTCCACAGTAACCAGCTGGGTTTTCCAGCATCCACAGCAGTAAAGAAACCCTGAGGGCTCCACAGTGTTTTCTTTTTACTTATTCAATTACATGGGCATGGATAAATACAGAATGAGTTTTACAGCAGACTGCAGCTTTTACAATGTCCAAAGGATATCTTATTGTATGTTTAAAACTAGAAAATTCTCCAATAGCTATCTGAAGGATACTCCAAGGACTCCAACACTTGAGATGAGCTACCAACACAGGGGAAAGATAAGGAATTTTATTCGGCTTCAGAGTCTTCTATTCTAAAATAAATAAACAAAGTTGATTAATCAATACAATTTAACCTTTTTTACTCTAACTATACTAAGGTCAAATATGATGTACAGTTACTTTTGTACCTACATTCTTGTTTTATTATCACATTAACTGGTCATCAACTCTATTGTTATTTACTAGAGACTAATTAATCATTCATTGTCTTCTCATTAAAGCTTTAGTTTGCTGCTATCCTTTTCCTTCCATTTGGAAACATGAATGCCATAGTTCAAATTCTTCTTTTGTAGATTATACTTACTGTGCTCTAACGGAGAATTCAATAATCAAGTTAAAGATTAATAAATTATATTGGGATTTTCAAAGCACTTAAAGAAGGTTGATGTTGCGTTCCTAAGAACACCAGGAAGAGTTGTTTGTTTGTCTAACTATCCTACTCTCTGCTGAAAGCTTGAATTCTTATTTTCTGCATAGGAAGTCTGCATAAGATGATGTTCTGCAGGACTGTAATTTTAAAAATGGTTTAGCTTGTGACCATCTGCATCAGCATGTCAAGACGTAAAACAGGAAACTTCCACCAAATGACAAAGCCAAAGTTTGCCACAGCAATCCATACTTGACTGTGCCAAGCGTGGAGAGGAACCATGGCAGGAGGACACTTTGTTTCCTTTTCACTGGCATACACACATTAACCATAAGAGTGGTTCAAAGGAACATGAGAGCTGCATAAAAGTCAGCAATCTACAAAAGCACAGATATTAATTTTGCTTGGATCCAGAGGATACACAGCACTCTATCAGAGCTTCAGTTCAAGTGGTTCTAACTGGGTTTGCTGGCCACGCATAAAGCCAGGTTTCCAGGTTTAACATACTTCACTTTAGGTACTTGCCTAAATTTGAACCAGCAGTAAGACTTGACAGTGTGGAGAGCTGGGGTCTTTTTTCTGGACATATGTTTTCAGTTACGGCTGAACTTTTCTCCTCCTCACACTAAAGTCCTAAAACATCTTGCTATGGCAGTAAATTTTTCAATCAGTGTTTATTAAAGGAGTGTGTGGACATTCCACATGATGTGAGCACTTCTCTTATTAAAGTTGTCATTTGTTGACAAATGGGATGCAATTATGGTATATGTAAGAACATTACAAGTTCTTTGTGCTGACAAGCCTAATTGCATAATTTCCTATACATATTACTAAGCAAATCAGAGGGAACAGCAATGGTGGATTTGGATCAGCAAATAAGAAAATTGAAGAGATCTCATATAATTGATAATGGTAGAATGTGCATTGTGAATAACTATTATGTAATGAAATATATTTGTTTGGGTTTTGTGGTACGAAGCAAGCCTCATAATGAGATGCAGATGGCTCAGGGCCATTTCACAACACAGCAACGCACATTTGGGGAGGAGCTTTGCAGGATTCTGGGTTGGCATCCAACAAGCCTGATACAGACATCTTTTATTTTTCTTATGAAAGACAGCTGCAATAATTCTTTATAGAACGCGACATCTATTGATTTGAAGGTTTTACACTTCAGCAAATTATTAAGAACTGTCTCTCATAAACAAAAACAAAATTAAAAAAAAGAAATGTTTCAAGTTGAGATATAAAACCACCACTCAAGAGTACATTCCATGGTCTGTGAAGATACTGCCTTTAGACAAACTTCAGAGGTCTTTATTTCCTAAGTATATCTCAGAGACATCACCAAATTCAGAAGTCACACACTAAGCATTGGGTCATCAGTATGTGACCCCACACTAACTGAGATTCAGGTTCCCTTCTTGGTTACACCACAGTAAACCCAAAGCTGTTCCAATGGTCTCAAGAAGTTCATATGGATGTCTGTGAAGGAAGAAAATGGCTCTGAAGCCTGGCACTGGGTAAAACATGGAGTCACCACTTTCCAGACCTACAGAAGACAATACATCCTCTTGATGTGCAGACATAATTTGCTGTAGTCATCATGGGGGGACTGGTCCAAAACATGTTTAGTTTAGTTTCCAAAAGTTAATTCCTAATTTATAAAAATGTCTATCTGTGTGTGTGTGTGTGTGTGTGTGTGTGTGTGTATTTTTAATTAGTGCAAAGTACTCAAATGTCTTCTTGTTGGAAATCCAATATAGTATCTAAAAATTGATCTAACAGTTCCTGTGCTATACAATTGTATTTGAAATCAATGCTGCAAAGATTTTCTGGACAACTGCAAGAGCTATGAGTTAAATTAAGTTCTGCAAATGCTTCATCTGAGCCAGCTTCCACAGAAGACAGTGAGAACTTCCATAGTAACTTTTCCAGAAATCATACTGAGTTACATATTCTTGAAAACTGATGGAGACATCTGTATGAGATTTTGTTTGGGTTTTGAAATTATCTGTGAGACTGAATGTGCTATTTTGGGAAAGCCTGAGTAAACAGGTAGGTTTTTAATGTAATCTTTAGTATGGCAAGTGGTCTTCCTCCTTTCTACTTCACAGCAGGAAACTGATGTAAGTGTTGCTTGATCCAGATAAGTGAAAATACTGTTTTATTTTCATAATGCCAAAAATAACTATTTTACCTGAGTTTCTTAAGCAGTTTCAGGATCAAATTTCAGACAGCCTATTAGCTGTTTGCATGTTTTAAAGGTATGTTGAAAATATATTTTTAATTAAAATTTGACTAATCATTGCCTATAAAAAATGCTAAGCATTAATTTTTTGTTCAGTATGAACTGTACACTTTATAAGTATTGGATATCCATAAAGCCACTCTCATGTCAACAGTATATGGCTATATGAAGGGTAATATTAACACTAGAAATGTTATCAAAAAAACCCTTACTGGAAACAGCTCAGATATTTTTGCTCTATTTGCACAACGCAAAAATAGCCTAAATACATTTTTAATGCAATCAGCTGAATTCCGTAAATCCAAATTGTGTGCTAACTGCTCATGCTGATTAGTGTGAAATATTAATTTGCACTAATCAGCTCCAGGCAAGGGAAGCATAATAAACTTGACACATACATTTCACGCTTTACAGTGCTGGAACTTGCCTTTAAACACTATCAGTGCTGTTAGTTATGTCACAGGGGCTGTGTACTCAAGGTGCACTTGGAAAAATTCCTTTAGCCGATGCTTCAGCTGGATTAGTGTTGTGAAAATCCTGGTCTCTGGGAACTGATGGTCTGCACCAGCTAAATGCTGTCAGAAACATTTGTCTCTGCAGTGAGCTGGAGCATCTGATTCCTGCCCTGGCTGGCTCATGACTAAGTCATTTCCATTCACATTGCCTCTGCTCTCAGTGTACCAGGGTGAGATTAGACTCCACAAGCCAGTGGCTTCCTCCTTCCTTTCTATCTGAAACATGTGCATATAGCAACAAAATAAAACTGTGACACTAGGCCTAAAGAAATACACCAGCTATTTGACAAACACACAGGGGAATAGCAACGTCAGGTTTCATATATTATGTCTGAGGGTTGCTTTTTGCAGCCCATCTCACTCTTCTGCAGAATGGTGCTTGTAATTCCTGAATTCATGGGTTAGCATTACCTGCAATCAGCATCTGATTTAGCAAGGACACCCTCCCCAGATGCTATTTTATGCCATAAACCCATCATGTGATGTGATAAACAGGACCTTTTCTTTCTAATACATGACTAAACATGTAGTACCTTAGAAGCTGGGTCACGGTGAAAGTGAGAGTCTGACAGAAGGCTGGAGGGGAAAAAATTCTATTTATGTGTACTTAAGACAATCATGTGCATAAGTGAGAAGGGATAATCTGTGCAGACAAATCTGTTGCTCACTGCTGCCTGGGTTGTTCCATCTTTCTTACTCTGTGTACTGCTCACAAGGGTCTGGCTGAGTTTGCAGCCCTGCCAAGTATAAGGGATAGACATGAATGAAAACACATACGGTGAAAGTCGCCATTTGGTTGAACAGCAAAATTGCAAAGGCCAGTAATCCCACTGGATTTTCACTGATCTCTGCCCTCCTATATTTTTCTCTTCCTTTTAAATATAAATTACTCCAGGACACAGCTACATGGATGCTGTACCCCAAGACAGATTTTTAGCTTGCCTGTCTGAAATGTGGGTTACCCAGCTGTTAATGGGGAAGAGAGCATTCCTCATGTTAAGTGGAAGCATGGGGAAATTTGAAATATTTGTGCTGTGTTTACATGTGATTAAAATGACCTAATAAAACAACATAATTATCTTATGTGTTCTGCTCCCCAGGGCAGGCAGAGCTAAGCATACTGCTGAGCACAAAGCACATTGCTCAGCACAAAGCTCATGACAAGCTCATTGACCCCAGTGAAACCATAACCACCATTTACACATAACCACATATACATTTGGTGTGACATGCTCTCAACAATAGCCATTTGATTAAAGCCATTTATGTTTTCTAGAGGCCAAGGTAATTTGCCTTTTCATAAGAAGGGGCATTTGGAACTTGAAATGGGTTGGCAGTATTAGTTCTAGCAGTAAATGGCCATACACATCAACAGACATATGAAAAGTGTTAATTATTCTGTTTAGCTTCTGTTTAGCTTTTGAACAATATATCTATGGTTGGAGCAGATTTCATTCATCCTCCCCCCTCCAATCCCCCTGCAATCTGAAGATTTTTTTTCTTTATACGTCAAAGAAAATGAAAAGAATCATTGGTCATTATATGGGTACAGAAACAGTTTGGAAATTTTTTTTAATCTTTTAATAGTCTGCGAATAGGCTACAACACTGACTTAAAAATCTTTGGTGTAAGCATTTATCTGTGTGTTTCTCTCCTCTGTATTAGACTACTACAGGTAATCAAAAAGTGAAGCACTTACTAGACTTTTTTTTACTAGGTATGTTTGGCCTGAGTGAACACAACTCCATTCTTTCATTTTTCCCAACTATGTCAAGTTTCATAAATTAGGTGTGACAAAGTCAGATGGATGGATCATTTTTAAGAATACTAGGTCTTGCTACTTTCATCTTTTCTCACACAAGTAAATCCCACTTAAGCCCCTGACAGCTGGGGGTGTAGGTAGAGGAAAGAGGAAAGAAAAAAGGATGACTCAGATCCTGGCCCTTAAAGCATTTTTACCTCTGCACTAGGGAGAATACCATTTTTGGAGAAATGTAATATTTCAGTCCTGACCACTCATAATTCATTATATCTTCCTAATATCTCACATACCTCTGTCAGAATTCAGCTCGTGTGATTATATCCAGAGAAACTTCAATTCTCTTTGTAGTTTCAACTTATCACTTCTATATATAGATACATTCTTCCTTTTTAATTCTGACTTTTTCTTTCATTAACTAAATACTTTCTCTCTTCACAACTATTCTAGCACATTTTATCTTTCTCCTTCTCTTTTATTTTTAATAGTGTAGCAAGTGCTCATCTGAACAGAATTTCAAGACTTCTCTAATATTCAATGCATTCTTATTTACTAAGTTAACATAAGTTGAGTTAGAAAACATTCACCTACTTTGAATTTTAAGCTCTTTCCCTTGTTCGCTGTGGGAATAAAGAAACAAAATTTTTCAGTTTGGGTTTTAAATCACTGTGTGTAACAGTATGTTACTTGTCTTTATTAATGTATTTGCACACTTTACAGCCAAGAGAAAAGAAAAACAATATATCATAACAATTTCACTGAAATATACAATTGAACCTTCTACCTTAAATTTATTACTATTCATAGGACTGTCTTCATTGTTTTAGATTCTGTACAAACACTTAGGAAGAGACAGCAATTACTCCAAAGCACTTGTAATCACACTTAGGTGGAGTTAATTAATTAAATTAAATCAAGAAGAAATAATTGTAAAATAATTTAGATTAATCCGCCAAGGCTTTGCATCATTTTAACTTCATGTGTTCAAAAAAGTAATGTAGTGGCACTGATGTAGATTGTGTTTAAAAATAGGACATCATTATACAAGAGAAGGCTCCTGGAAAACTCCACATTTGTACATTGCATACAGTAAAGGAAGAGCAAATAATGGGTCACTATGCAGGAATGGGTGTCTAAGGCCTCAATCATTTAAACATCTTGCCTAAAGAAGGCAAGAGAAGTTCAAAACAGAGAACAATGGAAAGAATCCCAAAACAGGAAATATCTGTTACAGACATTAGAAATGCAGTAGATGATCCAGGTGCAGTCACATACTGACCAGGAAGGAATATTAGGCTTTGTTGCAGAGAATAACAAATCCCCAAAGCATTCAGCTTGATATGCAGCTGCAGAGCACAAGACAAACAAAAATTATTCCAGCAATAAAAAAATACAATAGAAATCAAAGGATATAGTTCTGCTTCTAAAAATAACACTGCTCATTAGACTTCACCTAGCAGGCAATAGGCAGGCTACTGACTGTGGTTTAGAGGCGACGTGCATATAAACCACACCAGTGCCGGCAGGCATGCAGTGTTTGGCAGCAGGAATACAAATTTTGGTGTTTATTAGCACAAAAATTAGAGAATAAAAGGCTGAGAATGCATTGAACCAGTAAAATTATTTCTTAAATATCTCCTTTTTTTGGAAAGACTGTTATGGAGTACAGGACAGAGAGTAGGAACAGAATAGGTTCATGTAGCAAAGACAAGGGAGGTAGCTTCATTTAACAGAAGGCTTCTGAGACTACTGGAAAAATTGGCTTTACAGGCTGAAAAATTAACACACAAAGCCCTTTACATGAAAGCAGGATTTAGATCTTGGTCAATGTTTTTTCCTAGTTCGTAGCAGTCCTCTTCTAACAAAGGAAATCAATGAATTGGGTTTTCACATATGGGAAAAGACCCATTTGGGGGAGTGAGTATCCAAAGTAAGGATACAATGAGGTGGTGAGAAGGGGATGAAAGGAGACTCTCCATGACCTCTCCAGCAGCTGCAGGACAGGGGGCAGCTCCGTGGGACAGGAAGCAGCAGGGCTGCAAGCCCTGCACAGCCCAGCCTCCAAGGGAGAAGGTCTAAACTCACAGCCCTGCCTAGTTTCTTCCTCTTGAATGCCCAAACACTAGTGATGGGCTTGATGCCACAGTACTGCCCACTGTGAGCTTCAAAAAGGAAAAAAAAAAAAAACACACAAAAAATAAACAGTAAGATCTTGCCCAGTAGCTGAAAAATTTGCAGGACATGCATAAACCTTTGCTAAGGATGTAGAAATAGAACGTAGGTCTTTCTTCTGATGCAGTGAGAGAAGCCTAAGTGTAGGCAAACCCTTTGCTCTAAAGGCTTGTGGGATGGAACAAATTCTCATAAAGTAATCACGAGTCTGTTTCCAGTAGATAGGGAAAATAAAGTACAGGAAATTTTGCCAGAGTCAAAACATCACATAAAGAAAGAAGAAATGCTACTGATCTTAGAAGGAAAAGGGTAAAGGGGGAGGGTCATGACTTTCCAGATGTACAAGAAAATTCATCTACAATCCAGCTCCTCTGCAAGGGAAATGAAAGCCCCTTCTGTTCTACTGGCCTGATCTGCTTGTGAGATGAGTTGAGTCAATTAGACACAATGCAAGAGAAATTCCAGATTATTGTTGCCATATGAAAAGCTAAATTTCCTTCTGTGACTGGTCTCTGCAAGCCAAAATTCATCAAAGGACTGAGTGAATTTGAAGTTTGACACAGCTGGAATGAAAATCTCATCCAAGGCTTCAAAAAGAGTAGTCTAAATATAGGTTCTTAAATATATGTAACCTGTTTTTCAAAAATGTGAAGTTCTGTCAGCTCCTATATGAAAATCAGGCCAAATCTACTTCATAGCTTCAATAGGTATTGAGATTTTTGATAAATCTCCTAAAAGCAGCAGAAATAGTTCTAATACAAGGATTGGTGTTTGTGAACTTGTGAGATACTGAAAAGCCTTGGCTCTGTCTTGGCCCATACTCTGGCAGTCAGTATGCTGAGTCTGGTCTTGTATTATTTGGAAAACAGGAAATGAAAAGGAAATTTCAGAAGGAGGATTTCCTCAAGGAAGGGAGATTCTGAGGGGTGTGGAGGCAGATTCTACAAGCACTGTTTGAGCTAATGCCAAATTTAAGAAAACAAAGATATTACTTACAGCTAAGAATGAAAATTTAAATATAATTGATATACACTCCATTAATTAACTGATAAAAGTTGAAATAAATCAAGCCTATTACAAACAAATTAGCATTAAGTAATTACTGCTTATAACCACAATGCCACTTCAAATAAGAAAAGGTAGCTCATGTTTCAGCTTTAGATTATCTACATACACAGAATTAATTTCTAAATGATACACCAGATTGTCTTTGCTGCATCATTAAAATCTACTGGCTTTGTTGTGCACAAACATTGCATCTCTAACTTTGAATAGAGGTTGCTATTTTTACATTCTTCGTTAGGCGTATTTTATTTCTCTAAAATATAATTTGTTGGTTTTGTTTATAAAATACAGTGAATGACACATCTTTTAAAAGTAGCTAAATTTGATATCTCAGCCTAGTTCTGCAGTGAGGTTTCTATGCATGGAATATGTTTGGGGATCCCATTTCTACCTGCCTTCCCTCTTCACTCAAGACATAGATAGGAAGAAGTTTATGTTACACAAAACTAGAATAGCATTCTTTTAAATGTTTTTTCAGCTCTCTAATGATATTCAAAGGGCTTTGCTTTAGAATGCACTAGAAACTCATCAGGGCATGCAGCCAGGACTGAATGTTTCTACATGCTTCGTAAATGCAGTTATTTGTAACCCAGGAGTATGTGTGTATTTATATTTTTTCTGCTAGGGAGAGAAAAACAGACACAATAGTATTTGATAGTGTCCTTAATTTTAGATCTGTAATTCCAGTGAAGTCAATGGATCCCCCCAGGTTCTTATAATAAAATTTAAAAAAAATGCTGGAATGATTTCAAACTCCTTAAAAAACCCAATCTTAATATTTAAAGAGACCTCATAATTTCTATATTCAGAAAAAAAAATTACTATAGGAGAAAACTATCCAGGCAGAACATGCTATTAAATACTTAAATGCAGATCTATTTTTTATAATTGGTGGCTGAGTGCTGGGAAGAAACATCTATTGCTAAAAATAGACCTAAAGTAAAATATGTAGGAATAAATTTGACTTCTAATGACAGATGCATTTCCATAAACATGGCTCCATTGAGGGAATACACCTAAAACTAGGAAACTTATTTATTATTCCTTCAGCTTCATTTGCATACTACTGTATCAGTTCTGTTTGCTCCAGTTAGCCAAAACTACATGGCATTTTAGTCTGATTTGGAGGCCTGTAGTGGAAAAAGCCAAATTCAAATTTTAGCACCTGTGAATTTTCCTTTCAGAGATATTTATGTCCCTTGCTCCCCATATTTGCATGGAATTCAGCAGTTAAAAATATACAGAATTATGGCTTCACTACTGTGAAAATTACTTTCCCTAGCTGCTGAACATCCACTACTTAAATTCATGAAAACAAACGTGCAGAGTGATGAGCTGGGTTTTAAACATTCCAACGCTGGAGATTCCAAAACATTTCTGGAAAACTGGACCTAGAAGTCTTTGACACCCCCTGCCCCTTGCAGTAAAATTTTCTTCTTAATTTAACATGAAATTTCTTGTGTTTCAGCTGATGCCCATCGCCTCTCCTCTTGCCACTGAGCACCACTGGGAAAATTCTGGCTCTATCTTTTTTCTGGCCCAGCAGGCACTAATATCCATGGATAAGGTCCCCCTGGACTTCTGTTCTCCAAGCTCGGCAGTCCCAGCTCTCTCAGCTTTTCCTTAAGGCTCTACAGTTCCTTAAACATCTTTGTGAACCTGTGCTGGACTCACTTCTCTATGTCCTTGTCTCTCTTGCACTGAGGAACTGGGCCAAGCACTCCAGATTTATTAAGTCCAGTGCTGAGCACAGGAGAAGGACCACCTCCTTTATCCTGCTGGCAGTCCTCTTCCTCACGCAGCCCAGTAGGCTGTTGGCTGCTCTGCTGCAAGGGAACACTGATGGATCACGTTCAGCTCTTGTCCACCAGGAGCTGGAGGGTGTTCCTTACAAAGCTGCTTTCCAGAGTGTTGGCTTCCAGCTGTGTACGGTTTTTTACTCCCTATCCAGGTGTGTAAGGTTTTTCTTCTCCTGGGTCAGGCCTTTAGCATTTCCTTTTGCTGAACTTCATGAGGTTTCTGTTGTCCCATTCCTCCATCTGTTCCAGGTCTGTCAGAATGGCAGCACAATTATCTGGTATATCACCACTTCTAGTTGGATAATTACAGCTAGGTAGTTCTGCTGAAGGTCTGCTCTATTCCAGCACCATCTCATAGCCCTGCACCTGCATGCAGACCTCTCATTCCCTCTGTTTGTTCTTTTTTGCTGCACATTTCTTTCCCAAAGCAAGAATGAGCATTTCCCCTCATAATGCTGTGATCCTGACACTTTTTTATTTGTGTCTATATGGTTACAGTGGGCTGCCTTCTATCCTTTTCTTTTGACTTTGTGGTCTCTCCGTCCACATCATCCAGTCCACCACTTCCCCACTTGATTGGTTGATATCATCTCCTTCATCCCCCTAGTTTAAGGCTGTCCTCAGTGGGCTGTCCAGCCTGTTGACAACAAAAATTTTTGCTTCACTTTGTCTGGTCCATCCTACCTGTTCCTAGCAGTCCTCAGTCATCAAAAAGGACTGTGCCTTTGTAAAGCAAATTCCTGTCTCCAACACCAGATGTTCAACCAGTTCAACCAGGGTCCACAAACGACAGATGTGCCTGAATAATCTCACAGTAACTATGCTGTCTAATTGCAGTGCTGGCACCGGGCGTAGCTGATCCCTGCTCTGAAGAGGACCAGGGTGCTGTGAGTCTCAATACAAAATTTGGGGCTGAATTCACTCTGGCTGTAATAGAAAGGCAGTCTTTGCAAGCAGAGACCTTCCTTGAAGGTTTTAATGAACCTACCATGGTAGAAAAAGGTGCTCCTGAGAATTGTACCTGTTTAACATGGTACATATAGAAGGGTTTGGTGTCTTTATGAATATGTGATGAACAAATAATTTTTTTTAAGTGAAACAGTCTTGATTCCTAAAGACAAAACTTCATAAATAGGTCAAAAGTTAACATGACTGTAAATGTGCTAATTTTTAAATAAATCCTCATCTAAAGCCCAACATTTAAAACTTGTTTAAACTTTGCTAATGATTATGAATTTTTTTTATTATTAATATTATTCCTAATCTGACTGTAATTGAAATAGCAAAACAGCTGTGGAACTTCAAAATGTTTTCAGTCATTATCTTTTTATCCAAGTCGTTGCAAGCAGGTTCTATTTCTCTTTGTGGCTAATCTTCATTGATTGGGGATGAACAAGCAGCAGTATATTCCCAAATGACTGTATTTGACTAGAAATTGCAATTACTTGATGCATAGTAATATGCATTTCAAATGTGTTTGGCATTCTTTCAATATTCATTGATTACCATTATCAGCTCAACAAATTAAAATGCATCCACAGGTATGAGAGAATATAGGAAAATACTAGTTGAAATCCTGGTCGTAGAGAAACCATTGGCTTTGCCATTGACTTTTGGAAATGCAATAAATGCCCAGGTGTTGGGTCTCTAGCAGTGGTCAATGATTGGATGCTTTCCTTTTCTTTAGACAGGAAAAGAAAAAGGTCTACCTTAATTTATTATTTCAGTAGTGTGATCACATTGCTTCTGACTTTGCAGCTTTTCCAATGACCTTATGGTAAACATCTATAAATACTCCCCCTGCAGTATTCCTAAATACTCTTAGACATCACTTCTACTACAGGATTTAAAATAAAATATCCATATCATACATCCAAGTAGCAGATGAAGCAGTCTTCCCCAAAGCAAAGAACCTAAAGAATTAAAACTTCTGTTGGCTTTCTGCTTGCCAGTTTTGGAGAAGTGAGCTCACCTTTTTAACACAGCTGCCTGAGAAAGTGTTCCTATCCCATGGACACCTGGGTAATGAGAAAGAGATGCCCTTCACACAAAAGAGTGAAATCAGTGCCTTTCAATATTGTGCTGCAAAACACAAACATTTATAAATTGATCAATTATTAAAAACTATACTCTGCTGTGAAGAGCATTAAGTTGGAATAAAAGCAAGTTCAAGACTAATTTTAATCACTTAAGCAAACCTCCAGCAATGAAAGCTAAAATCAGTTGAAAATTTTAAAAAACTTAGGCTTGGATTCATCTTCTCTAAATACAGAGGCTTCTGCTGAGACATCTAATCAAGTGAACTGCTCACTCCAGGATGCCTTTGCAGCCAACAGAGACTGAGTCAGTGGAACCTCAGGCTCAACCAGAATTCAAAATCCCTGTAAATATCCACTCTACTCTACTCTTTTCAGAGGAAACTGAGGATGGCTTGCTTAATTAGGTGTGTTTATGTCATAGATGCCTCAAGTTAGAGTTCCCTGGTTTATTAGTGAATAAGGTCTGAGCTTCTTGTCTGAATTGATCAGTTTAGCAAACAACAATAGATCACCAGCTGCTCTGACAAAAGACCAGATCCTCCTTTGGTAGACAAACCAGAACACACTGGGATGTGTCTCTTGCAACCAGCAGACAAATTTCTTCTAGAGAAATCTACAATGATGGAATAATATTTTTTTCAAATAGAAAATTCTCTGTCATCTCTGTTTAATAAGAATTAAAACCAGATATTAGGGTTCTTAATTCTCATTCTCATTAGAATCAGTAGATTCAGGTAGCAAAAATAAAATTAAGAACAGAATAGCTTTGCATGTATAGTCTTAAATAAAAGGTAAAAGCATCTGTTTCAGTCACACCTGAATTTCAACTCAGAAAAATGTCATATTATTCTTTGAACATAACCCTGGAATCCACACTGGTGGTTTTGGCTAGTTGCTGTATTATGCTGCTGTCCAGCTGAGTTTACATAAGAACATATTGATTTTCTCTTCTCCCTTCTCCTGCACCCTCCCCCTCCAATACGAACAGCATGGAAGAATCAGCACTTAA